>CM050438.1:69465524-69477154 GCA_027562315.1 Costus pulverulentus
TTGGAAGACGTTTTCTTTGAGAAAACGTCTCCACGTTCGAACGCCATAACTTGGTCCTCTTGCCTCTTCTCCTCTCGTGGGTTGTCTTCACGCCAAGAGAAGGATTCGTCCAGCAAAAGGAATTGATCTCGTCTTCTGCACACGAAGAGAATACCTTGGATCTTTGCTAGCACAAAGAGGAAAAAGGGAGTAGCTATTGTCACCTTGTGTGCGTCTACTTTGGAGAAGAAGCACACGCCTCTTTCCCTTCCAAATCGCCATCCACTCATGGCTATGGTATGACTTTGTGTTGATCTATACAAAGTTTTAAGTTGATCATATATTTGCATACCAATCGATCTTGTAGGAAACCCTAGATTCCGCTTTGCGATTTTATATATATGTGCATATTAGGGTTTCCCACCCCTTTAGTGACTTTCAGGATGGAAGAGAAGTGTGCCACTACCTCTTGCTCTCGCCTCTCTCTTGTGATCACGCCTTCAAGATTAATTGTCTATCAAGAGGGGGCGTCTAGGGCCTCTTATATAGAGCAAGAGGCGGTCTAATGTGTGGCCACAATTCAAATCAAGTGGGCGGCTAGGAGAGGATGTAGGAGAATTAATCAAGTTAATCAAGTCCTAATCCAATTAGGATTCTAATTGATTCAAACAATTAAATCCTAATTAAACAATTAAATCCTAATCCAATTAGGATTCTAATTATTTAAACAATTAAATCCTAATCTAATTAGGATTCTAATTAATTAATTAATTAGTCCTAATCTAATTAGGATTCTAATTAATTAATTAATTAACCCATATGATTAATTTCAAACCATAGGGGTTAACTCTAGTCTAACCAGGGTTAAGCACACGCCTACTTTCTCCTTCTCCTTAAGCCCAGTAAGCCCAACTTTACAATGGGCCCAGCCCAAGGTCCATCATACATGTTAACCAAGCCCTTGGACCCAATCCAATTTAACCCAAGGTCAAATTAGCCTAACCATGGTTAATATGCCGTAAATGGAAGTTGGCTCCAATGAATTTCTTCCATCTCATCAGGCCCATTGGCACTGATGAAATCTCGAAAATAGATCCGAGTTATCCAATAACTCGATCATAAGGCTTCCGGATCAATACGAGAACTCGAGTATCAAGGTGTGCGACCCTGTAGGTTCCTCTGACGCTGGTAGTGCTGACCAAAGGTCACCAAAAGAAATGAGTGGCACCTAGCAGTGCATCGCTGCTACCCAGGTCATCCGAATGGATATCGACATCGACAACCCCTTCATCGCAATCAGGTACAGATGCATTACAGTCTCTTTGCCGAACTAATATCCGATTGGCCAAGTGTGTCACCACTTGTTTTTATCTAATCTCATGGCTATGACTAAATCAGGTCTCACCTAGGTATGGCCATACACTTTCAGTGATAAAACCATAGAGGAGCTCCATGGATATCATGCTTCCCTCAGGAAGGGGCAAATCCTATTTCTGTTCATTGACCTTCTCATATGGGTCGTGATATGCCCAATGACAACTGTTATTACCTCCCAACTATGGCAAGACGTTAGGTTATATCAAGGCATATCCCTAACCATATAGAATGGCCAATGACCTCAAGTCAAGGGATTAGTGCATCTCCTATCACTTGTGAGGATAACTTGTGACACCAAGTCATTGCCTCACAGTGGGTCGGTCCAGTATATCCACCACTGATATACCCATATGTCTGCATTAGCACCTCGTGCCTAACCAGCCCATATACCAGTCTCACAAGAACCAGAGCTGTCCCATATCCACTCAGGTACATCGACTGGGGACTATCATTTGAGCACAGATCCAATCTGTCTCCAGGGACATTATCATATAATTACATAATCGCAGATGTAAGCAAATATAGATAATGACAATGCCAAAATGATATAAAATATCAACGTCAAGTAGTACAGTAATGGACCAAAACTAGGTCCTAGGGCATATACACCAACAATCTCCCACTTGCACTAAGACCTAGAGGTTGAGAAATCTCAACCCTATATCTCTAGCGTGACAGTCATGCTTCTGCTGCGCCAAAACCTTGGTCAATGGGTCTGCTAGATTGTTTTCTATGTCCACTCTGATAATCTTGACATCACCTCTGTCTATGATCTCTCTGATTAGGTGAAATCTCCTGAGTATGTGTTTGGATTTTTGATGAGACTGTGGTTCTTTGGCTTGTGCAATTGCTCCATTGTTATCATAGTAGATTTCAATGGGATCCACTGCACTGGGAATCACCTGAAGTTCAGAAATGAACTTCCTTATCCAAACAGCTTCTTTGGCTACCTTAGAAGCGGTCACATACTCAGCTTCGGTTGTAGAATCAGCAATGGTGGTTTGCTTGAAGCTCTTCCAACATACAGTGCCTCCATTCATTTTGAACACATAGCCAGCCTGCGATCTGAAGTCATCAGGGTCAGACTGGAAAGACGCATCAGTGTAGCACTGCATACTGAGCTCTTCCTGTCCCCCATAGACTAGGAACAAATCGTTAGTTCTTCTCAGATACTTCAGGATGTTCTTTACAACCATCCAGTGCTGCACTCCAGGATTGGATAGGTATCAGCTGGTTATGCTCACAGCATAAGCCATATCTGGTCTAGTACACAATATTGCATACATGATCGATCCCACTGCCGAAGCATAAGGCACTCGACTCATGTCATCCCTCTCAGCCTGTGTGGTGGGACACTAACTCTTTGAGAGAGTAAGACCATGTCTCACTGGAAGGTACCCTTTCTTGGATTGCTCCAAGCTAAACCTCTTCAGGACCTTATCAATGTAAATACTTTGACTAAGGGCTAGGAGCCTCTTGGATCTATCCCTGTAGATCCTCACGCCTAGGATATAGGCGGCCTCCCCTAAGTCCTTCATCTCGAAACACTTCCCTAACCATGTCTTCACAGCTTGAAGACTACGGATATCGTTCCCGATGAGTAGTATGTCATCGACATACAAGACTAGAAAAGTCACCAAGCTCCCACTGAATTTTCTGTATACACAGGCGTCATCTTCGCTTTTGATAAAGCCATAATATCTCACAGCTTCATCAAATTGAAGATTCCAACTTCGAGATGCTTGCTTTAATCCATAGATGAATCTCTTAGGCTACAGACCATTTTGGCTTCTGCAGGATGGATGAAGCCATCAGGTTGTGTCATATACACATCCTCAATTAGTTTCCCATTAAGGAAAGCTATCTTTACATCCATCCACCATATCTCATAATCATGATATGCAGCTATAGCAAGCAGAATCCTAATGGATTTGAACATAACAACTGGCAAAAAGGTTTCATCATAGTCCACCCCGTGGACTTGTTTGAATCATTTAGCTACTATTCTACCTTTATAGGTAACCACGTTGCCATCCATGTCTGTCTTCTTCCTGAAGAGCCATATACACCCTATGGGTTTTACCCCATCAGGTAACTCAACTAAATCCCAGACTTGGTTATTTGACATGGAATCTATTTCGGATCTCATGGCGTCAAGCCATTTCTCAGAGTCCGGTCCACTGACCGCCTCATCATAGGTCCTGGGTTCATCTTCAATGATGAAGATACCGTCGTGTTGGGTCGGCAGCGACCCATACCTCTCAGGTACATAGCAAATCCTCCCAGCCCTACGCGGGGCCTATGTCTAAGCCTCAGGTTGCCCAGCAACCGGTGCAGTTGGCTCAGGTTCCATCTCTGTGTCTTGTGGTTGCATTTGGACCTCGTCCAAGTCAAACTTCCTCCCACTGACTTCTTTCATGAGAAATTCTTTCTCTAGAAAGACAGCACTCCGAGCAACAAAAACTTTGTTCTCGGTGGGAACATAGAAGTAGTAACCCTTAGTTTCCTTAGGGTACCCCACAAACACGCATTTATCAGATCTTGGTTCTAGCTTGCTAGAATCCTGACGTTTGACATAAGCCTCACATCCCCAGATCCTGATAAAAGTGAGATTAGGGCGTCTCTCACTCCATACCTCGTATGGAATCTTTGAGACACTTTTAGATGGAACATTATTCAGTATTAGAGAAGCTGTCTCTAGTGCATGTCCCCAAAATGAGGGAGGTAGAGTTGCATGACTCATCATACATCGAACCATGTCCAACAAAGTTTGATTTCTCCTTTCAGACACACCATTCCATTGGGGTGTTCCAGGTGGAGTGAGTTGGGATAAAATCCCACACTCTCTTAGATAGTCAAGAAACTCACCACTTAGGTACTCTCCACCACGATCTGATCGAAGAGCCTTAATGGATCTACCAACCTGGTTCTCTACTTCATGTCTAAATTCCTTAAATTTCTCAAATGATTCAGACTTATGTCTCATTAAGTAGACATAACCATATCTTCTGAAGTCATCAGTAAAAGTGATGGAGTAGTTGTGCCCTCTTCTGGCTTATTTATTGATTGGCCCACACACATCACTATGTATGAGATCCAACAAACCTCCTGCCCTCTCACTAGTCTTGGTGAAAGGTGTCTTTGTCATCTTCCCTAACAAAAAAGGCTCACATGCATCAAATTCCTCCAAGGAACTTGAATCTAACAACCCATTTGCATGGAGTTGTTGAATGTGATTCTTGTTTATATGGGTTAATCGACAATGCCATAGGAAAGCACCAACTGAACCACTCAGTTTGGTCCTTTTATTATTTATGTTACAAATAGAGTTATCCATGTCTAACACATATAGACCATTGCACAGAGTACCCTTCCCATAGAACATATTTACAAATGAAAAAGAACAAGAATTCTTATTTATTTCAAACTTAAATCCTTTCTTTGCCAAGCAAGGAATGGATACAATGTTCTTAGTAAGTGAAGGTACATAATAGCAATTATCTAACTCTAACTGAAGTTCATATGGTAGGGAGAGAGTCAAAACTCCTACAGCAACAGCAGCAACCTGTGCCCCGTTTCCAACTCGTAGATCAATCTCTCCAGCCCGGACCGATCTACTTTTCTTGAGCCCCTGCATATTTGTACAAATATGAGCTCCGCATGCGGTATCCAATACCCATGACATAGAAGTAGAAAGATTGACTTCTAAAACATAAATACATGAGCCAGAAGACGAAGCCTTGCCTCTCTTCTTCTCATTCTGAAATCGCACCATGTCCTTCAACATGTGAGGTGGCCCTCCACATGAATAGCACTTATTGTTCCTGATCCATTCCATCTTTAATTTCAGTTCCTTGGTCAAGCCTTTCGGCTCAACACACTGAATATCAACTTTAGGAGGATTGAGCCTAACCAATTCATCAAAGAGCTATCTTAGATCAGTAATAATCTCAGAGGCACTCTTCAATTCATATTGCCCTTGAAGCTCGGGCGACATGTTGGTTAGCATCAATTGTGCAACAACCAAAGTATCAGCTTGATGCTTATCATAAGCATCCCTCTCAGCTGCTGAGGCCGAGCATGGAAGTTGTTCAGGAATGGGCTGCTCAAGGACATAGAGCTTTCTCTCGAGCTTGACGCAATTCTCAAGTTCATGTACCAATCCATCAAGTTGGATCCAACCAACTTGTCCTTCTCAAGGATAGATCGCAGTGACCCACCGCTATTGTTCGTTGCCATTGTTCTACAACAGTCAAGAAACAGCAGATTAGTACTACTTCAAAGCATTTAAACTGGATTTGTTTTAAATGATTATGTCTCCCACTATTTTAATCGAATTGACAACCCACAAAGTCAATTGGGAAGTTTAAGACTTCCTAGTGAGATGGGATCCCTTTTCCACATGAGGCTTCGCATCCCACGATGGTGGGATGAGACGCACAAAGTAACCCATGCTTCCTAAGGTGGGCACGTCGGCTGATTGCTCCAAGCAATTCCCCTTATTGAGATAGTCTAGGCATTTCATGTCCAGCGAGGGCTGGATACAGCATGAAACCCTAACCTCTCAACGATGCCTCTATAGTTCCACCATATTCCTAGCACATGTGAAAATCTAGTCAAGTCCATTCCTAACCGTTATGCCCAGGGCCAATGAGTTTCCTTGCGAAGGTGCGCCCGATTAAAATAGACTGGGGAAACCATTGCCACCACGCACTTTCTAAAGATAAGTGGGTGTGTCCCATGAGGGTGGGAAACAGTTCACAACACCACTGATCGATAACTTAGTGAGGGCTACGCATTAGAAGGCTACTAGACTTGATATTTATTTATGAAGATTTTTGAGGTCTCATCAGTTTTATCGTATATCTAACATTACATACATGCAATCCTATAGTGATAACATAACGATAAAACAACTCAGGCATGCTTTAGCAGATATGTATGAAAGCAGTAAAAGAATGATGTGATCATAGCCTATTCAAGGCATTGAACCAACCCATGCCAAAAGGAGGTTCAACTCTTGACCTAGGATTCAAGCCTCAAAGATAATACCTAACCTAGCCGACCTCTAACTTGAACTTCAAGGTTGGCTCCAAGGTCCTTCTCACCATGGTTTAGCTCTCAAGCCCTAGAGGTGTCCCTCATGGGTTCAGCCAATGCCATGGGTCTTTCTCCATAGATGATGCGCCACCATGCAAGGAGCCAAGATGGCTAGCTCTCAAACCCTAGGGTTTGGCCATGCCATCATGCGCCACTCCTCCATGCGCCATCAAGCATGCCAGGGTTCCATCTGGTTGCGCCCTAATCTTCTTCTTCTTGTTACAAAAATAAAAGAAAAGAAAAGCGGCATGCAGGCCTCACAAAGATACATCACAGGCATGCAAAGGGGCTTGACTCATGATCACAACATTATGCACAAGCAAGGTATCTACACATGCAGTTCTATATGCTCATGAAAAACATAAAATCTAAAATTTTACTTTTTCATAAAACTAGTCTCTTTTCCTCATCTTCTTATCACAAATCTTTTGGTTATTTGCGATTAAACTTTCATGATGATTTCAAAGATCCTTTCGGCTGGTAATTTTGTCAGATCAAGAGACCTAGCCAGTCCAAAGACACAATGCCCGTCCTACTTGACAAAACCACGTGCGCCTTTGATCCTTTAAATCATACAAGAAAAATAATCCAAAATCCAAAAGAGATTGAAAAGATGATAGAAACAAGAAACCCTAATTTTTCCTACTTAGAAAAATTGATTGCCATGTGATCATGCAATTTGTGAAAATTGAGATATGGCATGCGAGCATGGAAAAGCATGAAATTACATCGTTCGAGTCTTGCAAGTCCCTCTGATACCACTGTTAGGAAAGCTCGGGGATATTTTACAATTTTCAGAGATAGAAATTACACAAAACATTGCACAGCGGAAGCAATATCCCCGAAATGAGCCGGTCCCAAAAACCCAGTGAAGATCGCAAGCGAGGGAGTCGACACGATGAGATAGAAAATACCTTGAGCAAGGTGAGGCTGATGTCAAAGTAGGCGCCCAAGCGTGCGCCCTCTGCAGTCTCGCACACACGGATCACCTCGAGTCCTCTTCTTCCACGCCCAGTGCTAGCCTCGGGAAGAAGATCGAAGCCTTGTACTTATTTCTCAAGCCTTGCGCCACCTCCAAGGTATATGCGCCAAGAGGAAGATGAGGAGAAGGAAGTCACCAAGCAACACCAAGTTCCTCCCGCCAAGATGAAAGGAAGATGAAGTGTTCTCGGCTAGGGTTGGATGGAAGAGAAGTGCGCCACTACCTCTTGCTCTCGCCTCTCTCTTGTGATCACGCCTTCAAGATTAATTGTCTATCAAGAGGGGGCGTCTAGGGCCTCTTATATAGAGCAAGAGGCGGTCTAATGTGTGGCCACAATTCAAATCAAGTGGGCGGCTAGGAGAGGATGTAGGAGAATTAATCAAGTTAATCAAGTCCTAATCCAATTAGGACTCTAATTGATTCAAACAATTAAATCCTAATCCAATTAGGATTCTAATTATTTAAACAATTAAATTCTAATCTAATTAAGATTCTAATTAATTAATTAAATAATTAGTCCTAATCCAATTAGGATTCTAATTAATTAATTAATTAACCCATATGATTAATTTCAAACCATAGGTGTTAACTCTAGTCTAACCAGGGTTAAGCACACACCTACTTTCTCCTTCTCCTTAAGCGCAGTAAGCCCAACTTTACAATGGGCCCAGCCCAAGGTCCATCATACATGCTAACCAAGACCTTCTCCTTAAGACCTTCCAACTATGGTGAGATGTTAGGTTGTATCAAAGTATGTTCCTAACCAAATAAAATAGTCAATGACCTCAAGTCAAGAGATCAACGTATCTCCTGTCACTTGTGAGGATAACTTATGACACCAAGTTATTGCCTCACAGCAGGTCAGTCCAGTATACCAACCACTGATATACCCATATGTCTGCGTTAGCACCTCATGCCTAACCAGCCCACATACCAGTCTCACACGTACGAGAGTTGTCCCATATCTACTCAGGTACTTGACTGGGGACTATAGTTTGAGCACAGATCCAATCTGTCTCCAGGGATATTATCATGTAAGTACACAATCACAGATGTAAATAAACAATGATAATGATGTATAAGAAATATCAATATCAAGTAGTACAAAGATGGACCAAATCTAGGTCTCAGGGCATAAACACCAACAAACTCATGTTAGGAGAAAAAAGAAAGAAAGAAAGTGGAAAAGAGAAATGCAAGTGAGAATTTAAAATTTACTTACCATGCCATGCTTAGCATCCATGCCACCTCAAGCTTGCTTGAGAGATGAAATCAACCTACACTTGACACCTCCTACTAAGGGATAAGGCTGAAGGAAAAAAAGGGAAAAGATGAAGGTTTTCACTAGTAACTTTCGTTTGGCTTAGGGGAGAGCAAAGTGAAGGTGGTGAAATTGGGGAAGAAGAGATTAGAGAGCTCAAATCTTTGATTAAGGCAAGTTTCTACCCTAAGCCAAGATTTATGTTTTCCAAAACCATAGATTACGTTAAAATACCCTAAAATACCTATTTTATTCTCTGATTTGGTGTAATCATATCGAATTTGGATGGTTTTTCTTGAATTAATATGGAAAATTTTAAGATAGTGGTTAGGATGATGCAATTCATTCACATCTAACCTTGTTATGGCTCTTCTTGTATAACTTTGTCTATACAAAAGATTCTTTGTCAAAATCTATTGTGCATGAAAGAGAACTTGATTATCTTTCCAATTCATCCGATATTGCATATAGTTGTTCAACATGAAGGCATCCAATACATAGCAACATTCAGCACATCTATTCTGTAATACCAATCTGACCTTCTTGTGTTCTTTTACATATACCTTTTGATATACAAATCGTTTTTGAATGATTTTTGTTTCAAACGAAAGCAGATTCAAATAGCTTTCCAACAGATAGTAGAGTGCATATTTGTAATCTGTGTAATATCCTTAAACCGACTGTATTATCTAGGTCAGTAGCAAAAATAGGGCAGGTTGACCCCTTGTCACACTAATCCATATATCTTTTGGTGTATTTTGTCAAATCACATCAAACAAGTTTTATTGGATATTAGACTCAAATTTGGTTTCAATGACTCCTATTTGGTAGGATGATATTTCATATATCCTTATGACTCATTGGACTAAATTGGGCTAATCCAGTTTGACATATTTTACTCTTAGCCCAGCTTTATTGTGGTATAATTGGTAAGACATGTTGGTGTATATGCCCTAGGACCTAGTTTTGGGCCATTACTGTACTACTTGACGTTGATATTTTATATCATTCTGGCATTGTCATTGTCTATATTTGCTTACATCTGCGATTATGTACTTATGTGATAATGTCCCTGGAGACAGATTGGATCTGTGCTAAAATGATAGTCCTCAGTCTATGTACCTGAGTGGATATGAGATAGCTCTGGTACTTGTGAGATTGGTATATGGGCTGGTTAGGCACGAGGTGCTAACGCAGACATATGGGTATATCAGTGGTGGATATACTAGATCGACCCGCTGTGAGGCAATGACTTGGTGTCACAAGTTATCCTCACAAGTGATAGGAGATGCATTGATCCCTTGACTTGAGGTCATTGGCCATTCAATATGGTTAGGGATACGCTTTGATACAACCTAACACCTCGCCGTAGTTGGGGGGTAATAAAGGTTGTCATTGAGTATGTCACGACCCATATGAGAAGGTCAATGGACAGATAGAGGATTTGCCCCTTCCTAAGGGAAGTTTGATATCCATGGAGCTCCTCTATGGTTATATGACTAAAAAGGTATGGTCATACCCAAGTGAGACCTGATTTATTCATAACCATGAGATTGGATAAAAACAAGTGGTGATGCACTTGTCCAATCGGATATTAGTTTGGCAAAGAGACTGTAATGCATCTGTACCTGATTGCAATGATGGGGATGTTGATGTCGATATCCATTCCGATGACTTGGGTAGCAGCGATGCACTGCTAGGTATCACTCACTGTTTGTGATGACCTTGGGTCAGCACTGCCAACGTCAGAGGAACCTACAGGGTCACACACCTTGATACTTGAGTTCTCGTATTGATTGGGAAGCCTTATGATCGAGTTATTGGATAACTCGGATTTGTTTGGGAGAATTCATTAGCGCTAATGGGCCTGATGAGATGGAAGAATGTTATTGGAGTCAGACTTCATTTATGGTAGGTTGACTCGAATTTGACTATGGTTAGGTCACATTTGGATTTGGGTTGCATTGGATTGGATCCAATGGCTTAATCAACCCATTCAATGAAGTATGGGCTTGCTCATCGACCAATGTGCCCCAATAACAACCCCATTGGTGCCTAAGGGGTATAATGGGAAGAGAACCAACCCCATTGGCGCCTAAGGGGTATAATGGGGTGAAGTGGGCAAATTTACTTCATTATGGAAGCAAATTGCGCCTAGCCCTAACCCTGACCTCCCCTTGCTCTATAGAAGTGGCCCTAGGTGCCCCTCTCAGGTATTCTATTCCTTGGAGGCATGAACACTGAAAGAGGCGAGAGCAAAGGGTGAAGGGCGAGTGCAAGGGTTCAATTGGCGTAGCCCTTCTTCTTCCATCAAGCCGCAAGTGATATTCTTCCACTCCTCTTGGCGCAAGAGGGATTTCACCTTGGTGGCTTCTCCTTCTCTTCATCTTCTTCTTTGGCGCTTCATCCTTGGAGGTGGCGCAAGTCTTGAAGAAGGTGACAAGGGCTTGGATCTTCTTCCCGAGGCTAGCACCGGGCATGGAAGAAGAGGACTCGAGGCATCCGTGTGTGTGAAACTGCAGAGGGCGCATGCTTGGGCGCTTATCACGACATCAGCCTCGTCTTGCTTTAAGGTATATTCTATCTCATCGTGTCGACTCTCTCACATGCAATCTTCTCTGGGTTTTTGCAACCGGCTCGTTTCGGGGATATTGCTTCCGCTGTGCAATATTTTATATCCCTGAAAATTATAAAATATCCTCGGGGCTTTCCCAACAGTTGTATCAGAGGGACTTGCGAGACTCGAACGATGTAATTTCATGCTTTTCCATGCTCACATGCCATATCTCAATTTTTGCAAATTGCATGATCACATGGCAAACAATTTTTCTAAGTAGGAAAAATTAGGGTTTCTTGTTTCTATCATCTTTTCAATCTCTTTTGGATTTTTTGGGTTATTTTTCTTGCATGATTTAAGGATCAAAGGCGCAC
>CM050438.1:69498273-69519606 GCA_027562315.1 Costus pulverulentus
TCTTTGGCATCACGAGGAAGAACTCACTTTGCTCTACGAGAGGGACGAGTTGATCCAACTGAAGCTACAATGGATCCGTCCGAAAGACATGACAAATTCTCGTAAATGATATTTTTGTAGCACTGAAATCTATTTGCTATTTCCTGACTGCATTCTAAATTTTGATTTTTTTTGAAATTAAAAAAATAATAATAATCGGACTTTAGTTAGTATCTTATTTCGTATCTCCACCCTACATCAGATAGAATCCCACATTCTCTAAGATAGTCAAAGAACTCACCGCTCAGGTACTCTCCACCACGATTTGATCGAAGAGCCTTAATAGATCTACCAAGCTG
The DNA here is from genome assembly GCA_027562315.1 of Costus pulverulentus. NCBI lineage: Eukaryota > Viridiplantae > Streptophyta > Magnoliopsida > Zingiberales > Costaceae > Costus > Costus pulverulentus. The sequence continues at coordinate 69,498,612 of CM050438.1, forward strand.
GTTCTCTACTTCATGTCTGAACTCCTTAAATTTCTCAAAGGATTCAGACTTATGTCTCATCAAATAGACATAACCATATATACTGAAGTCATCAGTAAATGTGATGAAGTAGTTGTGTCATCCTCTGGCTTATTTACTGAATGGCCCACACACATCACTATGTATGAGATCTAACAAACCTCCTGCCCTATCACCAAACTTGGTGATGGGCGCTTTTGTCATCTTCCCCAATAAAAAAGGCTGACAAGTATCAAACTCCTCCAAGGAGGTCGAATCTAACAATTCATTTGCATGGAGTTGTTGAATGTGATTCTTGTTTATATAGGCTAATCAACAATGCCAAAGGTACGCACCAACTGAACCACTCAGTTTGATCCTTTTATGATTTATGTTACATATAGAGTTATCCATGTCCAAGACATATAATCCATTGCACAAGGTACCCTTCCAATAAAACACATTTGCAAATGAAAAAGAACAAGAGTCTTCTTTTATCTCAAATTTAAATCCTTTCCTTGCCAAGCAAGGAATAGATACAATGTTTTTAGTAAGAGAAGGTACATAGTAGCAATTGTTTAACTCAAGTTGAAGTTCAAAAGGTAGGGAGAGCGTCAAAAGTCATACGGCAACAACAGCAACATGTGCTCCGTTTCCAACACGTAGGTCAATCTATCTAGGCTGCACCGTTCTACTTTTCTTGAGCCCCTGCATATTTGTACAAATATGAGCTCCACATGCGGTATCCAATACCCATGACATAGAAGTAGAAAGGTTGACTTCGGTAACATAAATACTTGAGCCAGAAGACGAAGCCCTGCTTCTCTTCTCCTCATTCTGAAGTCGCACCATGTCCTTCAACATGTGAGGTGACCCTCCACATGAATAGCACCTGTTATTCCTGATCTTTTCCATCTTTAGTTTCAGTTCCTTGGTTAAACCTTTCGGTTCACCACACTGAATGACTACTTTGGGAGGGCTGAGCTCAACCAATTCATTGAAGAGCTGCTTTAGATTATAAATAATCTCAAAAGCACTCTTAAATTCATATTGCCCTCTAAATTCAGGTGACATGTTGGTTAGCATCAAATTAGCAACCTCCAAAGTATTAGCCTGATGCTTATCAAAAGCATCCTTCTCAGCTGCTGAGGCCGAGCATGGAAGTGGCTCTAGAATAGGCTGCTCAAGGATATAGAGCTTCCTCTCGAGCTTAAGGACAATCCTCAAGTTTCGATACCAGTCCATCAAGTTGGATCCAACCAACTTGTCCTTTTCTAGGATAGATCACAGTGACCATCTACTATTGTTCATAGCCATTGATCTACAACAACCAAGAAAGCAGATTAGTACTACTTTGAATCATTTAATCTGGACTTGCATTAAATGATTATGGCTCCCACTATTTTAATCGAATTGACAACCCACAAAGTCAACCGAGAAATCTGAGATTTCCTAGTGAGATGGGATCCTTATTCCACATGAGGCTTCGCGTCCTACGAGGGTGGGATGAGATGCACAAAGTGACCCATGCTTCCTAAGGTGGGCACGCCGGCCGATTGCACCTAGGCAATTCCCCTTCTCAAGACAGTTCAAGTATTTTGTGCCCAGCTAGGGTTGGAACAACACAAAACCTTAACCTCTCGAGGCTGCCTCTAGAGTTCCATCATATGGACACCATATATGAAAAACTAGTCAAGTCTATCCTGACCGTTATGACCAGGGCCAATGAGTTTCCTTGCAAAGGCGCACCCGGTTAAAACGGACTAGGGAAACCATTGCCACCACACGCCTTCTAAAGATAAGTGGGTGTGTCCCACGAGGGTGGGAAACAGTTCACAACACCACTGATCGATAGCTTGACGAGGGCTACGCGTCAGAAGGCTATAGACTTGATATTGATTTGAGGGTTTTTGAGGTCTCATCCTCTTAGTTTTATCTTTTGTCTAACATTACAGGCATGCAATCCTATAGTGATAACAAAACGATAAAACACATCCAGGCATACTTTAACAGATATCAAAAGCAGTAAACAAGCGATGTGGTCATAGCCTAATCAACACATTGAACCATCACATGCCAAAGGATGTTCAATGCTTGACCTTGGTGACAAGCCCCAACAAGACCTAACCTAGCCGCCACCAAGCTTTATCTTCAAGTGCGGCTTCAAGGTCCTCCACATCAAGGCATAGCACACAAACCCAAGGGTTTGGCCAATACCTTGATGGCTCCTCCATGCATGAAGCGCCATAATGCTTGTGCCAAGAGGGATAGCACACGAACCCTAGGTTCGGCCAAGCCCTTACTTGCGCCACCAAGCAAGATGCGCCATCATGGTTGATGTGCGAAGATGCAAGCTCCATGAGGGATGCGCCCCTAATCTTCTTTGTGCGTTTACAAAACAAAAAGAAAAAGGCGGCACGCAGGCCTCACATAAATACATCATAGGCATACAAGGGGCTTGACTATGACCACAACACGATGCACAATCATCTCATGCTTTTCTATATGCTCAAAAAAACATAAAACTTCGGTTTTAGTTTCTTACAAAACATGTCTTTCATCCTCAACGTCCATTCGCAAATCTAGGACTTTTTTTTTCTCTCAGGAGTCCACAAGTGACGCATGCATGCTCCAAGCACGCTTGCCGTCTACCCTTGCAATCCTTAACCTGCCAAGATTAGGACAACCATATGCCCATAATCTTCGACAAGTCCCATACAGTAGGACTATCCTACATGCGTGGGGAGAAATTAATCCTCTCACATATGGGTCTAACCCACCATGTGAAGAAAGCGAAAAACCAAAGAGATCGAAAAGATGTTAGGAACGAAAAACTTACAATTTTTCTTACTTAGAAAAATCCATGCACATATGCAATTTTTTAAAAAATTCAGATGGCATGTGAGCATAAAGTAAAAGCATAATACACCGTTCGAGTTCGCAAGATGGCTCTGATACCACAGTTGGGAAACCCCGAGGATTTTATACTTTTACAGACAAGCACAACGGAAGCAATCCCCGAAACAGGCCAGTCCCAAAAACCCAGAAGATCGAGTCTTGCGAGGGAATCGACACGGTGAGTAGGAGATGATACCTTGAAGCGAATCAAGAGATGTGATGCAGGCGCCCAAGTGTGCGCCCTCTATAGTCTCGCACACAGCCGAACCTAGAGTCCTCTTCTTCCACGCCCGGTGCTAGCCTTGGGAAGAAGATCCACACCTTTGGGAGACTTCCTCAATCACTTGCGCCAACTCCAAAGGAGACTCCAAGTAGAGGAGGTGGAGCTTCGTCAGAGTCCAACTCTCGAAGCACTCCAACGCGATCCGAACAGGAATCAACCCAAGCCAAAGTCCAACTATGGGGAGGAGGGCGACAAGGAGCTTGCAGGAACTGAACCAAGTAAGGAGGAGAGTCCAACTCTCTCAATGGCCAAATATCTCAAGAGTGGCGACAAGGGGAAGAGGAGGGGAAGAAAAAAAGGACAAGGGAAGAGTGGGGAGTTTTATACACTTGAATAGGTGCACCTCTTCACAAAGTGAAGAGGCGCACCTCTTCATGAAGAGACGCACCCCTTCAAGAGATCAAAACCAATTTCCCACTCTAAGCCAAAGCCAATTCGCCCACTCCAAGTAAAATCTCATTCGCCTTCTCCAAGCAAGAAGCTCCAAGCAAGAAGCTCCAAGCTTCTCACTTTAAGTGAGATATCCAACTTGGATTTGTCCACCTCAAGGAAATGCGCCAAGCTCACTCTAAGTAGCTTGCGCCATTCCATTTGGCCCATTGGCCCAAATGGCTTATTGAGTCCATTTGGCCTATTAGCCCAACTTGGTCTATTGGGCCCATTTGGCCCACTAGGCCCAAAAACAAGTTAGCTCGAAATGATTTCTTTCATCTTATCTAGCACAGTGGTGCTGATGGATTATCCCAAACATATCTGAGTTATCCAATAACTCATTCAATAGGCTACCCGATCAATACGAGAACCCGAGTTTCAAGTTGTGCGACCCTGTAGGTTCCTCAGATGTTGGCAATGATGAAGTCAGTCATCACAAGCAGTGATTGGCACCTAGCAGTGCATCGCTGCTACCCAAGTCATTGGAATGGATATCAGCATCGACATCCCCATCATCGTAACAAGATACCGATGCATTATAGTCTCTTTGCCAAACTGATATCCGATTGGACAAAGTGCATCACCACTTTGTTTTCACACAATCTCATGGTCATGACTAGATCAGGCTTTCACCTGGGTATGGTCATACACTCTCAGTCATGCAACCATAGGGGAGCCCCGTGGATATCAAGCTTCCCGCAGGAAGGGGTAAATCCTATGTCTGTCCATTGATCTTTTCATATGGGTTGTGACATACCTAATGACAACCGTTATGACCTCCCTGCTAATGCGAGACGTTAGGTTGTATCAAAGCATGTCCCTAACTATATAGAAGAGTCAATGACCTCAAGTCGAGAGATCAATGCATCTCCTATCACTTGTGAGCTTAACTCATGACACCAAGTTAAAGCCTCACGGCGGGTCGGTCCAGTATATCCACCACTGCTATATCTATATGCCTGCGTTAGCACTCCGTGCGTAACCAGCCCACATACCAGTCTCACATGTACTAGAGCTGTCCCTTATCCACTCAGGTATTCGACCGGGGACACACCGTTTGAGCACAGATACAATCTGTCTCCAGGGACATTATTATCCATGTACATAATCGCAGATATAAACACAGCATAATAACGACAATGCCAGTACGATATATATTAAATATCAAAGTCAAGAAGTACAAGATGGACTAACAATGGGTCCAAGGGCATATACACCAACAAAAGATTACAATAATCTTTGGGCACCAAACTGAAGTTTAGTACCACTTACCATCCTCAAATAGATGGTCAATCTTAAAGAACAATCCAAACACTTGAAGATCTGCTTAGAGCATATGTGATGGATTGGAAAGGTGAATGGGATGGTGATTTATCTCTCATTGAGTTCTCCTACAATAACAGCTTTCATTCAAGCATGCAATTGGCACCTTATAAAGCATTATATGGGAGAAAATGTAGAACACCAATTTGTTGGGAAGTTGGTGATAGAAAAATATGATTGCAGATGAGGTGCAAGAAACTATAGAAAAGATTCAAATGATAAGAAACAAATTGAAAATTGCTCAGAGTCACCAGAAAAGTTATGCTAATATTAGAAGAAAAACCTTAGAATTTCAGGTTGGGGATCATGTGTTTATGAAAATATCTCCTTACAAAGGTGTAATAAGATTTGGTAAGAGAGGGAAAGTAAGTCCTAGATTCATTGGTCCTTTTGAAATACTTGAAAGACTTGGACATGTTGCTTATAGAGTTGCATTGCCACCAGCCCTAGCTAATGTTCATGATGTTTTTCATGTATCTTTATTGAGAAAGTATTATCCAGATCCCTCCCACATTATTGAGCATGAGCCTTTGGAGATTGCCAAAGATTTATCCTATCCTGAAAAGCCAAAGCAAATTGTGAATAAGAAGGATAAGATTTTAAAATATCGTGTTGTTCCCATCGTTAAAGTGATTTGGCAAAATCATGCCATAGAAGAGGCAACATGGAAATTGGAAGAAGAAATGAGGAAGGAATATCCACACCTTTTCAATGATTGAGGCACGAAATTTAGAGGACAAAATTTCTTTTAAGGAGGGGAAAGTGTAATAACCATGCTTTTAGTACACTAATTATGAAGATTAACTCCTATGTTTACTCTCATTCCATTTTACATTAGCATCACATCACATTTGTATTTTGTCACCCATTCATGTCATGGTACATAAAATACCCTCAAGTGAATTATTGTTAAAGGAAGGGAACTAAAACTCAAGTTAGGAGAAAAAAAAGGAAAGGAAGTGGAACAGAGAAATGTAAGTGAGAATTTAGAATTTACTTACCATGCCATTGATGACACCAAAATATATAGTATATTTTGTATCATTTTGGATATCTTTTCATGCTAAATTGAGGATCTTTCACTCGTTTTCATGATAAATACATAGAATATTGCAAAGTCTACTTCTGTTTTGGTTTTTCTCGATTTTCAGGTAAAAAAGGCACTATTTCAAGGAGTATTCAGGCAAAATAAAACACAAAGAAGAGTTACCATCATCAAGAGGAGAACACCCATGAAATTTCACACCAAACGGAGCAAATCAGCAAATTACGGCAGTGCCGTAACCCATTTTACAGTACCATATTTTCAGACAGTACCGTAAAATCCGAGCCCTGCCGTATTTTGAAGAATTTCAGAACAGAAAGTTTTTCGGATTTTACAGCACCGTCGTAAACAATATTACAGTACCGTATTTCAGAGCGCTTCAGAACAAAAACTTTGCTCGATTTTACGGCACTAACGTAAAGGATTACACGGGCCGTATTTTCTAGTCACTTCCGAACAGATAGTTCAGTTGATTTTACGGCACGGGCATAAACCAGATTATGGTGCCGTAATTCCTAGCCTTTTCAGGAACAGAACACTCGAGGGATTTTACGGCATTGACGTGAAATATTACACTGCCATAATATCTATTTTTAACACGATGCCCAAGTCAATTTCAGCGCTCGATTCTTGCGGAGATGATTGCGAGCGATCCAGAGCTTTAAATTGGATGCCGTAAGAAGCAAAGGGGGAGCTCATCACGAGAGGATTACAGATAGACCAAAAGCCCCAATTTGCATCCATTGTCGTGGGAGAAATTGTGATTCACGCTGCCGCCTAGGGTTTCGCAGCCGCGACCGATCCAAAGCACCTCCGGCTGTGATTTTCATACTGAAGCTTCGTCTGAAGAAGGAGACCACACACCATAAGTTTCAGATCGAAAGGAGATCGATTGGAAGAGAAATTAAAGAAAAAGGAAGCACCGACACTGTTCATCGCTTTCAATTGCAAATTACGGTTGTGAAATACTTCACAGTCGTGCTGTATTTTCTAAACTTCCCTTTTCCTTCGATTTTCAATCTTCTGAAACCATGACTTATTGTAATTTCTTCACGATGCTAGCTTAAACTATTTTTGGGACATAGGGGAGTAATTCACCCAATTTTTAATGACTAGATGACTACTTCTTCACTATTTCATTGTGTTTAATCTTAACATGATGATTTTGCTCATGTGACAATTGTGCTTAGACTCTATATAGTTCCATGTTACTAATTATGTTCTCAGAATTTTCGCTACTGACTGAAAGGTAATTGCTTGAGAATTTGGAACCCTAGAATTGCATGTTAGGAACCCCTCCTTAGGTTAGATCCTATTTGATCTGTTCTAGTAGAATAATTGCCATTATTATATTATGAATCTATAGATTGAGTCTATTTGTCAAACGTGGAGAACTTGTGCGAAAGCAAGGATCGGAACGTTGGAGATCCATGAGTAAAACTAGTGTCGAAACTCGGATGCACGAAAGTGATCCTTGAGTTCCACTAGAGATTATCAACCAAGAATTCGGATGCACGAAAGTGATCCTTGAGTTCACTGTTTGATTATTTACTTATCTTCAGCATTGGGATGAATCTTGGGCCAAAGCGAGGATTAATCCTTGCTCGGTTGTTTGCACGAAAGTGAAACAATTCTTTTATTAAGTAAATTACATCTTCATCATGATAAAATTGAACTGACGAAATCCTTATCATGTCTTGTCATAAAAGTTGAAGTGAACGAAACCCTAGTCCCAGCTTTTCTCTTTGATAATTACGTTTTTAGTTTCCAATTGCTATTTTTTACCAATTCGATTAGCCTAGATAGTAAGAAATCAATTATTCAGTACTTGATAATGAAGGTCTCTGTGGGATCGATATTTTTTTTATTACTTCGAGTATACGTGCACTTGCGGACACTACAAGTTTAGGGACTACAAGTTTTTGGAGCCGTATCAGGGGGTGACAGTTCCTTGTGCACCAAATAAGTTTTGGCTGCAACACCTTAAATTAGTCTACCTACTTGTATCTATAACTGTGTCCTTTTGGATCACATCAGCCATGCTTAGCTTCCTTGCCACCTCAAGCTTGCTTGAGAGATGGAATCAACCTACACTTGACACCTCCTACTAAGGGATAAGGCTGAAGGAAAAAAAAAGGGAAAAGATGAAGGTTTTCACCAGTAACTTTCGTTTGGCTTGGGGTAGAGCAAAGTAAAGGTGGTGAAATTGGAGAAGAAGAGATTAGAGAGGTCAAATCTTTGATTAAGGCAAGTTTCTACCCTAAGCCTAGATTTTTGTTTTCCAAAACCATAGATTCCAATAAAAATACCCTAAAATACCTATTTTATTCTCTGATTTGATGTAACCATATCGAATTTGGATGGTTTTTCTTGAATTAATATGGAAAATTTTAAGATAGTGGTTAGGATGATGCAATTCATGCACATCTAACCTTATTATGGTTCTTCTTGTATAACTTTGTCTATGCAAAAGATTCTTTGTCAAAATCTAGTGTGCGTTAAAGAGAACTTGATTATCTTTCCAACTCATCTAATATTGCATATAGTTGTTCAACATGAAGGCATCCAATACATAACAACATTCAGCACATCTATTCTCTAATACCAATTTGACCTTCTTGTGTTCTTTTGCTTATACCTTTTGAGATACAAATCGGTTTTGAATGATTTTCATTTCAAACGAAAGTAGATTCAAATAGCTTTCCAACAGATCATATAGTGCATATTTGTAATTTGTGTAATATCCTTAAACCGATTGTATTATCTAGGTTAGTACCAGAAATAGGGTAGGTTGACCCCTTGTCATTCTAATCCATATATCTTTTGGTGCATTTTGTCAAATTGCATCAAACAAGTTTTATTGGACATTAGACCAAAATTTGGTTTCAATGACTCCTATTTGGTAGGATGATATTTCATATATCCTTATGATTCATTAGACTAAATTGGGCTGATCCAGTTTGACATATTTTACTCTTAGCCTAGCATTATTATGGTATAATTGGTAAGACATACCTATGCTTTGGTATGGATCAATTATTATTATTGGTCTAATTCATGGATATCCTTTCATTGATACTTTTATCCATGATGATCATGTTGTAAAGGCATTTGTGTAGAATACAATAATAACACTAAGTTGGTAACTTTGTCCTTTGGCCCTTACAACTCTAGTCGGAAAATGATTTGATTCCATGTATGGGAATTAGGTGATGGATGTGGAACTAAGTGCTACATGGAGCAAAGTGACATATTAGAAATAATGAGGGCCACCTCTAGAATCCCTCCATTCACATTTGGTTGGGCCATGGCGAGCCCTTTGCCGGCTTGTTGCTTTGTGGGCTTTCCCAGACGTGGGTTTGTCTTGCTTCCAAATGTGGAGGACTTTGTTTTGCTTTGTTCCCACTACTCTTTGTATGATATTGTGTTTCTATGATATTTTGATATCATTGATGTTGGGAAACCCCGAGGATATTTTACAAATTTTAAAACTCATTACAAACCCATACAAGTGCACAGCGAAAGAATATCCCCGAAATAGGCCGGTCCCAAAAACCGAGTGAAGATCGTCTTGCGAGGGAGTCGACACGATGAGATACTAAATACCTTAGGAGCAAGATGAGGCCGATGTCGAGGTCGGCGCCCAAGTGTTCGCCCTCTACAGTCTCGTATACACGGATGCCTCGAGCTCTCTTCTTCCACGCGTGGTGCTAGCCTCGGGAAGATGATCCAAGCCTTGTTCACCTCCTTCAAAACTTGCGCCACTCACCAATTGAGTTACGCAAAGGAGAAGGATAGGAGAAGAGTGCCACCAAGCCCTTATTCTTCTTACTCCAAGAAGTGATGGAGAAGAAGGCTTGCGGCACTAGGGAAGATGATGCCGCCAAGGAGTTCCCTTGCTCACGGCAAGAGGGGGAAGGGAAATATGCTTGCAGTTACTTGATGGAAGAAAGAAGCTTTCACCAAGGCCTCTTGCTTTCGCCCCTTGAATATTGCCCACGCTAATATTTTTCTCCTCACTAGCTCTCGCATATACACATGTATATATAGAGAGGCAAGAGGAGGCGGCGATAAAAGGGTGTGGACGAAATTCATAAAGAAGGGGGTGGCTAGGGTAAAGGGGAGGGAGTAATTAGGGTTTGAGGTAAGGAAAGTCTCCAAGACTTTTCCATAAACCTCTTCCCCTTTTCCATATGCGCCAAGGACCTTCCTAAGAAGTCCTTCAAGCCATATCAGCCCCTAGACTTGCCTAAAGGCAAGCTTACCATCAAGGAACAAAGGGGAAGGCGCCCTTTAGTTCCTAATGAAGCAAAATCGCCCACTCCTCCTTTGATGTTGGCAGTGCTGACATAAGGTCACCACAAGTAGTGAATGGCACCTAGCCGTGCATCGCTGTTACCCAAGTCATCGGAATGGATATCGACATCGACATCCCCATCATCAGAACTAGGTACAGATGTATTATAGTCTCTTTGCCGAACTGATATCCGATTGGATAAGTGTGTCATCACTTGTTTTCACCCAATCACATTGTCATGACTAAATCAGGTTCTCACCTGGGTATGGCTAGACACTTTCAGTCATAGAACCATAGAGGAGCTCCATGGATATCAAGCTTCCCTCAGGAAGGGGAAAATCCTTTGTCTGTCCATTGACCTTCTCATTTGGGTCATGACATGCCCAATAATAACCGTTATTACCTCCCAACTTCGGCGAGATGTTAGGCTGTATTAAAGCATGCCCTAAACCATAAAGAATGGTCAATGACCTCAAGTCAAGGGATCAATGCATCTCCTGTCACTTGTGAGGATAACTTATGACACCAAGTCATTGCCTCACAGCGGGTCAGTCTAGTATATCCACCACTGATATACCCATATGTCTATGTTAGCACCTCGTGCCTAACTAGCCTATATACCAGTCTCACAAGTACCATAGCTATCTCATATCCACTAAGGTATATTGACTGGGGACAAAAGTTTGAGCACATATCCAATTTGTCTCCAGGGACATTATTATGTAAGTACATAATCGCAGATGTAGACAAACATTGATAATGACAATGCCAGAATGATATATAAATATCAGAGTCAAGTAGTACAAAGATGAACCAATTCTAGATCTCAGGGCATACATACCAACAATCTCCCACTTGCACTAAGACCTAGAGGTGGAGAAATCTCAACCCCATATCTCTAGCATGACCATCATGCTTCTGCTGCGCCAAAGCTTTGGTCAGTGGATCTGCTAGATTGTTCTCTATGTCAACTCTACTAATCTTGACATCACCTCGATCAATGATCTATCTGATCAGGTGAAATCTCCTAAGTATCTGTTTGGACCTTTGATGAGACCGTGGTTCCTTGGCTTGTGCAATTGCCCCATTGTTGACACAGTAGAGCTTAATGGGATCCACTGCACTTGGAACCACCTGAAGTTCAGAAATGAATTTCCTAATCCAAACGGCTTCTTTGGCTGCCTCAGAAGTGGCCACATACTTAGCCTCGATCGTAAAATTAGCTATGGTAGATTGCTTGAAGCTCTTTAGCATACAACACCTCCAACCATCATGAACACATAGCCGACCTACGATCTGAAGTTGTCAGGGTCAGACTGGAACGATGCATCAGTGTAGCCCTAAACACTAAACTCTTCCTATCCCCCCTAGACCAAGAATAAATCCTTAGTTCTTCTTAGATACTTAAGGATGTTCTTTACAGCCATCCAGTGCAACAGACCAGGATTGGATTGGTATCAGCTAGTTATGCTCACAGCATAAGCCACGTCTGGTCTAGTATACAATATTGCATACTTGATCGATCCCACTGCCGAAGCATAGAGCACTCGACTCATGTCATCCCTCTCAGCCTGTGTCGTGGGACACTGGCTCTTTGAGAGAGTAAGGTCATGTCTCACTGGAAGGTACCCTTTCTTAGATTGCTCTAAGTTGAACCTCTCTAGGACCTTATCAATGTAGGTACTCTGACTAAGGGCTAGGAACCTTTTGGATCTATCTCTATAGATCTTCACCCCTAAGATATAGGCAGCCTCCCCTTGTCTTTCATCTCGAAACACTTCCCCAACCATGTCTTCACATACTGAAGACTAGGGATGTCATTTTCGATGAGAAGTATGTCATCGACATACAAGACTAGAAAAGTCATCAAGCTCCCACTGAATTTTCTGTATACACTAGTGTCATCTTCACTTTTGATAAAGTGATAATCTCTCACAGCTTCATCAAATCGAAGATTCCAACTTCGAGATACTTTCTTTAATCCATAAATGGACTTCTTTAGCCTGCAGACCTTATTGGCATTTGTAGGATGGATGAAGCCATTAGGTTGTGTTATATACACATCCACTGTCAGCTTTCCATTAAGGAACGCTGTCTTCACATCCATCTGCCATATCCCATAATCATGACATGCAACTATAGCAAGCAGAATCCGAATGGATTTGATCATGGCAACTGGCGAGATGGTTTCATCATAGTCCACCCTGTGGATTTGTTTGAATCCTTTAGCCACTAGTCTACCCTTATAGGTAACTATATTGCCATCCATGTCAGTCTTCCTCTTGAAGACCCATTTAAACCCTATGGGCTTTACCCCATAGGCAGCTCAACCAAATCTCATACTTGGTTAGCTGACATGGAATCCATCTCGGATCACATGGCCTCAAGCCATCTCTCGGAGTCCGGTCCACTGACCGCCTCATCATAGGTCCTGGGCTCATCCTCACTGATGAAGATCTCGTCCCAAGACATGGTTCCTTCTCTTGGCGGGATGGGTCACATGTACCAATGCATGCATAAGAGAAACTTATCCCAAGACATATATATCTGAATGATCATTGGTGGGATGGAAGTCATTAAGGTTGAGACCCTCATGAGATGTACCTCCTCCAACAATCCTTGTGGCCACAAAAAAAAAAAGAAGAGAAAATCCTGAATTATGATTAAAGAGAGACAAGCAAAGCCATTTCTCAATGATAAAAAAAGAAGAGGATGGTGAAGTGCGCCTTGTCTTTTGTTGAACCATGCATTCTCACACAAAAATGATAGCTAGTCTAGTGAACACAATTACAAGTCCCTCTACCACAACATATACCACCATGGAAAAGTATAAAGCATTCAGCAGTAGTAGAAAGCATGACTTGGAAAGTGTTACATGGCAAATACAGGAAACAAAAATGACAATTCTTGCTTGCACCAAAAGACCACCATCACGCAAAATATGAATCTTACCTCAATCCCTGACCCGTTCATTTTAGCTTGTAGCTACCTGGCTCACTCCGTACCATTCCAATCCAAGATGCTACCCAACAAAATAGCTCAAAAAGAAAATTCTATATGATTTATGGGTTAAAGGACTACCGTGCATAAGACAGTAAAGTATTACCATGTATTTGCTCCCTCCTGCACTTAGAGTAACATCAGAATTGACAAGTGATATGTGCTGCAAATAAGCTTCACACTAATGAAATTACTTGTCTGATTGAACCATCAATTACGTGTATATGGCAAAGAGTAGTCAAAATTAATTTTGACTAAAGAAGGACGTGTCGGCAGGAAATAAAAAAGCTAGGTCTGGAGAAAGCCTGCCAAAAGATTGCAGGAAATAAGGTAAGAGTTTCAAAGAAGATCCAAAAGGTAATCACAAGAGATAAAAAAAAGAAGAAGGCAAACAACCAGTTGATAAGGAAAAGATCAAGGCTGACAGGAAAGGTAGATAGAAAGCAGTTGGGCCAGTCGATGAAAAATAGAAGAAAACAAAAGAAGACAACTGAGAAGAGAGGGCAAACCTGACACACACAGGAATGCAAAAAAATATCACCCAAATCCCATCTAATGGTGTGCAGACAAGACAAGACAATTAAAAAAAAATCAAAATCAAAAGAAGATATGGCAATGGACAGAAAAGCTATCAACGAGTAAGGGAAGGTCAGTTCTCTACCAACAAGGGAATGGTTGGAGCAGGAGAAGAATAAAAAGCCCTCACGGCAACTAACAAAAAAAATCAAATGAAAGGAGCAAAAAAGGGGGAAAGCCAGCTGTTAAAAAATGATCGTTCCTTTGTGCCGATGGCTTATAAAAAGGAGAGGTCGGCCAAAAAAAAAGGGGGACAAGGAGGCCAAAACGAAAAGAGAACACAGAGAAGGCGCAAGAAAGAGGAGAAGAGGCTATAAGAAGAAGAAGAAGGTAAATAAGGGAAGTTTGCTTTCATTTTCTATAGGCCTAAGGTGCACTAAGCACCTAGTGGCATCACGATGTACACATATACACACACGCACCATGCACCACCATGAACACATGACACTGTATTTCCTTCAGTTTGCTTCTCTTAGGCCTAAGGTGCACTAAGCACCGAGTGGCATTTTTAGTAGTCCTAAGGTGCACTAAGCACCCCGTGGCACCCCAGTGAACAAAAAGAAAGAGAAAGAAAAATGGCGAGATGAGTAGAGGAGGTGATACGTGAGATGGGTAGAGGAAGAGGAGATGCCAAATGAGTAAAGGGGGAAGAGATGCGCTACGCTGAATGCAAAAAAAAAAGAGAGAGAGATACTAAAAGGAAAGGAAATGATGGGAGGGGCTGAGGGTTCGCTAAGGATTGAAGGGAAGAAAGAAAGCGTCGGATTTCTGAAAGAAAAAGGAAGGAAGAAGACGAAGACTAAAAATACCGAGAGGTGATAAAATCATGTAAAAAGGGGAGAGAGAAAGAAAGGAGAGGGGATGAAGACTGAGCGACAAAATCATGCGAAAAAAAAGAAGACAACCAAGATCAGAAGGGTCCATGAAATCACGATGACATTTCAAGAACAATAAGAACATGTACCTGTTGGGTTCCCCTACCACTCCCGTCAGACTTCCTTCAGAACTGAATGCGAGATTAGCCTCGCGCATGGAGGAGCTCCCTCAGCTGAAATCCGAAGCCTGCCACGATGACCACAGAGAAGATGCGCATAAGCCTTGACTAGCTTCTGGCCCGAATTAAAATGGGTTCCGGATCCTAATTCTTTCCGGTGACCAATCTGGATCTGAAAGCTTGCAAAAATAAAGCTGGGTCGGGAGAATAAAAAAAAATAAAAAATAAAGAGAAAGGGGAAACTCGTGAGACGGCTAGAACAAAAAATAACACAAAATGAAAAGAATAAAAAAAATAAAAAAGGAACGGGACAAAAGAGGGCGACGAATCACAATAGAACTTGTAGAGATTCATTCAGAATTCATGCTGCCAAGACTAATTAAAAAAATTTCACTCTCGATAAATTGGGAAAGAAAGATGATTAAAAAAAAAGAATATAAGCAAAGGAAGATAAAAATTGCTGCCAGCCGGGAGTCTAAACATAACATGAATAAAAAGGGGAAGGAGAGAAAAGAATGAAGGCCAAGACATCTGAAGGTGGTAAAATCATGCGAAGGAAAGAGAACAAAAAAGAAGGGTCTGAAGAATCCGTAAGCTGAAGAAGACATACGAAGAATGGCAAAAAAATCACAAAATACCTGTCAAAGCCTCCTGCTGGGTCCAGCGTGGAAAAGAAGTTCCCTTGTTCGAACCACTATGACGCTCAATTGCATAATTGTGCCAGAAAAGACATAGAATCTGGCAAACAATTGTAAAAAAAAAAGAGAAGAAAAAAAAATCGTCAGAATAAAATGGAGATACCCAATAAATTCCAAAATCACTGAAGAAATAAGATGAGAGAGTATATTCGAGTTTGAAAACTCTTCTTGGCAAAAGACTTGCTATTGTTTCCAGATATGGAAAGCGACTTCATTGCTTTCCCTTTTATGAGTGCTGCTTTCTCGGAGATTTTTGATTCCTTCATCCACGACGCCTAGACTTCCATAGAGGTGAAGCTCTGAACCCCCTCTTTTCTTGTCACGATTAAAGATAGTATCAAAGAACTTGCAGTCGGTATAGAAACCCATTGCCGTCGGGCTCAGTACCAAAATAAAAAAAGCCGGAATCGCCCGTCGGGAGCTCAGCAGCGCCACCAGAAACTCACCAACAATGCCCCTTGAGGCCCATAGCTCATCGGGAGCTCGACAGTGTATCACCGACAGAACCTCGACAACCTTCCGCCTTCATCACCTTGACCCCCACCGAGGCCATCAAAATTCTACTACGTTAGCCGCCATCGCTGTTCGGCTGAAATTGTCACCACCTCCCCGACAGTCGCCGTCGCTGGTAGCGGCGGCTCATCTGCTAACGCCTCCATCAAAGGATCGGGGACCTAAATCCCAGCCGCCTCCCTCCTCTGGATGCCACGATCGCTCTGGAGAACAGTACGTGGCTGCTCTCAAAGAAGCTCGGCATCATCAGAGATACGGCAGGTGATCGTCGGCCAGCATGGAGCCATGCTCCAAGAAGGAAAGAGTAACTTTACTCTTTGAGGAGAAAAAGGGGTTTTAAAGAGAAAACTAAAACAATGCATAATACAGAACATAAGATTAACATTAATATTGACATCACCTCGCTAATGACTCGACTCAAATTTACATCGTGTTAAGCTAAAAAATTATCAAAACACCTTTGTGGCACCAAAGGCCTTGATTCATCGCGATGAAGTATTGTTTGGGAGATGCGTATGTTGACGTCTGACGTCGGGGCGTAACTCCTCAATACGACATTACATTCGTTAAAGCTAGAATATGTCTTTCAAAAACATCTAATTTTTTTTCAAATTAAATTATCCAATACGCCGCGAGGCCGAATAAATTTCTAAATCAAATCATCCACCACGCCGCAAGGCCGGATAAATTCCAAATCAAATTATCCAATACGCCGAGAGGCTAGGTAAATTCCAAACCAAATTATCCATCACACTGCAAGGCCGGATAAATATCCAAATCAAATTATCCATCTCACCGCAAGGCCGGATAAATTCCAAATCAAATTATCCCATACGTCGCAAGGCCGGGTAAATTCCAAATGAAATTATCCAATACACCGAGAAGCTGGGTAAATTCCAAACCAAATTATCCATCACACTGTAAGGCCGGATAAATATCCAAAACAAATTATTCATCTCATCGCAAGACCGGATAAATTCCAAATCAATTTATCCAATACACCGCAAGGCCGGGTAAATTCCAAATCAAATTATCCAATACGCCGAGAGGCTGGGTAAATTCCAAACCAAATTATCCAATATGCTGTAAGGTCGGATAAATCTCCAAATCAAATTATCCATCACGCCGCAAGGCCGGGTAAATTCTAAATCAAATTATCCAACATGTTGTAAGGCCGAATAATTTCTAAACCAAATTACGCTACATGCCGCAAGGCCGGATAAATTTCCCAAACCTAAGTCACCCAATATGCCGTCGAGGCCGGGTGACCTTTCCAGATTTAATATCCAACAAGCCTTAATGCATTACGATGAAATATTATTTGGGAGGTGCGTACATCGATGTTTACCATCGGGGCATAGCTCTTCAATATGACATTGTGTTGCCAAGGCCGAATATTATCCAAAGTTCAAATACCTAACAAGTCGGCATAAGCCCAAGCGCTTGACGAACACAAGTCATCCAAGCTGACGGGAGCTTCTTTCTTTTATCATATATATATATATATATGTGTGTGTGTGTGTGTGTGTGTGTGTGTGTGTGTGTGTGTGTGTGTGTGTGTTATGTCAAACCATGTATTTTCACCATATTAATAAATGATATCGTTTGACTCATTTCCCTTATCTTGTTGCATATTATAGATAACAATGAGCGCTTGCGCTCATTGGAAGCCAGAACTCATTAAACAAAAACCTTATTAATTTAAGGTGAATTTTGAAATGGTCATATTACATTTCTAATGTAACAATTTTGACCCCACATAAAGGATCAAAAATCTGTCAGGAATTTAGGGCATCAGTAGAAAGAAGGCTACTCAGATAACAAAACTACAGAAACTGCACAAAAGTTAATCAAATTCAAAAAGTTGCCATATGTCCTAGAATGATCAGAAAATATGTTCATGAAAACAACTAATCCATGGGATAGAATGACACATGTTCTTCATATTCACTGCGAAAAATTAGGGTTTCAAGTCATTAAAGCACCTTAAAAACTTGCTGCAAAAATGCTAATCAAAATAGTTAAAAAAAACTACTGCAGAAATTAATCAGAATCGAAAAGATGCTATATGTTTTAGAATGATCCATGGACCTTAAAATTCTGCAAAAATATCCAGATGATCGACAAAGATGAGTACTTCGTGATGGTGCTAAAGATCAAAAATTTTCCCAACCCGGTTTCTTAAAATTAATGCGAGAAAACACCTACTCAAATAAGCAGATTGTAGAATTGAAATTACGGGCGTAATATCCCTTACGGTAGTGCCGTAATTTACACAAAATCCTCGAGAAAGAAAAACTCAAAAATACGGTACCGTAAAATGTCTTATGGCAGTGCCGTAAAATCAGGAATTATCTCTTAGGATAAAATCGGACCAATATTATGGCATCGTAAAGCAGATTACGGCAGTGCTATATTTTTCACAATATTTTATTTTCCTGCAAAATGAAAAGAAAAATTAATTCTAAAAAAAACTAAAATAAAAAAAACTAAACTAAGTAGGAGTGCTTGGGTTGCCTCCCAAGAAGCTCTAATTTTAGGTCCATAGCTCGACCAAAAATCAAATATCACGGCGAAGCAGGTGAATCAGTACCAAAGTAAAGAGCATGTAATTTCTTTCTTTTCCGCTGTTCGAAACGTTTAGCCACTAATTCAAATATCCAAAATTTTAAATAAATCACAATTGACATGGATTTCTCAATTATGTGGAAATCAAAATCAAAATTTTCAACTTCACATAAAGGATATTCAAAGATGCAAGTGTTGGATCATCAAAATAAACTTTCTGTCTCAAATTAGGTTCCTCAATAAAACACATATTTTCAATAAAATTAGAATAGTAAACAGTAGATATGGGCAATACATCAGATTGAGATTCATCAATGTTTGTAATATTCAAATCTTTTTCAAATTCCTCTTGCTTACAATCAAATAATTTATCAATTTCAGAATTATCAACAAAATCAAAGTGAGAATTTTCTAATTCAGTCCCTCATATGTTTCATCAGATTTAACCACAAATAATATATCAACAAAAGAATCAATTTCATCAAAAGAGGGTTTTTCAATTTCAATTTCCTCAAACTTTTCCACAAATACATTTTCAAAGGAATCAATTTCAAAATCATAGTGAGATTCATCAATTTTCAGATAAGGCTCAATCTCAAAACAATCATACTCAGAGGGAGAATTTTCAAAATCAAGCTTTTCAGTTTCCAAGTCAAACTAAAATAAACAAGCTTGTTGTGCTAACTGGGTTTCTAAAAATTTAGAATGAGTAGATATAGATTCTACATTAGAAGCAAGCTGACCAATTATCTCCTTAAGATCTTCAATTTCTTTATTTTGATTTGTCATGAATTGGTTTTGATTTGACATGAATTTTTCAAGCATGGATTCTAACCTAGATGCTTCAGTATCCTCAAAAGATGGTTCAGAAACAAGATTAGAGCATTCATCATAAAAAGAAGTTTGATTTTCACAACTAGAATCATAATGATCATCTTGATACCATGAAGAATTAGAATTTTGGGGCATTAAAATATGACAATCAGAAGTAGAATGATCAAAGCATTCACAAATATCACATCTAACAGGAGAATAAGATGTCCTAACAGGGTGCATATAAGAGTCTAATTTATTAGCAAAATAATCTAACTTATCCACAAGAGTGCACAAGGAATCATCTTCATACTTACCTTATGGCATGTATACCTCACCTCTTTCAATTGCTCATGAGTTGTAATTAAAAGACATCTCTTCAAATCTATCAAAAACAGAAAGATTATCCAACACCAATCAATCAACAAAAAAAATTATTATTTTTAGAATATATATAAAAAAATAGAAAATAATAAACACAAGCAAATTCACAAATTTCAGAAATCACAGTTCTATCACAACTTGTGAAAATCCAAAACCTGCAAAAACAAAAGAAATAAAGTTAAATCTAAAACAAATAAAACCTAGTCTAGTAATACTAATAACTATTTTGATATTAACAAAACTAAGGTCCCCGGCAACGGCGCTAAAAACTTGTTGTATCCCAACAAATAGGTAAACAAAACTTATTTCTGATGTCGTAGCCAAAACCTATCGTATGGCGCACAGGGACTTGTCACCCCCTGATACGGCTCCAAAAACTTGTTGAGTTACCACACTTGTTGTTATCTCCGCAAGTGCACGGATACTCGAAGTAATAAAGAAAGATATCGAACCCACAGAGACCTATGTTGTCAAGTACCAAATAATTGATTTCTTCCTATCTAGGCAATCGAATAAAAGCAAAGGATCGAAAACACACAGAAAAATACTATCAGAGAAAAACTGGGACTAGGGTTTCATTCACTTTAATTTTCATGACTAGACATAAATAAAAGGTTGTCAGACTAATTTTATCATGATAAAGACTTAATTTACTTCATAAAGGGATCATCTCACTTTTGTGCAGACAATCATGCAGGGATCAATCATCGCTTTCGCGCAAGATCTATCCCAACGCTAAAGATAAGTAAATTATCAATCAAAGAACTCAAAGATCACTTTTGTTCATCCGAATTCTAAGTTGATTGTCTTGAGTGGAATCTCAAGGATCACTTTCGTGCATCCGAGACTCAACACAAGTTCTACTTATGGTTGTCCAACATTCCAATCCTCACTTTTGTGCAAGATCTCCACGTTTGACACAATAACTCAATCCTAGATTCAAATTATCTATCATGGCAATAAGATCACTAAAATCAAATAATTAAGAACTAACCCAATTTTTTACGGAAAATTCCTAACATGCAATTCTAGGGTTTCAAGTTCTCAAGCAAGTCACCTTTCGGTCTGAAGGGTCCCCTTCAAGGGGGAGCGCAAGCTTGAAAAACCCCTTTCAAGAGGGGGGGCAAACCCTAGAACATGCGGAAATGTATTCTTCTAGAGTTTCAATAGAATC
>CM050438.1:69519706-69531548 GCA_027562315.1 Costus pulverulentus
TAACAACCTGAATAATAACCATGCCTTTATAAACATAAAAGTTTATTACATGATACTTATACAATCCCAAAGGCCTCAAACATTAGCCTTAAGGGCATACCCCAACACGGTCCTTATTGCGAGAACTCTAAAACATGAATAATAACATCAATCTATGGAGAATTAAAGTGCAATTATTCACATATGTAAAATTATCATCCTAAAACTGTTCAGACGAAGATAAAAAGTTATCTAATTATTAAGAAATCAAAGGGGATTACACCCCATGTCCGAAATATGTTTAAGCTTGCATGGAAGAAGAAATACAACAAGCCATAGTATCAAAGTGTCAGAAATCAATGAAGAAGAGGGTTTAAGAAAATACACCACGGTGGTAACTTTGAACATTCCCCTAGCCCTTCTTTCGTTGATTCCTCCTCCAATCGAACTCCTTTTGCTCTGAAACTTTTGAGGTGTCGTCCTCTCCTCCAGGCGAAGCTTTTGTGTAAAAATCACAGCCTGAGGTGGTTTCCACGCCTCTTGGCATGAGGACGAACCCTAAATGCCTCTCTGTTTATTGCTCCCTCGATACTCTCTACAAATTGGGGCTTTCAGTGCCTTTATCTTTTCCTCCCTAAGATGAGTTCGTAGCATCTTTTGGATCTTAATTTGAATGTCTAGATCTCCCACAATCATCTCCACAAAAATCAGGCTTCAAAGTTGACCGTGGAAGTCTTGTTCAAAAATAGAAATACGGCAATGTAATATTTCACGGCAGTGCCGTAAAATTGCTTACTTTATCTGATCTATACTGTCTAGCAAATACGACACCGTATAATGGTTCATAGCACTGCCGTAAAATCGGCTGAACTCTCTGGTCGAAATCGTTTGGAATATACGGCCCGTGTCAAAGTTTATGGCAGTGCCGTAATTTCAGCAATTTTCTCTGTTCCGAATGCCTTTCAAAATACGGTAGTGTTAAGTTTCACGGCAGTGCCGTATTTTTCATTAAACCTTCTGGTTAGAAATTCCACCAATTTACGGTAGTGCTATGATATTACGGTATCGTACAGAAATACAGTACCGTAATATAGAATACAGCACTACCGTATTTTGGTGTGTTGCTCCGATTTGCATGAAATTTGTCACGTGATCTCCTCTTGATGATGGTAACTCTTCTATGTCTTTGATTTTGCTTGAAAATGCCTTAAAATAGTGCGTTTTAACCTGAAAATCATGAAAAACCAAAACAGAAGTAGATTTTGTAATATTTGATAAATTTACCATAAAAATAAGTAAAAGATCCTCAATTTGGCATGAAAAGATATATAAAATGATACAAAATATACTATTTATTTTGGTGTCATCAATTTCTCAATGGATTCAGATTTATGTCTCATCAAGTAGACATAACCATATCTACTGAAGTCATCAGTGAATGTAATGAAGTAGCTGTGTCCTCCTCTGGCTTGTTTATTGAATGGCCCACACACATCAGTATGTATGAGATCCAATAAACCTTGTGCCCTCTCACCAGTTTTGGTGAAGGGTGCTTTTGTCATTTACCCTAATAAACAAGGTTGATATGTGTCAAATTCCTCCAAGGAACTTGAATCTAACAACCCAATTGCATGGAGTTGTTAGATGCGATTCTTGTTTATATGGGCTAATCAACAATGCCATAGGAAAGCTCCAACTGAACCACTCAGTTTGATCCTTTTGTTATTTATATTACAAATAGAACTATCCATTTCCAAGACATATAATCCATTGCACAAAGTACCGTTCCCATAAAACATGTTTGCAAATGAGAAAGAACAAGAGTTCTCCTTTATTTCAAACTTCAATCCTTTCTTTGCCAAGCAAGGAATGGATACAATGTTTTTAGCAAGTGAAGGTACATAATAGCAATGATCTAGTTCTAATTGAAGTCCAGAAGGTAGGGAGAGAGTAAAACTCCTATAGCAACAACAACAACTTGTGCTCCGTTTCCAACCCGTAGGTCAATCTCTCCAGGCCGCACCGATCTACTTTTCTTGAGCCCCTGCATATTTGTACAAAGATGAGCTCCACATACGGTATCCAATACCCATGTCATAGAAGTAGAAAGGTTGACTTCAGTAACATAAATACCTGAGCATGAAGACGAAGCCTTGCCTCTCTTCTCATTCTGAAGTCGCACTATGTCCTTTATCATGTGAGGTGCTCCTCCACATGAGTAGAACTTGTTATTCTTGACTCTTTCCATCTTTATCTTCAATGTCTTAGTTAAGCCTTTGGGCTTAACACATTGAATGTCTACTTTAGGAGGGTTGAGCTCAACCAATTCATCAAAGAGCTGCCTTAGATTAGAAATAATCTCAGAGGCACTCTTATATTCATGTTGGTTAGCCTCAAATTTAGCAACCTCCAAAGTATCAGCCTGATGCTTATCATAAGCATCCTTCTCAGCCGCTACGACTGATCATGGAAGTGGCTCAGGAATAGGCTGCTCAAGGACATAGAGGTTCCTCTCGAGCTTGAGCACATTTCTTAAGTTCATATACCAATCCAATAAGTTGGATCCAACCAACTTATCCCTTTCCAGGGTAGATCGCAGTGACCATCTTCCATTGTTCACAGCCATTGTTCTACAACAACCAAGAAATAGTAGATTAGTACTACTTTCAGATCATTTAATCTGGACTTGCATTAAATGACCATGGCTCCCATTATTTTAATCGAATTGACAACCCACAAAGTCAATCGGGAAATTTAAGATTTCCTAGTGAGATGAGATCCTTATTCCACACAGGGCTTCGCGTCCCACGAGGGTGGGATGAGACGCACAAAGTGACCCATGCTTCTTAAGGTGGGCACGTCGACCGATTGCTCAAAGCAACTCCCCTTATTGAGACAGTCTAGGCATTCCATGTCCAGCGAGGGCTGGATACAGCATGAAACCCTAACCTCTCAATGATGCCTCTAGAGTTTCATCATGCACCTCGCACATATGAAAAATCTAGTCAAGTCCATTCCTAACCGTTATGCCCAGGGCCATCGAGTTTCCTTGCGAAGGCACGCCCAGATAAACTGGACTGGGAAACCATTGTCACCACACACCTTCTAAAGATAAGTGGGTGTGTACCATGAGGGTGGGAAATAGTTCACAACACCACTAATCGGTAGGTTGATGAGGGCTACGCATTGAAGGCTAATAGACTTGATATTTTGAGTGAGGGTTTTTGAGGTCTCATCAACTCAGTTTTATCTTATGTCTAACATTACAGGCATGCAATCCTATAGTGATAACATAACGATAAAACATCACAGGCATGCTTTAGCTTTTGTAAAGAAAGCAATAAAAGGATGATGTGATCATAGCCCATTCAAGACATTGAACCAATCCATGCCAAAAAGGGGTTCAACTCTTAATCTAGGATTCAAGCCACTAAAACTAGACCTAGCCTAGCTGACCTCAAGCTTGGTTTTCAAGGTT
The DNA here is from genome assembly GCA_027562315.1 of Costus pulverulentus. NCBI lineage: Eukaryota > Viridiplantae > Streptophyta > Magnoliopsida > Zingiberales > Costaceae > Costus > Costus pulverulentus. Next base: position 69,523,164 of record CM050438.1, read on the forward strand.
GGCCCCAAGGTCCTCCTTTCCATGGTTTAGCTCACAAACTCTAGACGTAGTTCTTGGGAAAACACTAGAAGCACACCCCAAGGTTTGGCCAATGCCATGGGTTCACCTCCATGGAAGATGAGCCACCATGCAAGGGGCCAAGATGACTAGTGATGACACTGAAATTTATAGTAAATTTTGTGCCATTTGATAGATATTTTTGTGTCATATTCATACTACTTTGCTTATTTTTATGCCTTTTTTATCAATTATTGCGGAATCTACACTCTTTTTGGTTTTTTGATGATTTTTAGGTATAAACGCATTAGTTTTAGGCATTTTCAAGCAAATTCTGATGCATGGATGAGTGCCCACTATTAAGAGAAGATTACATGTCAAATTTCATGAAGATTGGAGCTTTAGACCAAATTACGGCACTACAGTAATCCAAATTACCGTACTGTGTTTTCACGGCACTTACAAAACAAAACCACGGTACTGCCGTAATTTCCGAGTGTTGCCGTATTTTGGGACGTTTTCAAATAGAATGTTTTACAGAAAATATGGCCCTGCCGTAATGGATTTCACAGGCCGTAAACTGGGTTCAATTTCGTATAGAAAGTTTAACGGATTTTACGGTATTGCCGCAACCAAAATTACGGGCCGTATTTCAAATCAATTTCTCACCCGAGAGGTTGGATGAAAATACAGTGCCGCCGTAATGTATTTCACGGTACCATAATTCTGGATGATTTATGTACCTAGAGTTTTTGCCAAAATTACAGCACTTCCATAACCATTTCCACGGCCGTAATTCTATTCCTGGCACGCGATTTTTCCGGATGTTTTGAAGCCCAATTTTTGTGTGATCGATTTCGGACGATCTAGGCTGTGATTGAAAATCCGTAAGAAGAAAAATGGGAGTTTAGACAAAGGAGAAGAAGGGGAGAGCCAAAAAGCCCTAATTTTCATCCACTTTCCAGAGAGAAATTGAGTTTTCCACTACCGCCCTAGGTTTCGCCGCTGGGAAGCGTACAACACATCTTCGGCCGTAAAATTTGAAGGAAAGCTGCGCATAGAGGAGGAGAAGATACCTCAGAAGTTTCAGAGCGAAAGGAGCTTGATCGAAAGAGAAATCAATGAAGAAGTCACCGCCGACACTGTTCACGCCAGGAATTATGGCTGTAATTTCCATTACAGCCATGCTGTAAAGTTGTTTTCCTTTTTTCGCTCGATTTTTGATCCTATGATAATATGGATTATTGTAATCTTTCTACTATGCTAGCTTAAACTTCTTTTGGGACATGGGGGAATAATTCCTTTTGATTTCTTAATGACTAGTTGAATCTTTCACTATTTCGTCAAATATAATTTTAGTATGATAATTCTGCTTCTGTGATGATTGCTCTTTAATTCTGCATAGATTCATATTATCAAGCATGTTTTAGACTTTTCACAATAAGGACGGAAAGGTGTTTTGCTTGAGAACTTGGACCCTAAAATTGAATGTTAGGAACTCACCGTAAGAAATTAGGTTTGTTCTTATTTCTTAATTTTAGTAGTTTAATGCCATGATTGATAATCTGATTTAGGATTGAGTTAATGAAACAAACATGACGATATTGCAAGAAATTGAATATTAGATTGTTGGAGAACCTTAAGCAGAACCTGTGTTGAGATTCGAATACACGAAAGTGATCCTTGAGTTTCCACTTGAGATTATTAACTTAGAATTCGGCTGCATGAAAGTGATCATTGAGTTCTTTGTTAATGATTCACTTTTACTTATCAATCGAATAGATCCTGCACAAAAGTGAGGATTGGTTCTTGTAAATTGTCTGTACGAAAGCGAGATGATTTCCTTATTAAGTGAATTATGTCTTTATCATAATGAAATTAGACTGACGAACATCTATTCATATATAGTCATGGAAATTAAAGCGAATGAAACCCTAGTCCCAGATTCTCTCTCTGATATTTTCGTGTAGCCTTTGATAGTTTATTTGCATATTTTTGATTGCCTAGCTAGTAAGAAATTAATTATTCGGTACTTAGCAAACGAGGTCTTTGTGGGTTCGATATCTTAATTATTACTTCGAGTATCCGGTATATGTTTTGGGAGCGTATAATGTGAACTTGTGTTCAATGTATAAATAAAGGTTGATCTTTGATCTTTCCTTTGGAGTTGGTATGTGTATGGAAATATATTGTGCTTTATGAGTGTGTTTTGGTGGATGATGCTAGTTGATTTGGATTATCAGATGAGTTTTTGTTTTGTGTTGTTGTTGCAACCCTAGGAATCTACACATATTTGGTATTGATGTGATTCATATTCTTTGAAATGTTTTGAATCCTGGGGAATGGAAATAATATTTTTAATTATGATTCTAGGGGTGTGACACTCTCTACTCAAAACTAAGTCTTACTAGTGTTAAAAAATTTAACACTGAAGACTATAAACAAATAAATAAAATCCAGCATTTGGTAGAAACACTACCTTTGCTAAAATGACCTTTGGATAATAATTATCTGATTGTCCAAACAGATGGGTATGAACATGGATGGGAAGCCATCTTACTTCACAAACCCCATAAATACGCTTCAACAGAAGCAATATGCAGATATGCTTATGGAAAATTTTGAAAGAAAAATGTCACAAGTAGTATTGACCAAGAGCTTCTAGCTGTATGCTATGGCCTAGACGCTTTTAGATTATTTCTTTCAAATAAAAAAGAAATATTAATAAGAACTAATTGCAAAGCAATTGCCAAGTTATTCAAAACGAAAAATGAGAATCGAATATCCTAAAAGAGATGGCTCTCGTTTATAGACCATTGTATTAATAATGCATATCGCATTACCCTTGAACATATCAAAGGTCAAAATAATGTCATAGCTGATATATTATCTAGGCTTTTAACAAGACCTGATTAAATTTTTGTTTCAGGAAGAACACATGGCTCTAAACAAAGAAAAGAAGAAGAAGAGTTCTTTGGTCATTTCTACAGAAGAATCTTTTAAAGACGTTCTTATGTCAGAAGAACCAAAAGATCAATTCATCTTTAGAGTACCAAAGCATTTTACTGCTTTGACAGGACAAGACAGGAACCTTCTAGATATACTTTGGAAGGATCATCACAAACCTGGTTTCCTAACAGCTATGAATACACTAGCAGGACATCTACAGGCATTTCGGTATTCACACAAAGTGTTACCACAATCTCCTTAACAAGAAAAACTAGAGCCTCAAACTTTGCAGGCTTATATTGCTAAGGAGATAAAAATTAAGAAGCTTCAAGAAGAAATTTAGGAACTGCAACAATAGATTAGTTCCCTGCAACAACAACAAGTTCCTCTCCAAGAAGAACTAAAAGTATTCAAAGATTCCTAGATGCAGGAATTAGAGGTACAATGGGCTCAAACGGGTTCAAAAATACCTCCACACATTACTGCATCCAAGCAGCATATTTATGGACTTCTTACAAACAAAGTCCATAATCAGTTTATCCAGACAGAGACATTACTTAGAAAAATGGCTCATGGCAAGTTAGAAAAGTTAGAAAGGCCAGCAAGCTTATATCTCACCATGATCTGCCTCAGGACTCTTCGAGCCCATCCTGATACTCCTCATTATGCCTGTGCATGAGGTTTAACGATCGTAAAAATCTCTATTGATCTTGTTTGGTGGAAAGACATAACGATTCAAGGATGCTCTTTCTCCCTATTATCATTATTTGACTTCGGCCTAATAGACCGTTTGGTCATACACAGGTGTGACCAAGATGAAATAGCTTCTCTCCCATGGAAGATGATGTATGTGATCGAAGAAGCATAGAAAACTAACAAATCCATCAATTTTGTGGATTTAGATATAGTATCCTGTCCTCCCTTATACCAATGATATCCTTCAGATGCTTGATAGCGATCCGCAAGTGCACGGATTAATCGAAGTAATAAAAAGATTATCGTTCCTAACGAGGATCTGGCGGTCAAGTACCGATTACACGATCGATCTATATCAAGACAATTCAATGTGTAGTTTTTGTTTTGAAAACTTCTAATGCAAGAAAACAAAAAGGTGGTTTTTGGGTTTTGGCTAAAAATCAATTCACATAGAATCAAGACTCGGCATTTCACCACATTGACGATTATGAATTTAGTAAAAATAAATCTTTAAACAGATTATTATAGTTTTGAAAGGGATTTTTCCTAAGGTACAGATTACCTCCTCTCGAAGCGTAGTCCGGTATCTATTTATATTAATTCCCTACTGTCATTACAATTAACATAAATAGATCCATTAAGTTCTATGAAAAACCATGGTAATCCTTCAAACAAATCGAAACTACTCTCGTGATTGGACTCGTATGTTTGAAAAGAATAGATCCGACGTTGCGAGTAACCTCTCGATCCTTCTCGCAACGTCTAAGACGTAAACTTACGTGGCCAAAGTAAATTACAGAATAACACAATTCTAATCAAATCAAATCTATAAAATTCGTGTAAAAGATTTAAAACAATATGTTTAATCCATAAATCGTCAACGGGCTATTCCCCAAATCTAGAAAACATGGATTACATGTTCATGTTCATAACAAAAAGGATGTTCATTGATGAAAATTGCATGGAAACTCAATAAAAATACAAGAAATCGCTAGACAAGATACTAGAAAGGCTTCCCCTCAATCTGGAGATGAAGATCAACCCTCTAATTCTTCCTTTGCGCGGCTTTCCTGTTTATTTTCTGCCATAGAATTGATTCTCGCCATCGCCGCCTTGTCCTCTCGTTTTCGTGCATAGAAGCCCCCAAAACCCTTCTTTTTATAGTCTAATCAGTATAGAACCCAACTAGGAAGGTTTCTGGAGAGTTTGGTTCAATTCTGGTTTAGTTTGGAGTCGAATCAAGTGAGATATGCGAAGGGGCGGAAACTTTCATCGCCCGTGATGAGTTTACGGCTTCGGCCATAATTTTTTCTGTGTACAAAAACTCCTGCGCACAGAAATATTCACGGACGGTAAAGGATTCACGGCCTCACCCATGAAAGTTTCTGTGGACTTTTAGACTTAGCCGTTACTCATCCGTTCTTCGAATGCAAAATTACGCCCGACCCAGAAATTACGGCCAAGGCCGAGAAAGTTGCATTCTTCATGTTTTTCACTCCAAATTTGACTTGTAAGCTCGTAATCTCCTCGGCAATCGTGCTATGACATTAAAACTCTTGAAATCCATCATTTTTACACCATTTTTCCTACATTTTCAATAAAACTAAGAAAAATGAAGATTCTGTGCAAAGTAAAGTAAAAACATTAAAAATTGCATAAAATCATTCAATTAAGCCCAAAATATCATGTAAAATATAGGCAAAAGCATGGTGTAAATGCAACGCACCAAAAACCCTAGACTTAAAATTTTGCTTGTCCTCAAGCAATACCTTAATATGTATAAAGAATGTAAAGATAGGAAACACTCATTTGTTTTTGCCCCTAATAACATCTTCAGTCTACAAATTAAGTAAACAATCTTTCAAACTCAAGTAATTCAAGAAAAATCATAATAGAAATAAATTCCCAAGAGGTTACAATCTAAGAAAGATAAAACTCACAATTCATGTTATAATATTCATTCTTCAAACACAAAATATCAAATACTATCATCTTAATAAATCCACTGCACTTAACAAATAAAATTTCTATTTCAAGAATTTCATTGATGTTAATGAAAAGAGACTTTTAATGCAATTTAGTCTTTAAACGGTTATGTGCCCTTTCCTGTTAGCATCATAACATTGTTTAAAGTATACCACAAAGCAGTATAATTTAACTCATAATCTCAATCATAAAGTCAGCGGAGTTGTCCACTTAACTTAACCTACAGCTTTCACTTTTTCTCCATTTTTTTTCTTCTTTTTTTCCCTTTTTTTCACTTTTTTTTTCATTTCTGGAGAAAGCCGGTCAGTGGCATGGTATTTAAATCGTTGTTGATCTTTCTGCAAGAGGGTTAAATATTTGTTCTAAAAGTTCTCCCTCTATTACTTTATCACAACAGATTTAAACTATACCAAACGACGGTATAATATAACTCATGACTTAAGATTTCTCAACTAGAGGAGTTGGAACAAATCTCAGTTAAATAAATATCACCAAATTTGTCTTCATAAAAATTTTCTATCAAGTAGAAATAGATAAATTAAATTTCAAGTAACAAGATACTATGCACGTGTTGTTCGAACATATAACAATCTATGTATAAATTTTATTGATACCAGAATTGAATTTACTCAATAATTTAAGTCCACATGAAATTTCAAAAATTTCCTAAGTCAACAAATTAATCACTCAAAATGTTTCCTATGTTTAAAATTAAGGACAAAACAAATTTGATTACCCTTAAAAATCATAAACATTCAAAATACATATCTATAAATCTTTGTAGAAAAAGCAAAATATATGAGGACACCCTAGACTTAAATTGTTGCATATACAATAAAATCAATGAATGACATATTTTAGAAAAATTGTTGCAAGAGTTCCCCTTTATAATGTGGGCGAAAACCTGTTCAGTTATATCAAAACATGAAAACATGACCCCGAAAAATCTAGGAACTATATCACATTAAAGATATTAGCATTTTACATGGTAAACAAGTTTCAAACATTAAATATCATCATGTTTCACTATCAAAATCATATTTACAATACTCACAAAGAAAATAGTCATCATCGCGGTTGGTATATGATTCACGGCTGCATCTGTGATGGCCTCATTAATCTCTTTTCCCTCATATAAAAATTCTCCAAAAATTCCTACAAATAAAACAACTTATTAGAAGATTTTCCATCAATAAAAATTCTTCAATACATGCTGCAAAAATTCCTAAAAATTTAAATAAAATCAAAAACCAAAAACAAAGAATGCAAAAATTAATAAAATTCAAAAATATTGGGCTGCCTCCCAAAAACGCTTGTTTAAGGTCATTAGTTTGACCAATGCTTCATGTCATGGTGGAGTTGGTGAATCTGTGCCATGGTAGAGAGCATATAATCTTCTGCTTTTTCTTCGTCTCACAAGTGTGTCCACCAAAGTATATATCTAGTGAAGTAAGTGGATCCATGTTGTAGTGTCCAATACATGCATACGAAAACAGAAGTTAAAGTAATGCAAAGAATACTCAATAATTTTTCTATATTTATCCAAGAGTAAAATCATGCATTCTTCCTTTAGATTTACATTAGCAACTGGAAGAATATTAGAACTAAAATCAAAGAATTCAGACCTTGGATTGATCAAGAAGTTTTCAAATTTAATTCTAGGTTTTTCATTTACCTCAATGCCAATGTGATTAGGTACCTCATTTGTTATCATCTTCTAATTGCCTGTGGTTGGATTTGCATCAAATAATAATTCAACTACCTCATTTTTCATCATCCCTAAAATCATCACCTTCATTATCTGTCATGCAAATTTCTAATGGATTTTTCTGGTGAAAAGGGATTAATGGTTCACATGGTAGTGGTGGTGTAATATGCTTAGGATCCTCTTCCTCATCTTTTTCATCAATTTCTTTTTCTTCAATGAGGTATTCCATTCTAACACAATCAAATTCATCCCCATCTATATTGCTACTTATTTGAGGATCCTTAAATTCATCATCTTTTTTTCTCACAATAATCCAAAAGTTCAAATGTTTCATCAAACATGTCCCAAGTATTTGTGTTGCAAGACACATCATTATGTGAGAGGGAACTACATGGCTATTAAATTGTTGAGGAAGGTAAATCACAATCATCAAAATTTTCAAAATCATCACAATTTGAAGAAGGTAAATCACAATCAGGAGTCATGACTAATGATTGATCCAACTCTACAAAATTCTCAGATTTATCCGGGATTATATCCTCAATGTCATTTTTATCAGTGCCATAAATCATACTATGAATATCCTCACTTTCTTTGTTCACAGCAGCTAAAATATTTTCAAGCATGACTTCTAAGTTGGAATTTTGAGGTTCACTAAAGCCTGATTATGTTATAAATGTTGGGTCATTCTGATAAAGATAGTTTTCAAGGTTCTCACAACTTGGGTTATAGGTACTAGGGCATGCGTTAAGGCATGCAGGAATCCCTAATTGATATTCAGTAAAAATATGCCCATGATATCCACAAATTTCACAAGTAATAGAATTCAACTTAGAATATTGCATGCATACATAATCAATTTGTTGAGTAAAAGAATCTATCTTTGCTGCAAGTGATTGAAATGCCTCTGTACCATATTCTCTTGTCATCGCCGGTGGCACATGAAAGGGGTCCCCTTCAAGGGGGAGCGAAACCCTAAGCATGCGCAACTTAGAAAACTTGCATGGGCGGAATTAGGGTTTCCATATGATCGCATGTAGTATGTCTAT
>CM050438.1:69531648-69552047 GCA_027562315.1 Costus pulverulentus
ACATACTGAATAACAACCATTGTCTTTATAAACATAAGAGTTTATATACATGATACTCATAGAATCCCAAGGCCTCAAACATTAGCCTTAAGGGCATACCCCAACAGCACATACCTAGGATTTGACCATTGACATTAGTTAAACATCATTATTTAATTTATGCAATAAAATTCAAAAATATATAATGTAAAATAGGAAATACAAAATATGTAGACAAGTGATTTTTTATTTATCCTGTTCATACAATGTGTTAATCCAAAAAGAGAAAAATAAAATAAACTAACTATAAAGAAAAAAAATGCCAAAAACAAATAAAAAAATAAAAATAAAAATAAATAAAAATAAATAAATAAATAAAATGTCTAGTCTATAAATCTCACGATTAAATCAATATTAACTGACCTGATCCCTGGCAACGACGCCAAAAACTTGATAGCGATCCGCAAGTGCACGGATTTATCGAAGTAATAAAAAGATTATCGTTCTCAACGAGGATCTAGCGGTCAAGTATCGATTACATGATCGATCTATATCTAGACAATTCAAAGTATAGTTTTTGTTTTGAAAACTTCTAATGCAAGAAAACAAAAAGGTGGTTTTAGGGTTTTTGCTAAAAATCAATTCAGATAGAATGAGGACTCGGGGTTTCACCACATTGACGATTATGAATTTAGTAAAAATAAATCTTTAAACAGATTATTATAGCTTTGAAAGGGATTTTTCCTAAGGTACAGATTACCTCCTCTCGAAGTGTAGTCCGGTATCTATTTATATTAATTCTCTATTCTCATGACAATTAACATAAATAGACCCATTAAGTTCTATGAAAAACTATGGTAATCTTTCAAACGAATCCAAACTACTCTCATGATTGGATTTGTAGGTTTGAAAAGAATACATCCAACGATGCGATTCACCTCTCGGTCTTTCTCGCAACGTCTAAGACGTAAACTTACGTGGCGAAGGTAAATTACGGAATAACACAATTCTAATCAAATAAAATCTATAAAATTCATGTAAAAGATTTAAAACAAAATGTTTAATCCATAAATCGTCAACGGGCTATTCCCCAAATCGAGAAAATATGGTTTTCATGTTCATGTTCATAACAAACAGCATATTCATTGATGAAAATCGCGTGGAAACTCAATAAAATACAAGAAATCGCTAGACAAGATACTAGAAAGGCTTCCCTCAATCTGGAGATGAAGATCAACCCTCTAATTCTTCCTTTGTGCGGCTTTCATATTCGTTTTCTGCCCTAGAATCGATTCTCGCTGTCGCCGCCGCCTCCTCTTGTTTTCGTGCATAGAAGCCCCCGAAACCCTTCCAAAACCCTATCTTTTATAGTCTAATCAGTATAGAACCCATCTAGGAAGGTTTCTGGAGCTTTTGGTTCAATTCTGGTTCGGTTTGGAGTCGAATCGAGTGAGATATGCGAAGGAGCGGAAACTTTCACCGTCCATGATGAGTTTACGGCTTCGGTCGTGATGCATTGCATTTATATAGTGTTTTTGCCTATGTTTTAGATCATATTTTGAGCTTATTTGCATGATTTTGTGCTATTTTTGATGTTTTTACTTTACTTTGCACAGAATCTTCACTTTTCTTGGTTTTTGTGAAAATGTAGGTAAAATGACCTAAAAATGATGGATTTTGAGGGTTTTGAAGCCAAAGCATGATTCCCGAGGAGATCACGAGCTCACACGTCAAATTTGGAGCGAAAAGGGTGAAGAACGCAACTTTCACGGCCTTGGCCGTAATTACGGATCGACCGTAATTCTGCGTTCGAAGGGTGACAAAATGCGGCTAAGTAAAATAGCTCACAGAAACTTTCACGGGTGAAGCCGTGAATCCATCACGGTCCGTGAAACTCTCTATGTACAAAGGCATTATACACTGAAATAATTACGGCCGAAGCCGTAAACTCATCACCGACCGTAAAAGTTTTTGCCCCTTCGTGTTTCTCCCTCGATTCAACTCCAAACTGAACCAAAATTGAACCAAACTCTCCAAAAACCTTCCTAGACCAGTTCTATACTGATTAGACTATAAAAGGAAAGGTTTTTGAAGGGTTTCGGGGGCTTCTAGGCACGAAAACAAAGGGCTGTAGCGGCGGCGGTGGAAATCAATTCCAGGGCATAATTCGATCAGGAAAGCCATGCAAAGGAAGAATTGGATGCTTCATCTTCGTCTCCACGTCGAGGGGAAGCTTTTCTAATTACTTGTCTAGCGATTTCCTGTAATCTTTTAGGGTTTTCATGCGATTTTCATTCATGAACATGCTGTTTGTTATGAACATGAACGTGTAAGCCATATTTTCGGGATTTTGGGAAATAGCCCGTTGACGATTTATGGATTAAATACATTGTTTTAAATCATTTACATGAATTTTTATAGTATTGATTTGATTAGAATTGTGTTAATCCGTAATTTACCCTGATTAAGTAAGTTTACGTCTTAGACGTTGCGAGAAGGACCGGGAGGTGAATCACAACATCGGATCTATTCTTTTCAAACCTGTGAATCCGATCACTGGAGTAGTTCGGATTCACTTGAAGGATTACCATGGTATTTCACAGAACTTAATGGGTCTATTTATGTTAATTGTCATGGGAGTAGGGAATTAATGTAAATAGATACCAGATTACACTCCGGGAGGAGGTAGTCTGTACCTTAGGAAAAATCTCTTTCAAAACTATAATTTTTTGATTAAAGATTTATTTTTACTAAATTCATAATCGTCAACGTGGTGAAACCCTAAGTCCTGAATTTATCCGAATTGATTTTTAGCCAAAACCCTAAAACCACCTTTTTATTTTCTTGCATTAGAAGATTCAACAACAAAAACACTATTTGAATCGTCTAGATATAAATCTACCGTGTAATCGGTACTTGACCGCCAGATCCTCGTTGGGAACGATATCTTTTTATTACTTCGATAAATCCGTGCACTTGCGGATCGCTATCAGGTCATAATTCTTTCTGTGTATAAAAACTCCTGCGTACAGAAATATTCATGGACCGTGAAAGATTCACGGCCTCACCCGTAAAAGTTTCTGTGGACTTTTAGACTTAGCCCTTTCTCGTCCGTTCTTCGAATGCAAAATTACAGCCAAACCAGAAATTATGGCCAGGGTCGTGAAAGTTGCGTTCGTCATGTTTTTCCCTCCAAATTTGACTTGTAAGCTCGTAATCTCCTCGGGAATCATGCAATGGCTTTAAAACTCATGAAATCCATCATTTTTACGCCATTTTACCTATATTTTCAATAAAACCATTAAAAGAGAAGATTCTGTGCATAGTGAAGTAAAAACACTAAAAATTGCATAAAATCATTCAATTAAGCCCAAAATATCATGTAAAATATAGGCAAAAACATGGTGTAAATGCAACGCATCAATGCCAAACATCAGATTTTGGTTAAACTACATGACTGATGTATGCTCGATTTTTGGCGACAAACATTTGAAGAAGAGGTTCTTGCTACGGAAGATATCCTAGTAGAAGAATAACTCCATACATGGCGAAGTTATGAGATTCCTGAAAACTTCCAGGAACATCCTTTCTATAAACCTTTCTTGGTTACGGAGGATAAAACCCTACAGATGTATACTAAAGGAGATGAAGGTATTTATGTACCCTTTTCATCTCACTTCTATTCTAATCCTAGTGCCAGAGATCATTTTCTCGAGATACAACATGAGAGGTTAGCCAAAAGTGTTTGTGATTATGGATGCATATTAATCCCAGAAAATGAAGACAATATCCTTGAAGACGTTATGGACAACGACTAAACGACAAGGAATCTGTGCGTCAATAATGGACACTGTATAAGGTCCATTCAGAGATGTGGGTGGCAGCATTATTGCTCCACTTTAGCTTATTTTATGCTGTGAGTGGCAGCACTTATTGCTCCACTTTATTTTACTTTATGCTGTGAGTGGAAGCACTTATTGCTCCACTTTTCTTGCAGGTGAAGCAATCTCTCCTTCTGCATGTCTATATAAGGAGAGTTAGATGGTGTAAGAAGGCATGCATTTGGCCTTCCTCTTAGGTGTGCAAAGGTGTGCTTGTGTGGTGTGAAGTTTGTCCCCCCTCCTTCCTTGTAAGTGTGTATGTTTTGTTCATAGAAAGTCTTTCTGTTTCCTTTATATCCTTTTGGGAGCCTTTATTTGGAATCAAAGCCTTGTCGATTCTTGGTATTATTTGAACGAACGGGAAACGGTATGAAGCCGGATGGGGTAAACAAGGTGGATAATCATATTGTTTAGCCAATATAGTAGATAAGATAGTTCAGATATGATGTAATACGTAGACCACATTATACAAATCTGGGGTATTCTAGGGCTGCCTAAGCCACCCAGTTGTGTTATTAAACTGGTTATCTAGAGGGCCAATGGCTTGGCGAGTAAACATTTGAAGGCAAGGAGTGCCATAAGGGACAAGAGGCTTGCTAACGTCCTTACAGCATGATGATAACAGGTTTCAATTCAACATTGGTAGAGCAGATGATACCGGAGGAGTGGTATGGTGTATTAATGTCCTGGAATTTATAGCTACCTTGTCTTACTAATCCTAAAGGAATATGATTATCCTTCCTAACCTCGTTTTCTTCTCCGGGCTCAGTAGTAAAGTACCTAGTAGTTCTATACTTTACTAACAGCTCTTACACCTTGTGGTTAGCCATAGATACTACATGTGGAAAGTATCAAGTATTAAGCCTTCTGGCTTCACATACTATATCTTTGGATACAAACAAACCGTCAAGGTTTCAATAGAGTTACAATACTCTCATAGGTCTTATGACCTCAAATATAAATATGGATATTAATTATCTATATTTAATGTTACCCCAAAAATACTGGGAAACACAAGCTACTTCCCAGGCAGCAAAACATAAATGCTATTTTCCAAAAGATAATGGTAGATATGTTCATCAATTTCATATTGAGCATGCTCAGATGAATACTACTATTGACTTCCAAATATCACAGGCTGAAAGCCTAAGGGAGTTCAATCATGTATGTACTAAACTATGGAAAATAGTCCATACAGAAATGGTTGCCAAAAATATTTTGTCACGAAATATTCATGACAACCATGAGTATATTAAAAATCAATATACTCATATGATAACTATGGTAAGAGAAATTGGGCGATCTCTTCTCTTACAAAAACAGCTCACTATAGAGCTAAAAGATATTCTTGATAATCTTCAAACACAATCTAAAGTCTTTGATTATCAAACTACAAAAACAGCTGCTCTCTTAGAAAAGCAGCAAAAAAGTTTTGAAGAATGGAAAATCCTTCTGATGATGAACCCATCAGACAGATAGATCTTGACATAGACTATAGGCGAGCCTTAGTTGAGTCAAGTAACTATCTCGATAATGCCTTAGGCATGATCTCTAATGACCCTCAAAGTGCATCAAATAAAAGATATGTTCGTCAGAACAATTTTATAATTGCATACGTAATGCAATTAAATAAAAAGCTAGATTTTATCATGGCTAGAGTCTCCCAAGACACTATCCTACGACATCAGGAACTATTACAAAGGATAGAAAATCTTTTAATAGTTCAAACCCAGCAACATGAAGAATTGGTTAATCACCTTAACCTTTTCTTACAACAAGCACAACAAGCAACCTCTGTGCAAAGTAAACACGTGAAAACATCACGAGGCACATTGTTTGATACATTATGAGTACTAGACCTTTTACGAGTACCTCCAATACTCTTGTTGGAACTACCACTGTAAGAGAACATAACCAAAATGAAAGGTTATCAATCAATAATACTATTCCAAATATCCTGAATATGTTATTTGATCGAAATGGTATTCCTACACAGGTATTAGAAGAAGTTGATATTGATCAATAATTTGAACTATACCAAAACAATAGGTTAAACTTGTTACAACCTCAAGTCTTGTATAGAACAGGACCTTTAAATCTAAGAACACAGCTTCTTAGAATAACTCGTGAAGAAAATATTTCTATCACGATAGAACTAAGGAATCTTCGGATAATCTCTAGAGAATCCTTACAACATATAAAACAATCAGGGAAAACATTAGCCCATATTGGGATGATTGTTATCTGTATTAAAAGACTAGCTCGTAAGAATCTAGGAACAAAAGTTTTAATTGCAATTCTTGATAAAAGATGGAAATCGGAAGCAAGAAAGACAATTATTGCTTGTATGGAAGTCGACATAATTGAAAATAAGGGCATATTTTATTGTGCCCCATATTTTCTCATAAGTAGAAGAGACCTAGGAGAATTAGAAATTGGTATCCAAAATAGAGGATACGAAGATTTTTCTGGCAATTCCAACCTCTTGATCAGACTTGGATTCTTGGAAAAATTAACAAATAATTCTAACACTGGATATAAGCTTTATATCTCTTCGATTATAGAAGCTTTAGCTAGTAAAGGAATTAAAATGATAAAGCTTATGGCTATATCACTAGACGAGCTTGGAGGATTAGATTGGAATATCTCCAAAAAATTTGGATTGTGAACAAATGCTTATCCCTGAGGATACTAGTATGTTTAAAAATCCAGATGATACCTATAATTTGAGATTTTCAAATTATAAAAAGAAACAAGCTCATAATGACAATGAAGCTTCTACTTCATCAGGAATTGAAAAGTTCCTAGATTAAAATGGTATTAGCAGGCCAAACTCTCTTAATACCTAAAGAATTAGGCTTTACATTTGAAGAGATGATAAGCCTACAAATTGAGTTAATTGAAACTGGACAAATACCCCAATCTCATAAACTCATAATAGATACAAAAGGAAATATAAGAGTTTCTTATCAAACTTCTAAAATATGACTCCAACAGCTATTTAATGAGTTGTGAAGACAAGCAAAAGCAGAAGCTTTAGAAGGAGAAAAATAGCGTTTGAATGATGGTCTAGATGATAAGTCTCCTCCGAGACTTAGAGCATACCGAGATCATTTAAATGCTACACATCATACAAGTTTACAAAACTTTATGGATGAAGAAGAAGCTAACTATAGCAACACTTCTTCAGAAAAAGATCAAGAAGAACATAGTTTTTCTGATACTGAAGACTTAAGGGATGAAACCTTAAGCCAACAAAGTATCCCAAAAAACTTTTCAATTTTGTAATTAGCTTCATACGCCTCAAACATACATACAGGATCCACTTGTATCAAAAAAGATAAAGCAAAAGAAAGGAAAATCTTCTAAGTAATAATTTCTAAGAAGATCCTCTGCTAAAAAACCTTATCTTGCAAAAGATAAGCATGTCAGAAAATATAATCCAAAAAGGGATTATAAAAATAAACTCTCCTGTTTTACATGTGGCTGTTTAAATCATTTAGCTAGAGATTGTCCTAAACGACAAAATCTGCATAATAAACAATCGGTCTTAGTAGATTGTGTACAAGAAGAGCTACTAAATATCGATGAATATATCCCAGATACAGAGTCAATCTACAGCATTGTCTATTTGGAAGATCCGGAATATTCCTCTGATTCTGACAGCGAATGGGATGAATTTACCTCAGATTTATTAACAAAGTCTGGAAGATTACGTGCTCCATCTACCATAGGCATAGATATGTCTGCACTAGATGCCTTGAGCCCTTATTTATCACAAATATAGATGGCTCATGCATCCAAATATACATTAATGGCTCCATTGGTTCCACCTGTTCATGAACACCAATGGCAAGCCAGAAGAGGTAGTCAAGATCATGCTTGTTCTTTCTGCGAAAAGTTTCAAAGCCTGATGCTCCGCTACCAATGTACAATTTGTGTGCTTGAGGCATGCAAATATTGCCTTGAAAAACAAAATATACCTTTACCCATTGCTATTCCTGTTAGTTTCAAGAAACCAATAGAATGCAATGACACAATTGAGTTAAGAATCTTACAAATTGAAAATAATTTGTATTCTCCTTCTCAATGTATTTACAACCCTTGAAAAAGGAAAAGCCCTCTGTTTATCAGAGGAACAAACTTCTCTTTATGAGAATAATGATTATGAAGAAAATCTACCCTTACCTCATAGGGTTGAATATGTTCATGAGCCTGTTTCCAACCAAACATGGCTTTATACAATTAAAGTAGATTGCAAAATCCAAATTTTTGATTGGATATTGGAAATTTCTGCTTTAATTGATACAGGCTATAGTAATACAGTCCTAGATATGAACTTAGTCCCAGCTAAGTATCACACTAAACTTGATCCCGCTGATAAATTTTATGCTGAACAAATGGATGAAAAATTCCACTCACAACATAAAGTAAAATAAAGTGGAGCAATAAGTCCTGCCACTCACTGCATAAAGTAAGCTAAAGTGGAGCAATAATGCTGCCACCCACATCTCTGAATGGACCTTATACAATGTCCATTATTGACACACAGATTCCTTGTTGTTTAGTCGTCGTCCATAATGTCTTCAAGGATATTGTCTTCATTTTCTGGGATTAATATGCGTCCATAATCATGCACACTTTTGGCTAACCTCTCATGCTGTATCTCGAGAAAATGATCTCTAGCACCCGGATTAGAACAGAAGTGAGATGAAAAGGGTACATAAATACCTTCATCTCCTTCAGTATATATCTTTAGGGTTTTATCCTCCATAACCATGAAAGGTTTATAGAAAGGATGTTCCTAGAAGTTTTCAGCAATCTCATAACTTTGCCATGTATGGAGTTGTTCTTCTACTGGATATCTTCCGTAGCAAGAACCTCTTCTTCAATTGTTTGTTGCCAAAAATCGGGCATACATCTGTCATGTAGTTTAACCAAAATCTGATGTTTGCCATCTGAAGGATATCCTTGGCACCAGGGAGGACAGAATACTATATATAAATCCACAAAATTGATGGATTTGTTAGTTTTGTATGCTTCTTTGATCACATACTTTAGCTTCCATGGGAGAGAAGCTATTTCATCTTGGTCACAGCTGTGTATGACCAAACGATCTATTAGGCTGAAGTCAAATAATGATCTTAGGGAGAAAGAGCATCCTTGAATTGTTATGTCATTCCACCAAACAAGATCAATAGAGGTTTTTACGATCGTAAAACCTTGTGCACAGGCACAATGAGGAGTATCAGGATGGACTTGAGGAGTCCTAAGGCAGATCATGGTGAGATATAAGCCTGCTGGCCTTGCTAACTTGCCGAGAGCCATTTGTCTGAGTAATGTCTTTGTCTGGACAAACTGATAATGGACTTTATTTGCAAGAAGTCCATAAATATGCTGCTTGGCTGCAGTAATGTGTGGAGGTATTTTTGAACCCGTTTGAGCCCATTGTACCTCTAATTCCTGTATCCATGAATCTTTGAATACTTTCAGTTCTTCTTGGAGAGGAACTTGTTGTTGTTGGAGGGAACTAATCTATTGTTGCAGCTCCTGAATTTCTTCTTGAAGCTTCTTAATTTTTATCTCCTTAGCAATATAAGCCTGCAAAGTTTGAGGCTCTAGTTTTTCTCATTGAGGAGATTGTTGTAACACTTTGTTTGAATACCGAATTGCATGTAGATGTCCTGCCAGTGTATTCATGGCTGTTAGGAAACCTGGTTTGTGATGATCCTTCCAAACTAGATCTAGAAGGTTCCTATCTTGTCCTATCAAAGCAGTAAAATGCTTTGGTACTCTGAAGATGAATTGATCTTTTGGTTCTTCTGACATAAGAACATCTTTAAAAGATTCTTCTATAGAAATGACCAAAGAACTCTTCTTGTTTTTTCCTTCGTTTGGAGCCATGTGTTCTTCCTGAAATAAGAATTTAATTAGGTCTTGTTAAAAGCCTAGATTATATGTCAGCTATGACATTATTAGCATACAGTTAGAAGCTCTTTGTCAATACTGCTTGTGACATTTTTCTCTCAAAATTTTCTAGAAGCATATCTGCATATTGCTTCTGTTGAAGCATATTTGCATATTGCTTCTGTTGAAGCATATTTATGGGGTTTGTAAAGTAAGATGGATCCTCATCCATGTTCACACCCGTCTGTTTGGACAATCAGATAATCATTATCCAAAGGTAGTTTTAGCAAAGGTAGTGTTTCTACCAAATGCTTGATTTTATTTATTTGTTTATAATCTTCAGTGTTAAATTTTTTAACACCAGTAAGACTTAGTTTTGAGTAGAGAGGACCACTCAATTTATATAAGTTCTTAAGGAAAGGTCTTGCATAGTTTACTAAACCCAAGAATTGTTGCAGACTTTTTATGTCTGTAACTTCAAGAGTTTTTATTTTAGAGGATATATGTGGCTGGAGTTTGATACTTCTATTGCCAATTTCAACCCCTACATATTCAATATTTTGTTTATAGAATTGGGATTTATTGCTTGACACAATAATTCGATTCGTATAAAATTTTTGTAACACAAGCTTTAAATGGCTTGTATGTTCTTTTTCTGTTTTACTATATACAAGGATATCATCAATGTACACACAAACAAAGTCTTGATAAGGTTTAAAGACCTCATCCATTTTTCTTTGGAAATACTGCTGGAGCTGTTTTGAGTCCGAAAGGCATGACAAGCCATTCGAAGAATCCTATTCGACACGTAAAGGCTGTCCATGGAATTAATTCTTTTGCCATCCGAATTTGCCAAAAACCAGAGTTGCAATCGAATTTTGTGAAAACAGTGCTTCCTTGTATAGAGTTTATTAACTCTGTTTTATCTGGGATGTCATAACCATCGTCTTCTAAATTATCATTTTGTCTACGATATTTTCATTGGTTGCTGTAATTTTCTTATTTGTAATTCAAAAACGTAGGTCTTTGATTTTCAATGGACAAATAAGGTTATTTTTGTACCAATGAGCTTGGGGATTAGAACAAAAAATTTGGTCCTTTTCTAATAATCGAATCATATCATCCACATTTGGATTTCCAAATTCAATTTTTTCAATGAAGGGACTTTGACAATCGTCATTGTCTTCCTTGTTTTCTTCATCGAGATGAAGCATATCGTAAGGATATCGGAGTATCCTATCCATTTCGTTTTGAATTCGGCTTATTTTTTCAGGGGAACCTGAATCTGGTATGTTGTTTGTTTGTAAAGGAGGTTGTTTACAAGAGGTTGGAATGTCACAGGTACACCAACCACGCTTCGCAGGCAAAGTAGTGTATGGAATCTGTGAATGTTGCAATAAATATAATCCATGCGTGGTAAGAGTAATTCCCTTATACGAATTGATTAATATATTCAGCACAAGTATAAATTTAGTCTTAGACAAATTTAAAGGGCGAAGACAAATGCGACCTACGTATGTAGGAGGCGTGTATTGAGCTTGTCCAACAGAAAATTGCAACTTATGTTTGGCAATAATATATTCATATAAGAATAATTTTCCATCCATTTGTTCAACATAAAATTGATCGGCGGGATCAAGTTTAGTGTGATACTTAACTGGGACTAAGTTCACATCTAGGACTGTATTACTACAGCCTGTATCAATTAAAGTAGGGATTTCCAATATCCAATCAAAAATTTGGATTTTGCAATCTACTTTCATTGTATAAAGCCATGTTTGGTTGGAAACAAGCTTATGAACATATTCAACCCTATGAGGTAAGGGCAGATTTTCTTCATAATCATTATTCTCATAAAGAGAAGTTTGTTCCTCTAATAAACAGAGGGCTTTTCCTTTTTCAAGGGATAATACGTTGAGTAAGAGAATTCAAATCATTTTCAATTTGTAAGATTCTTAACTCAATTGTGTCATTGTGTTCTATTGGTTTCTTGAAACTAATAGGAACAGCAATGGGTAAAGGTACATTTTATTTTTCAAGGAAATATTTGCATGCCTCAAGTGCACAAATTGTACATTTGTAGCGGAGCATCAGGCTTGGAAACTTTCCGCAGAAAGAACAAGCATGATCTTGACTACCTCTTATGGCTTACCATTAGTGTTCATGAACAGGTGGAACCAATGGAGCCATTAATGTATATTTGGATGCATGAGCCATCCATATTTGTGATAAATAAGGACTCAAGGCATCTAGTGCAGACATATCTACGCCTATGGTAGATGGAGCACGTAATCTTTCAGATTTTGTTAATAAATCTGAGGTAAATTCATCCAATTCGCGGTCAGAATCAGAGGCATATTCCGGATCTTCCATAGAAACAATGCTATAGATTGACTCTATATCCAAGATATATTCATCGATATTTAGTAGATCTTCTTGTACACAATCTACTAAGACCAATTTAAACTGGCTAAAGAACAAGCAGGATCTTGACTACCTCTTCTGGCTTGCCATTATTATGCAGATTTTGTCATTTAGGACAATCTCTGGCTAAATGATTTAAACTGCCACATGTAAAACGGGAGAGTTTATTTTTATAATCCTTTTTTGGATTATATTTTCTAACATGCATATCTTTTGCAAGATAAGGTTTTTTTAGCAGAGGATCTTCTTCGAAAATATTTCTTAGAAGATTTTCCTTTTTTCTACTTTTTCTTTTTTGATACAGGTGGGTCTTGTATGTATGTTTGAGGTGTATAAAGCTGATTACAAAAGCTAAATTCATCTTTGCACGATTTTTCAATAATAAATTGAATTCGTATGGTGATATTATTTAAGGCTGGGGGTTGCTCAGGAAGAGCATTCAATGCCTGATGTATTTCTGTCCCGTAAGGGGCAGGTATGTTAAGAAATAATCTTTCTCCTATAGCTTGGTCATAATAACAACCAGCCATACAGGAGTAATATAAGAATTCTTGAAGAAAAGGCTTGATATACTTCCAGTTATGGATCTGGAGTATTTCAAATTTTCTTATCGCTTCTTTTTATTGGGCACTAAATCCCATGTTAGGATTGGATCCCGTAATCATTAGCCGCATTCTGTTTGTAAAATTATAGGGATTGACCCCTAATGAGACATCTTGTTGAAAATCTTGTGTGAAATTCAACTTATATGACTCCCACATAGCTCTTGCAGTTTCTCCAAGGAAATTTTTTAAGTAGGAATACATTTCTTCCGCAGAAAATTGTCCATCAATTTCTGCAACTTTCCTGGCTACCATAGAAGACCAATTGTCTATTAGGTATTCCAAGTTTGTGGATATGTGCTGCTAGATTTAGGATTATTCCATCATCCATCAGCTTCTTGTTGTCCACAATTTCTAAAGGTAATCTTTTACCTTTGGTTCTTACTCCTTTTTTTCACCCTCATATTGATTATAAGGATCTCGAGGAGGTTGTCCTATTGTATAGGATCTTGAATGTGATGTGCTAGATTGTGCACCAACTGTGCTGGCACTTGCTTGAGAAGCATCACTTATTATAGTGTCCACAAAGTTTTTTGAGATACTTTGTTGGCTTAAGGTTTCATCCCTTCAGTCTTCAGTTTTAGAAAAACTATGTTCTTCTAGATCTGTTTCTGAAGAAGTGTTGCTATAGTTAGCTTCTTCTTCATCCATAAAGTTTTGTAAACTTGTATGATGTGTAGCATTTAAATGATCTCGGTATGCTCTAAGTCTCGGAGGATACTTATCATCTAGACCATCATTCAAACGCTATTTTTCTCCTTCTAAAGCTTCCACTTTTGCTTGTCTTAACATGTCATTGAACAGTTGTTGGAGTCGTATTTCAGAAGTTTGATAAGAAACTCTTATATTTCCTTCTGGATCAGTTATGAGTTTATCAGGTTGGGGTATTTGTCTAGTTTCAATTAACTCAATTTCTAGGCTTATCATCTATTCGAATGTAAAGCCTAATTCTTTAGGTATTAAGAGAATTTGGTCTGCCAATACCATTTTAATATAGGAACTTTTCAATTCCTAATGAAGTAGAAGACTCATTGTCATTATGAGCTTGTTTCTTTTTATAATTTGAAAATCTCAAATTATAGGTATCATCTGGATTTTTAAACATAATACTATCCTCAGGGATAATCTAATCCTCTGAGATCGTCTGGTGATATAGCCATAGGCTTTATCATTTTAATTCCTTTATTGGATAAAGCTCCTATAATCGAAGAGATATAAAGCTTATATCCAGTGTTAGAATTATTTGTTAACTTTCTCAAGAATCCAAGTCCTATCAAGATGTTGGAATCGCCGGAAAAATCTTTGTATCCTCTAGTTTTGGATACCAATTTCTAATTCTCCTTAGTCTCTTATACTTATGAGAAAATCTGGAGCACAATAAAATATGCGCTTATTTTCAGTAATGTCAACTTCCATACAAGCAATAATTGCCTTTCCTGCATCCGATTTCCATCTTTTGTGAAGAATTGCAATTAAAACTTTTGTTCCTAACTTCTTACGAGCTAGTCCTTTAATAGAGATAACAATCATCCCAATATGGGCTAATGTTTTCCCTCATTGTTTTATATGTTGTAAGAATTCTCTAGAGATTATCCGAAGATTCGTTGTTTCTATTATGACAGAAATATTTTCTTCATGAGTTATTCTAAGAAGCTGTGTTCTTAGATTTAAAGGTCCTGTTCTATACAAGGCTTGAGGTTGTAACAAGTTCAACCAATTGTTTTGGTATAGTTCAATTTGTTGATCAATATCAACAACTTCTAATACCTGTGCAGGAATACCATTTCGATCAAATATCCTATTCAGGATATTTGGAATAGTATTACTGATTGATAACCTTTCATTTTGGTTATGTTCTCTTACGGTGGTAGTTCCAGCAAGAGTATTGGAGGTACCCGTAAAAGGTCTAGTACTCATTTTGTAGCAAACAATGTGCTTTGTGATGTTTTCACGTGTTTACTTTGCACAGAGGTTGCTTGTTGTGCTTGTTGTAAGAAAAGGTTAAGGTGATTAACCAATTCTTGATGTTGCTAGGTTTTAACTATTAAAAGATTTTCTATCCTTTGTAATAGTTCCTGATGTTGTAGGACAGTGTCCTGGGAGACTCTAGCCACGATAAAATCTAGCTTTTTATTTAATTGCATTAGGTATGCAATTATAAAATTGTTCTGATGAACAAATATTTTTTCTGATGCACTTTGAGGGTCAACAGAGATCATGCCCAAGGCATTATCGAGATAGTTACTTGGCTCAACTAAGGCTCGCCTATAGTCTATGTCAAGATCTATCTGTATAATGGGGTCATCATCAGAAGTATTTACCATTCTTTAAAACTTTTTTGCAGCTTTTCTAAGAGAGCAGCTGTTTTTATAGTTTGATAATCAAAGACTTTAGACTGTCTTTGAAGACTATCAAGAATATCTTTTAGCTCTATAGTGAGCTATTTTTGTGAGAAAAGAGATCGCTCAGTTTCTCTTACCATAGTTATCAGATGAGTATATTGATATTTAATATACTCTTGGTTGTCATGAATATTTCGTAATAAAATATTTTTGGCAACCATTTCTGTATGGACTGTTTTCCATAATTCAGTACATACATGATTGAACTCCCTTAGGCTATCAGCCTGTGATATTTGGAAGTCAATGATAGTATTCATCTGAGCGTGCTCAGTATGAAATTGATGAACATATCTGCCATTATCTTTTGGAAAATAGCATTTATGTTTTGTTGCATGGGAAGTAACTTGTGTTTCCCAGTATTTTGTGGTAACATTAAATATAGATAATTAATATCCATATTTATATTTGAGGTCATAAGACCTATGAGAGTATTGTAACTCTATTGAAACCTTGATGGTTTGTTTGTATCCAAAGATATAGTATGTGAAGCTAGAAGGCTTAATACTTGATACTTTCCACATGTTGTATCTATTGGTGTATATGCCCTAAGACCTAGTATTGGTCCATTATTGTACTATTAGACTTTGATATTTATATATCATTATGGCATTGTCGTTATCATTATTTGCTTACATCTGCGATCATGTACTTATATGATAATGTCCATGGAGACGGATTGGATCTGTGCTCAAACTCTTGTCCCCAGTCAATGTACCTTAGTAGATATGGGACAGCTATGGTACTTGTGAGACTGGTATATGGGCTGGTTAGGCACGAGATGTTAACGCAGATATATGGGTATAGCAGTGGAGGATATACTGGACAAACTCACTGTGAGGAAATGACTTGGTGTCATGAGTTATCCTAACAAGTGATAGGAGATGCATTGATCCCTTGACTTGAGGTCATTGGCCATTCTATATGGTTAGAGACATGCTTTGATACAACCTAACATCTCGCCGTAGTTGGGAGGTAATAATGGTTGTAATTGAGCATGTCGCGACCATATGAGAAGGTCAATGGACAGACAAAGGATTTGCCCCTTCCTAAGGGAAGCTTGATATCCATAGAGCTCCTCTATGGTTCTATGACTGAAAGTGCATGATCATACCCAGGTGAGAACCTGTTTTAGTCATAACCATGTGATTTGGTGAAAACAAGTGGTTACACACTTGTCCAATCGGATATCAGTTCGGCAAAGAGACTGTAATGCATCTGTACCTAGTCGCGATGATGCGGATGTCGATGTCGATATCCATTCCAATGACCTAGGTAGCAGTGATGCACTGCTAGGTGCCACTCACTGCTTGTGGTGACCTTTGGTCAGTACTGCCAGCGTCAGAGGAACCTACAGTGTCGCACACCTTGATACTCAAGTTCTCGTATTGATCGGGAAGCCTTATGATTGAGTTATGGGATAACTCGGATCTATTTGGGAGATTTCATCAGCGCCAATGGGCTTGATGAGATGGAAGAATGTTATTGGAGCCAAACTCCATTTATGGCAGGTTGACCCGAAATTGACCATGGTTGGTCACATTTGGATTAGGGTTGCATTGGATTGGATCCAAGTGCTTAATCAACTCATGTAATGAAGTTTGGGCTAGTTCATTACCCAATGAGGCCCAATAACAAGTTGTCATGAAGCAACAATGGGCTAAAATGGTATAATGGGGAGAAAAGCCAACCCCATTGGCGCCAAGGGCATAATGGGGGGCGCTTGGCGCAATTTGCTTCCTTTGGAAGGAATTGGCTCCTCCCCATTCATGCTTGGATGGAAAGCTTACCTCTAAGGCAAGGCTTGAAACATCTACGGCATGGTAGACTTATATGGTAAGTCTTGGGTAATTGTAAGAAGTTTATGGAAAAGTCTTGGAGACTTTCCAAAGCCATAAACCCTAATTGCAACCAAGCCCTAAACCCTAGCCAACCCCTCTTGAGTGTTTGCGCCTCCACATCTTTCTCTTGGCTGCCCCTTGCTTCTATATATTGGAAGGATGTGTGAGCTCCTTTATGCAATATTCAAGAGGCGTGAACACACCAAGGGGCGAGAGCAAGAAGCAAGAGGCGCAACCTTCTTCCATCAACATTGCCTCAAGTCTTCTACCTCTTCTCCTTCTTCTCTTGGCGCAAGGAGAGCTTGAGGTTGGTGGCATCATCTCCCTTCTTCTTCTTCATTGGTGCAAGAACCTTGGAGGTGGCGCAAGGCTTGAAGAAGGAATCATAAGGCTTGGATCTTCTTCCTGAGGCTAGCACCGGTCGAGGAAGAAGAGGACTCGAGGCATCCGTGTGTGTGAGACTGCAGAGGGCACACACTTGGGGGCCTACCTCGACATCGACCTCGTCTTGCTTTAAGGTATTTTCTATCTCATCGTGTCAACTCTCTCGCTTGATGATCTTTACTGGGTTTTTGGGACTGGCCTATTTCGGGGTTATTATTCTGCTGGGCAATGTAATATGTAATGTCTTTCTCTGAAAAAATTATAAAATATCCCCGGGGTTTCCCAATAGTATCTATGGCTAACCACAAGGTGTAAGAGATGTCAATAAAGTATAGAACCACTAGGTACTTTATTCCTTTAGGATTAGTAAGACAAGGTAGCTATAGATTCCTGGACATTAATACGCCATACAACTCCTCCGGTATCATCTGCTCTACCCATGTTGTCTTGAAACCTATTATCATCATGCTGTATAGACATTTGCAAGCCTCTTGTCCCTTATGGCACTCCTTGCCTTCGGACATTTACTCGCCAAGCCATTGGCCCTCTAGATAAACGGTTTAATAACACAACTAGGTGGCTTAGGCAGCCTAGAACACCCAGATTTGTATAAAGTGGTCTACGTATTACATCCTATGCAATAATCTCCCAAGAGAGCCTCTCTATTTATAATAGATGAACTAGCTATTCTTGGAGACTATTTTTCATTAAATTTAATATATAAATATATTAAATATAATGAAGAATGCGCCTAAGCCAAGTATGATTAAATCTATTAAATATATTTTTCCAAATTGGTCAAGCATGAATAAAATATTTGATTAAATTTCCTTAACCACAAATTAGTACATAAATTAATTATTTTAATCATATATGCGCATATTTATATTTTACAATTAAATATATAAATATATTTAATGTAAAATGTGCCTATGCAAATTAATTAGCTAAGAGAAAAATTCTCTTGCCAATTAATAAATTTTATTTATTTATGTGACTTTAGTGCAAAGTTCCAAACTTGCACTAAGACCCCTGTTTGACTCATTTTAACAACATAGGTCAACAGAGGTCAAATGTGGTCCACTAAAGGTCAACTAGTGGTCAAACATGAACTAAATAAAATATCAACTCCACAAAAGAAATTTCAAAGCAACAGACTCCCAAAATGATCTGAATCATACAATGATTCGATCAGAGGCGATCCAATTAGTATGCGACCTCGGGTGTCTAGGTGTACGACCCTGTAGGTTCATTAAACGTTGGCAGTGATAATCTAAAATTATCAACAAGCGATGAGTGGCACCTAGTAGTGCATCATGGCCACCTAAGTTATCAGAATGGAGTCATCATCGAGATTACCTAAAACTACGATAAAGTATAAGTACAACATTGTCCTTTTGCCAGATTGGACAAGTGTTTCACACTTGTTTACCCAATATTATAATCATGACTAAATCAAGTTCTCAGCTGGGTATGGCCATACACATTCAGTCATGCAACCATCTAGGGTGCCATGGACATCAAGCTTCCTCGCAAGGAAGGGGCAAATCCTTTATTAGCACATTAAATCTCTCATATAGTTTATAACACACCCAATGACAACTGTGGTTCTCCACAAGAATAGCACTTGTTATTCCTGACCCTTTCCATCTTTATCTTCAATGTATTAGTTAAGCCCTTTTTCTCAACACATTGAATGTCTACTTTGGGAGGGTTGACCCTTACCTTTTCATCGAAGAGCTGCTTTAGATTAGAAATAATCTCAGAAGCACTCTTCAGTTCATATTGCCCTCAAAATTCAGACGACATGTTGGTTAGCATCAAATTAGCAACCTCTAAAGTATCAGCTTAATACTTATCAAAAGCATCCTTCTCAGCCACTGAGGCTGAGCATGGAAGTGGCTCAGGAATAGGCTGCTCAAGGACATAAAGCTTCCTCTCGAGCTTGGGGACAATCCTCAAGTTCATAAACCAATCTAGTAAGTTGGATCTAACCAACTTGTCCTTTTCTAGGATAGATCGCAGTGACCATCTGCTATTATTCGTAGCCATTGATTTACAATAACCAAGAAAAGCAGATAAGTACTACTTTGAATCATTTAATCTGGATTTGTATTAAATAATCATTGCTCTCACTATTTTAATCGAATTGATAACCCACAAAGTCAATCGAGAAATCTGAGATTTTCTAGTGAGATGAATCCTTATTTCATATGAGGTTTCGTGTCCCACGAGGGTGGGATGAGATGCACAAAGTGACCCATGGTTCTTAAAGTGGGCACGCCGACCGGTTGCACTTGGCAATTCCCCTTATTGAGATAGTCTAGGCATTTCATGTCTAGCGAGGGCTGGATACAGTATGAAACCACAACCTCTCAATGATGCCTCTAGAGTTCCATTATGTGGCCACCACATATGAGAAACTAGTCAAGTCTATCCTAACCGTTATGCCTAGGGTCAATGAGTTTCCTTGCTAAGGCACTTCCAAGTTAAAACTGGACTGGGGAAACCATTATCACCGCATACCTTCTAAAGATAAGTGGGTGTGTCCCACGAGGGTGGAAAATAGGGCACAACACCAATGATTGATAGCTTGATCAGGGTTACGAGTTAGAAGGCTTATTTCAAACTTAATATTTTGTTTGAAGGTTTTTGACGTCTCATCCTCTTAGTTTTATCTTTTGTCAACATTATAGGCATGCAATCCTATAGTGATAACAATAAGACAAAACACATCCAGGTATGTTTTAGCAGATAACAAAAATAGTAAATAAGTGATGTGGTTAAAGCCTAATCAACACATTGAACCAACACATGCCAAGGATGTTCATTGCTTGACCAAGGTGACAAGCCCCAACAAGACCTAACCTAGCCGCTGTTGGGGTATGCCCTTAAGGCTAATGTTTGAGGCCTTGGGATTCCATGAGTATCATGTATATATAAACTCTTTTGTTTATAAAGGCAATGGTTGTTATTCAGGTT
>CM050438.1:69560423-69574183 GCA_027562315.1 Costus pulverulentus
TTCATGCAAGAATGAATTATGCGCCACCCTTACTTAGGGTTTCGGCCCCCCCTCTTGAAAGGGGTTTTATCCGCTTGCGCTCCCCCTTGAAGGGGACTCTTCAATTGGATCCAATCCAAGTTAACCCAAGGTCAAATGAGGATAACCATGGTAACATTGGTCAATATGCCAAAATTGGAAGTTGGCTCTAATAAGTTTCTTCCATCTCATCAGGCCCATTGGCACTGTTGAAATCTCCCAAATAGATCCGAGTTATCCAATAACTCGATCATAAGGCTTCCCGATCAATACGAGAACTCAAGTATCAATGTGTGTGACCTTGTAGGTTCCTCTGACGCTGGCAGTGCTGACAAAAGGTCACCACAAACAGTGAGTGGCACCTAGCAGTGCATCATTGCTACCCAAGTCATTGGAATGGATATCGACATCGACATCCCCATCATCACAACTAGGTACAGATGCATTACAGTCTCTTTGCCAAACTGATATCCGATTGGACAAGTGTGTCACCACTTGTTTTCATCCAATCTCATGGTTATGACTAAATCAGGTCTCACCTGGGTATGCCCATACACTTTCAGTCATCGAACCATAGAGGAGCTCCATGGATATCAAGCTTCCCTTAGGAAGGGGCAAATCCTCTATCTATCCATTGACCTTCTCATATAGGTCATGACATGCTCAATGACAACCGTTATTACCTCCCAACTACAGCGAGGTGTTAGGTTGTATCAAAGCATATCCCTAACCATATAGAATGACCAATGACCTCAAGTCAAGGGATCAATGCATCTCCTATTGCTTGTGAGGATAACTTGTGACACCAAGTTATTGCCTCACAGCGGGTCAGTCCAGTATATCCACCACTGATATACCTATATGTCTGCGTTAGCACCTCGTGTCTAACCAGCCCATATGTCATTCTCACAAGTACCAGAGTTGTCCCATATCCACTTAGGAACATCGACTGGGGACATTCATTTGAGCACAGATCCAATCTGTCTCCAGGGAGATTATCATATAACTACATATTCGCATATGTAAATAAATAATGATAACGACAATGCCAGTATGATATATATAAATCTCAGTATCAAGTAGCACAATAATGGACCAAAACTAGGTCCTAGGGCATATACACCAACATGCTCAACAAGCACGGTCCTAGTGCAAGTGGGAGATTATTAGTATTTATGCCCTAGGACCTTTGGATGGTCCAATGGAATATGTGCATCACATCTATTTGATAGATGAGTTATCCTGGCATTGTCGTTGTTATGCAAATTTGTACATTTGCATATACAATGTCCCTAAGTGATAGATTTTATCTAATCTCTATGTTTATCCCCGGTCGAGTATCATAGTGGATATGGGACAGCTATGATACACCTGAGACTGGTATATGCGCTGGTTGAGCACAGGTTGCTAACACAAGTATATGGGTATATCAAGGGAGATTTATTGGATCGACCCGCCATGAGGATTCATCTTAGTGTAACGAGATGAATATCACAGTGACAAAGATACGCTTGTCCTTGACTTGAGGGCATTGACATCTCTATATGGTGAGTGATGCACATTGGGTGTATTATAAACTATATGAGAGATTCTATGTGCCAATAGAGGATTTGTCCCTTTCTTGCGAGGAAGTGTGATGTCCATGATGCCCTAGAGGGTTGCATAACTGAAATTGTATAGTCATACCTAGGTGAGAACCTGATTGAGTCATGACCATAAGAATGGGTAAACAAGTGTGACACACTTGTCCAATCAGGACATCAGTCTGGCAAAAGGACAATAATGTACTTGTACTTTATCGCAGTTTTAGGAGATGTCAATGATGACTTCATTCTGATGACTTGGGTAGCCATGATGCACTGATAGGTGCCACTCATCACTTGTGATGATTTTAGATTATCACAGCCAACGTCTGAAGAACCTACAGGGTCACACACCTAGACACTCGAGGTCTCATACTGATCAGATAGTCTCTGATCGAATCATTGTGTGATTCGGATCATTTTGTGAGTCTCTTGCTTTGAGATTTCTTCTATGGAGATGATATTTTATTTAGTTCATGTTTCACCAGTAGTTGAACTCTAGTGGACCACATTTGACCTGTGTTGACTTGTTTTGTTAAAATGAGTCAAACAGGGGTTTTAGTGCAAGTTTGGGACTTGGCATTTAAGTCACATGAATAAATAAAATTTATTAATTAGCAAAAGAATTTTTATCTTGGCTAATTAATTTGCTTAAGCACATTTTACATTAAATATATTTAATTATAAAATATAAATAGGTGTATATATGATTAAATTAATTAATTAATTTGCTAATTGTGGTTAAGCGAATTTAATCAAATATTTTATTCATGCTTGACCAATTTGGCAAAATATATTTGATAGATTTAATCATACTTGGCTTAGTCACATTCTTCATTATATTTAATAAATTTATATATTAAATTTAATTAATATATTCATGTTTGACCAATTTGTAAAATATATTTAATAGATTTAATCATTCTTGGCCTAGGCGTATTCTTCATTATATTTAATATATTTATATATTAAATTTAATGAAAAATAGTCTCCAAGAATAGTTGGTTCATCTATTATTAATAGAGAGGCTCTCTTAGGAGATTCTTGCACTAGTTCTCTTCTCTCATCTCCTATTGTCGCTTCCCCTCCTTCTTGGCATGAGGGTCTTGTAGGTGATAACAATTAGAAGTTTTTTGCATAGGTTGGGACGAGTGGTACTGCTACCCACTCCTTGTCACTAACTCTCCCTCTTTTCCTTGGCATAGGTGCAAGTTGAGAAGACTTAGAGGCGTGGATCTCATCTCCCGGGGCTAGCATCTAGAGAGGAGATTGGAGAGGACTCAAGGAGCCAGTGTTTGCACGATTGCAGAGGTTGATACAAAAAACTGACATGCAAACTAACAAAAGGGCATGCAAATGCAAACATAGACTAATAAGACTAAATTGGTAGGTGTGTGGAAGGAGAAGAGTGCAAATGCAAACCAACTAGAGATTTATCACGCTCAGGTGGAGGTCGATCTATGTAACCATCTTTGAGGATGGTTTCATAGTCATGTGGGACATGTAGGGAGATGTTCGCTAGCCAAGAGCTGAAACTTAGGGAAAGATGTAGGATCTTAATGCAAATGAGATTTTGACCTCTAACCTTGGATCCTAACAAATCAACAAGGTTCCTATCATGCCTTTCTAGCAAATGCAAGGGGACAAACAAACTCAATGGAGGGTGTTGGGAGCTGAGCCAAGTTGTTGCACTCTTGGGGTGGGTTCATGGCTACTTCCAAAGGTGTGTCTCTAGACTCCTCAAGTGTAGGGTCCACTAGGAACACATCTTCCATGGGTGAAGACTCAAGCAAGGAAGGAGCTAATGGTTCCACCTCAAATTCCAGTGCGAGATGGGGAAGGTCACTAATAGAGGATGTTGGAACATCACTAATAGGTGCATTAGGACAAAGTGTATGGATCCTAATCCTTTGTCCTTGGTGCACAATGATGTGCTCTTCGAATTCTTCATCATACTCTCCATTAACACCTTCTAACCAAGGTTTACCAAGGAGGATATGAAAAGTACCCTCTAAGGGCATCACTTCACACCATACCAGCTTTTAGTAAGGCCCAAAGGTAATGGGCACAACGCATATGCAAGTAACTTGGGTTCTAGTTCCATCGCCAAATGTAAGATGAGGCACCTCTATCAACCAAAAGTGGGTGATTGCTTCGTGGTGATAAAATTATACTCGACTAAAGCATCTATGGCAATCTTGCAGTCAATTCCATATATCATGGTATACGTGTGGGTAAAGTCGTCTGAAAGAATGATATGCTGCCCCTTGGGCACAACTCGAGATGTAAAGCATGACATGGAATGCAATGCTGAAAATCTATAAAATCCGATAGGATGCCAATAATAAGAATTACCGGCGAATCTCCTCTGATACCAAAATTGGTATAGCACCGAGCTACGGGGTGGGAAAAACTTCTAAACCGATTCTAGGGGAACATGCAAACAATCAGAAAACAAAGGATCAAACATGCAAAAGCGCAACCAAATACGTATGTGAGCAACCGACGGTAAAATATGACCAACCACGACATATAACTATAAATCACACAACTAAAATAAACTACTAACCATATAGAAGAGGAGCTACAACTCTTCGCAAACCACTACAATCGGTAGAGGTATCAAGATTGAGCTAAGGATCCGACACCTAGCTCCTACTCGAACCTCTCCGCTATGAGTTACAAGCCTCCTTGCAGCTACCTCCTATAGACTGCTACTTGTGAAATACCTATCTATTAGGTCCTAGCTCCCTTTTATAAGCTAAGGGAGGGTAAATTCACACCACTCACAAGAGAGGTGGTTACAACTATCATTCTAACAACCCTGAATACAAAAGCTGGAAAGATGCTTCTACTATAACTAAAAATATTCTAACAACTAAGGTGTATAGAAAAAGCTTCAGGCCGAATTAATGTGATCCATCCATTTAACCTTGATGATATCTCCAAATTCTGATGTTTGATCTGAGATCTGAAGTTGTAGATGGAAAGATCTAGTCTAACATTGTAGGGATCGACGCCTGGATCATCTCGTAACTCATTCGATAGGGACAGATCTGGAAGAAATAATTCAGCCATCAATTACGTAAGATACGGATCTAGCCGTTGAAGGGAAGGCTGAGAGTTGGCAACCATTGGATCGACAAACACTCTTCGCAGCTAAGGTGTATAGAAAAAGCTTTGGCGGTGATTTGGGCTAGCCACCGATCATCGTTCAGCACTCAATCGCTGGAGCTACATAGCTAGTGGCATGGGAGGTGGTGACTGGTGGATGGCGAGGTTCCGGCGCCGGACGGTGGTGCGCCGGGTAGGGAAATGGTGGCAAAACTTAGCGACCAGAGAAACTTCCAATCCTGACGATCCACTGGGTGGATGGGCGGATCCTCCTAGTTGTGGCTTCACGGCGACAAGAAGAGGTTGTGGTCAGAATTTGGAGTCGATCGGTGCTATGGATGGGGTGGAGCAGAGGACGTTATCGCCAAACAAGGTGATGCTCGATTCTGGCGATCCGATCGTCCAATGGCTCAATGGTTCTGGCCATTAACTCGCATAGATGAGGAGGCATCATCGCCAAAGTTTGGTGCTAATTGGAGCAATGGATGGTGAGTTACCTAGTGGCTAGATGATGGTGCTTCAACCTGTGTGTGAAATGGCATCGAGAGCAACACAGGGGCTGGCCGTTTATAGGCCCAAAAGCTAGATAGGCTTTTCGCAAGTGCATGGGTTTATCGAAGTAGTAAAATATCGATCCCACAGGGACTAATGGGCAAGTACAAACAGATCTCGAATTTGCTAGCTAGACAATGTCAAAATTGGTGAAGTTTGAAGTGTTAAACTAATTAAATGCACAAGAACATAAATAGAGGAATTACATGAGAGAATTTTAATGGGGAGAAGCATCAGGATATGGGTTCACCTCCTTGACTCCTTACAGTTGGATAGTCAAACTCTAATTCTAACCTCTATCTAGTTCAAGGGATTCTACTTCCTAACGTGTAGGTTGCACCCTCCGATATCCTCTTCCATTCCCGTGGACTAGGCTAATGGTCAAATCCATAGGGTTCTGACGTTCGGTCAGACTTTGGGTCTTCCCGAAGCATCTAAGCTCCTAATACTTTCAAGGTGAGTATAGGTTAACAAGAGGGGTCCTCCCCGAGAATTCCTAGTTTACTAACCTCCCCAACGGAACTCCTGGCTCAAGCGCACCCTTTCGAGCAGCATAGGCAAAGAACCAAGAAATAGTCCAACGTACCGGCACGCTTTTGGTTTGCCGGGTACGTCTAAGATCCAGAAGCTCATGCCAAGAGAGCATAGCTCATCAAAGGGATTTTCCCTAGCCCCAGATTTACAAACCCCACACAAGAAACTAAAGGCTCAAACGTTCCCTTTCGGGAAGCGTAGGCATAGCACACTAACGGATTTGATAAACTCCCAACCAAATGGTTCTAACACGCAGTTGGACTTTAGGTCTTCCGGACACATCTAAGACCCAGGCAACATCTTAGATGAGTACAGACAATTAGCGAGTTTCCCTGTGATTCTCTGATTTACAAACCTAATCCAAGACGCGTAGGCTCAAGCGTAATCTTTCGAATAACGCAGGCAAAGCGCACGCATAAGGTCAAGCTTGGATTTCAGCACTTAGAGAAAGACTATTGCAACTAGTACATTATAAAAGGGCTACCCCCACATCCTGATTTAGAACTTAGCCTATCATATTCATCATGAAACCACAAGTAATAGGTTTTAACAATACACGCATATGTAGATTTGTGTAGAAATTACGAAGGCAAACTAAAATCATGTGGTATTTTTCATATGATTACAATATGAGCATGGCAAATCAGATATAGCTTGAGGATCTTTCTTACAAGCTGTTCCTGAGGTGATCTACGCAGCAGTATCTTCAATGAAGCATGATGCGCAACCAGGCTTTCCTGTTATAGCCTCTTTCTCCCAAGATTCTCTCCTTCTCTCGTGTGATTCTCTTCTCCTCTTCTCTTCTTTTCTTTTCATCCCTTTTATCTCAATCTCCTCTACACCTTCTTCTCTTCGCCATTCCCTGCAAAAAGAACCTGCTGCAAAGCTTCAGCCGAAAGAAATTTCTGCCAGCCTCCATGCTGACACCTTGCATTTTAGTAGTGATTTTTACTATTATTCCATGGTGAATTTAGACCTATTTTAATGATTTCACACTCCTTTAAGACTTATTTAGTTAAAAACTTCAGAATCTTCACTTTTCATCTGTCTTATTGAATTTTAGGTAAATCACCCAATTTTGAAGCCTTTTGGAAGAATCTAAAAGTATGGGGTGATTCCTTATGAGAAGACGAAGCTGCCCGTAAAATTTGGGCTCAATCGGAGCCTTCTCTGGACTTCACGGCCAGGTGAACCCCACGGGGTTCACCCGTGATCTTGCCGAAGGAAGGATTTCAGCGCGCATGTCACTGCCTGGTGAACCCGGCGGGGTTCACCGATGATGTAGAGATTTCTGAAAGCTGCCGCACACTTCACTAGCAGGTGAATGGGGTTCACCTGTGATCTCATCTGAAAATACCTGCACAGAAGTACGCTGAGAATTTCACTGGTAGGTGAACCCCACGGGGTTCACCTGTGATTATTTCGCAACAAAAGAGCTCCGAGCACTTCACCACATTGTGAACCCCGCGGGGTTCACCCGTGAAGGCGTCGGAACAGCACGACCTCCACTCGGTCTTTTGCTGATTCCCGGTCTGATTCAACTCCAAATTCAGCAAGTGAGGATTTTTCGGAAAGCTGACTCGAAGACAAACAGATGGAATATGAAAGCCCCAATTTCTGTGACCTAATCATCGAGCAATTAGGCGACGAAGCGGCTAGGGCGGACGGACACGGCGATTCGGCGACTTCGAGCGGATTTTTAAAGATTGGATCATCAGAACCTCGCGATTCTTGCTTGTTCCATTCGGTTTATCTTCTCCTCCCTCTTAGAAACCTTTTCCTATGATTTTTGTATGATTAAAGAGAGGATTTTGAGCGTTGTAACGATGGTTGTAGCGTAAACCTATCTTCAGGGCTAGGTTAAAGCCCTCTGACGATTTTTGTTTGCATCTCATGTATTAACTTTGCTATTTGGATTATATCTTAAGCATATTTCACTTGATGTATTGATTTCTTGATTTGTACTCTGGCCAAGTATTATCATGTCATAGTTGTTACGGTTCATAATGAGAGTAGGACCATAATGACCGAACCTCTTTGTGAATCTTGTGAAGGCTCGACGCGAAAGTGCTTGTTCTTCGCTCGAGGGTTCATAATCTACCACAGAACCCATAGGGTTTTTCTAGAACGATCCACCACGAAAGTAGGAGACGTTCTGCGTAAACATCAGGGTGTACACTCGAAAGAGGGTACCTTGTACCATAGGGTAGATTCCTTATGCATATTTGTAGATCCAAGTAACTGTTATTTAATTCTTATCGCAAATAAAATCGTCAGAGTGGTGGAAACCTTGCCCTGAAATTCTCTCTCATATATTTTCTCTGCCGTAGTTGTTTGATTTCTTGCTTACGATTTCGCTTAATTTTAGTTTTTAAAGTTCTAAAAACCACGATTCGATTAGCTTGGATTCCGAAAAATTAGACTTTCTAGTACTCACCTTGCTCCCTGTGGGATCGATATCTTTTGTATTACTGCGACATTTCCGTGCACTTGCGGATAGTGTCAAGTTTTTGGCGCTGTTTCCGGGGAGCAACGGTTGATATTAGTACACTTCTGAGTTTTTGGGAGACCAAGCTTAGTTAGTTTTTCTTTTTCTTTTTTTATTCTGATTTACACTGCCTCCTGCTCTTTATTTGCTTTGAACTTCATTTTTGGATCTGACAAACTTTTATGCAAAGAAGTTCCAGGGCAGGAGCACTCTTCGAAGTCGACCTTGAGATAGAACGGACCTTCAGACAAAGAAGGTAGCTTGCGCAAATCCAGAAAAAGGAGAATCGGGAACAGATGGAAAATCTTCACAATAACATGGAGAACGAACCAGCACCTCAACCCGTGAACAACAACAATGCCAGAACACTGCGAGACTATGCAGCACCTTTCACACATGGGTTTCAATCAGGAATAGTTAGGCCTAATGTCGAGGCTAATAATTTTGAAATTAAACCTATATTACTTTCCAAGATACAACAGAATCAATTCGGTGGTTCTCCTCTTGAGGACCCCAATATGCACTTATCTATATTTTTGGAATATTGTGATATGCTTAAGATTAATGGAGCTACTTCTGATGCTATCAGGTTACGCTTGTTTCCCTTCTCTCTGCGGAATAAAGCAAGGGCATAGCTCCACACGATTCCCCCAGCGTCAATACGGACATGGGATGAACTGTCTCAGGCTTTCCTCACGAAGTATTTTCCTCCTTCGAAGATGATCCACCTCATAAACCAGCTAACGAACTTCATGTAGAAGGATGGAGAGTCTTTGTACGAAGCCTGGGAAAGATTTAAAGAGCTTCAAAGACTGTGTCCCCATCATGGGATTGAGACTTGGGTCCTAGTACACACGTTATACATGGGATTGCAATACAATACTAGACTCACAGTCGATGCAGCTGCTGGAGGATCGGGACTGATGAGAAAAGTACCTGAAGATGCTATAAGCCTCCTAGAGGACATGGCACTGAATTACCATCAATGGAATCTAGAGCGAGGTACACTTTCAAGAAAAATAGGTAAATTCGATCTTGACTCATTAACTGCCCTAACTGCAAAGGTAGACAATCTGACTCAGAAATTTGATTCATGGTCTGCTAATTCTTTGGACACTAATTCATTATCTTGTGAGTTGTGTGGTGTTTCAGGACACGCAGCTGCTGAATGTCGAGTGGGAGATGGACAAGTGGTCCCAAGTCAGCTAGAACAGCTTAATGCAGTTGGAAATATGAATTCCATGAACAACCCTTATTCCAACTATTACAATCCCGGCTGGCACAACCACCCTAACTTCTCCTACCGGACCACGTAGCCACTTCAACTAGGGCAAGTGCCACAACAAACACAACCTCAGCATGGGAACTTCAGGCCACCACCACAAGAGAATTTTAGGTAGCCACCTGGGTTCCAACAGAGAAATTACAACCCTCCACCTCAACAAGGAAATTACAATCCTCCTCATAGACCGGCCCAAGACTCTCAGCTGAGTAAGCAATTAGAAGGGCTAACTAACATGATGAAATTGATGATGACCAGGATGGATTCCTTAGAGACGCACAATAAGATGTTGGAGAGCTAGCTTGCGCAACAAGCCAGCTCGTCAGGAAGAGCGCCAGGGAAGCTTCCATCACAACCAGAAGTAAACCCGATGGAGCATTACAATGCGATCTCCACTCGAAGTGGAAAGCAACTCGAAGATCCACCAATGTCGACCGATGAAATAAGGGATGATGAGACACTGAACCCTGAGGAGCAACACACAGATACAATACCGGCAGAACCTAAAAGAACAGAGGAAGAGCGACCCTATGTTGGGCCACCAGCCTACAAGCCGCCGATACCGTTCCCTCATAGGCTTGTCAAAGCCAAGCTTGACAAGCAATTCAGTAAGTTTTTGGAAATATTGAAAAAATTATATATTAATATTCCCTTTGTTGATGCCCTTTCGCAGATGCCAACATACGCGAAATTCCTGAAGGACATCCTCTCAAATAAAAGGAAGCTAGAAGACCAAGGCACCGTGGCACTCACTGAAGAGTGCAGTGCGATTTTGCAGAACAAGCTTCCACGAAAACTCAAAGATCCTAGCAGCTTTTCCATACCATGCCAGATAGGAGAGATGACCTTCTAGAGAGCACTGTGCGATTTAGGGGCAAGTGTCAGCATCATGCCACTATCACTGTGTAAAAAGCTGGATTTGGGTGATTTAAAATCGACTAATATTTCGCTACAGTTGGCTGACAGATCAGTGAGGAGTCCAGTGGGCATCTTAGAGGATGTTCCCATTAAAGTTGGGGATTATTTTATCCCTGCTGACTTTGTTGTACTAGACACTGATAAGGATGGCAGGCTTCCTATTATCTTCGGAAGGCCTTTTCTTGCCACGGCTGGAGTTGTCATCGATGTTAAAAATGGGAAATTGGATTTAAACATCGGTGGCAATGTTATTCAATTTGACCTGTCTAATTCTCTTAAAAAACCTTTTTGTACAGATACATGTCACAGCGTGGATGTAGTTGAAAAGATAATCCAGGAAGCCGAGCCCGCCACGAAAGATGGAGACCCACTGGAGCTCGCCCTTACCGGTGCCGCTAGTGAAGACAGTAAAGGGGAGGTTGAGAATTATGTCGCCCTACTTGATGCAGACTCGGAATTAAAGGCAAAACAAAAAGAAAATCTTGAAGGAGGGGGACAAAAGAAGGTGGAGCTCAAAAGTTTACCCAACAACTTGAGATACGAGTTCCTGGGTGAAAACTTTACTTACCCTGTAATAGTTAGTGTCGAGCTTGATAAGGGGCAAACTGAACTACTTTTGCAAGAACTCTGTTTGCACAGGAAGGTAATCGGGTACTCTCTTGATGATATCAAAGGTATTAACCTGTCTATTTGTATGCACAGGATCCTATTGGAAGAGAATAGCAAGCCCTCAGTGGAATTTCAACGCCGACTTAACCCACACTTGAAAGAGGTGGTCAAGAAAGAGGTACTTAAATTGTTACATGCCGGTGTGATCTACCCAATCTCAGACGGTTCTTGGGTAAGTCTGGTACACGTAGTACCTAAAAAGGGGGGCGTCACGGTAATCAAGACAAATACAGTTGAGCTGATAACAACACGCACGGTCACAGGGCATAGGATGTGCATTGACTATAGGAAGTTGAACTCTGCAACGAGAAAAGACCATTTTCCTCTTCCTTTCATTGATCAAATGCTTGATAGATTAGCCCATAATTCTTACTTTTGTTTTTTGGATGGATTTTCAGGTTTCTTCCAAATCCCCATCCACCCAGACGATTAGGAGCGAACCACCTTTACATGTCCCTACGGCACATACGCATATAGGAGGATGCCGTTTGGCCTCTGCAATGCTCCTGCAACCTTCCAACGAGCAATGATGGCCATATTCTCTGATTTTAATGAAGATTTTATGGATATATTTATGGATGATTTTTTTGTGTATGGTTCATCCTTTCGTCATTGTTTATCTAATTTGTCTAAGGTTTTGCAGAGATGTGAGGAGGCGAATCTGGTACTGAATTGGGAGAAGTGCCACTTTATGGTGAAAGAATGCATCGTCCTTGGTCATCTAGTCTCAGAACGAGGAATAGAGGTGGATAGAGTAAAAATTGAAGTTATTGAGAACCTCAAGCCACCTACATCAGTAAAAGGGATTAGGAGCTTTCTTGGACACGCTGGATTCTACCGACGCTTTATTAAAGACTTCTCTAAAATATCTCGCCCGTTAACCAACTTGCTTGCTAAGGACTCCATCTTTTTCTTTGACAAGGATTGCGAGGAAGCCTTCGTGAAGCTCAAAGGGGCATTAACTACCGCCCCAATAATTCAACCTCCAGACGGGTCCCTCCCTTTTGAACTAATGTGTGATGTCAACTACCAGGCAGTGGGGGCGGTGTTAGGATAGAGGAGAGATAAGAAGCTTCATGCCATATATTATGCCAGTCGAACGCTCGACGATGCCCATGTAAATTATGCTACTACTGAGAAATAGCTGCTAGCAATCGTTTTCGCTTTTGACAAATTCCGTTCATATTTAGTTAACTCAAAAGTGATTGTTTTTACTGACCATGCAGCCATCAAATATCTGATCAACAAGAAGGACGCCAAGCCTAGGTTAATCCGATGGATCCTCCTCCTGCAGGAATTTGACGTTGCGATTAGAGATAAGAAAGGGAGTGAAAATCTTGTAGCCGACCACCTCTATAGGCTGGAGAGAGATGTTGACACAAAGAATGACCATGAGCTGGAGATTAATGACACATTTCCCAAAGAACACTTATATGCTTTGCTCGAATAACAAGTGTCGTGGTATGCAGATTTTGTTAATTATATAGTCTCTAACATGTTCCCCCCCCCCCCGACCTTTCCTTTCAGAAGAAGAAGAGGTTCCTACATGATGCGAAGTCATATTATTGGGATGAGACGTTCTTGTACAGAAGATGTGTCGATGGGATGCATAGACGGTGTGTGCCAGAGGGAGAAATACATGACGTGTTAGCTCTTTGCCATGCATCACCCTATGGAGGGCACGCCGCAGCTTCAAAAACGGCATTCAAAGTCCTGCAATCAGGTATGTACTGGCCCTCTTTGTTTCATGATGCTAAACAATTTGTTTCAACTTGTGACAGTTGCCAGCGAACTGGGAACATCTCGAGAAGGAACGAATTACCCCTGAACGACATGGTGGAAGTGGAGATTTTCGATGTATTGGGTATAGACTTTATGGGACCCTTCCCATCCTCATGCGGCAAGAGATACATCATTGTTGTAGTTGACTATGTGTAGAAGTGGGTCGAGGCATCTGCCGAAGCCAGCAATGACTCCAGGGTGGTCATGAAGTTCATGAAGCGAGTAATCTTCCCCTAGTTCGGAGTCCCACGCATATTGATAAGTGAAGGAGGGTCCCACTTCATTGAGCAAAAGTTTGGAGTATTATTGAAGAAGTATGGAGTAAAGCACAAGATTGCCACCCCGTATCACCCTCAGACGAGCAGCCAGGTAGAAGTCTCCAACAGAGAAATTAAGCAAATTTTAGAAAAAACTGTATCTCGATCACGAAAAGATTGGGCATTGAAGTTGCCCGATGCTCTATGGTCTTACAGGACTGCATTTAAGACACCCCTAGGTATGTCTCCTTTCCAACATATTTATGGAAAATCCTGCCACTTACCTGTTGAACTTGAGCACAGGGCACACTGGGCTATCAAGCAAATCAACTATGATTTTAAAAGCCCCAGCGAAAGGAGAAGACTGCAACTAGACGAACTTGATGAGATGCACCTCTACACTTATGAAAATGCCAAGATTTATAAAGCTCGTATCAACCATTGGCATGACAAGCGCATGTTGGGGTATGCCCTTAAGGCTAATGTTTGAGGCCTTGGGATTCTATCAGTATCATGTATATAAACTCTTATGTTTATAAAGGCAATGGTTGTTATTCAGTATG
>CM050438.1:69574283-69587545 GCA_027562315.1 Costus pulverulentus
CTTCATGATATTCTATATTTGGAATGTCATCAATGCCGCTTCCTCTCAACGCCAAAATGCCAAAACGTTCCCCTCTTCTCATGTGATCGGCTTGCACTCTCGTAAGGGGGGGTTGACGAGAAGAAGAGAGAACATTTCGTCCAAGGAGAGGCTTGCTCTCGCATCTCAAACTTCCTCCACACAAAGGACCCCTTGAAGCTTTGCTAGCACAAAGTCGACAAGGAGAAGCCATTCCTCATCTTGTGTGCTTCATCTTTGGAGAAGATCCCTTTCGATCTTTGCTTCCAAGGCACCATCCAAAGGATGGCGATGGTATGATCTTTCATTCATCTTTGCAATCTTTCAGCAAGTTGATCATATGTTTATTCAAATGATCCTAAGGAAACCCTAGCTTCCGCTATGAGATTTTTGATATGCGCCCCCTTAGGGTTTTCGCTCCCCCTTGAAGGGGACTTACAGCGCATACTCAAGAAAGAATTCCATGAAGGGGATAAAGTGCTGCTCTTCAATTCGAGACTTCGCCTCTTCCCAGGGAAGCTCCGCACGAGATGGTCTGGACCATTCACAGTTCAACACGTTCAGCCTTATGGCGCAATCACGATATGGGCCGAGCACACTGGAAGTTTCATAGTCAATGGGCACTGCCTTAAACATTATTTTGAAGATGAACGGGTCAAACAAGGGGAAGTTCTCACCCTTTTCGACCCCACTGATGTGATAACTTGATATTTCTATAGTCGAGCTATTGACCTAAAATTAGCGCTCTTGGGAGGCAACCCAAGTTTTCTCGTTGTTTTCATTTTCTTTCTGTTACTTTAGTTGTCATTTAGTTTTTAGTTTATCATCGTTGAATGCTTCACTCTCTTACTCATCCAGTTTATCTTAGGAAATCTTGATCTTGATTTACACTGATAGAGCTCTATTTTTGGGATGCAGAGGCGCTAGCATCATCCTGACTCGACAGCGCCATCCGTCTCCTCTCACGTACATGATGTTGCATAGAGGACTATGCAAAAATCTAAGAGCGGGTGAGCTGTCTTGACTCTAGCTTCTTCTTCGCTGTTTGGTTGTAGTTGTCATGACTTTCTGTTTTCTTTGATGGATTTGTTATGCTACTCTATGATGGATATTTTGATATTGGCATTGTATCATATACGCCACTATTCGTGGGCCTGGTCCACATCTTCAGGCCCCACTCTCTATAGTGTATGAGATATATTTGAGCCACTTGCTCTTCACTTTGATGTTATGCTTTTCATGTTAAATGATGTATGAATTTATGAGCTTGCATGAAGTTGTTTTGAAGGATTATATTGCATTTTCTGTGATGGAAAATTTTATTGACTTGTCATTTTAGTCCTGTCTGATGATAGCCTGACAAAATTCTTAAAGTTAGATGCATGTTTGGCTAGAATTTATCGAGACATGTTGAATGTAGTACCTATTAGAAATTTACTCAATAGTCATGTCCATACGTTCTTTGAATTAGAAATT
Source organism: Costus pulverulentus (assembly GCA_027562315.1). Taxonomy (NCBI): domain Eukaryota; kingdom Viridiplantae; phylum Streptophyta; class Magnoliopsida; order Zingiberales; family Costaceae; genus Costus; species Costus pulverulentus. The sequence goes on from CM050438.1 coordinate 69,575,778, forward strand.
GGCTAAACTGATTGATTTTATGTAGTTCATTAAGTGGGTTAAACATCTTCATGATTATTCAATTGATTGTGGCATGCAATTTACATGTCGATTCATACCATGTAACTGATATTCTCCTTTCAAACTTTGAATTCCTTTCTAGTATTGGGGAAACACTGCATTTGCTAAAAGTTAAGGATATGTTGATCTCTGATACTTAGCATAAAAATAAAAAAATAAAAAAAATCTCTCACACTTAGATTCCTCTACTTGGCACTGCGAAAAATTGGCAGTGGTACCGAAGGACATGAGTTCAAATCTAAGAAATGTGAATTGAAATAAAAAGACTCCTCTACTTGGCATTGCGAAAAATTGGCAATTTTATTCAATTTCAGAATCTTCACTTTTCGTCTATCTTATTCAATTTCAGGTAAAATCACCCAATTTTGAAGCCTTTTTGAAGAATCTAAAAGCATGGGGTGATTCCTTATGAGAAGACGAAGCTGCCCGTAAAATTTGAGCTCAATCGGAGCCTTCTCTGGACTTCACGGCCAGGTGAACCCCACGGGGTTCACCCGTGATCTTGCAGAAGGAAGCATTTCAGCGCGTATGTCACTGCCTGGTGAACCCGGCGGGGTTCACCAATGATGTCGAGATTTCTGAAAGCTGCTGCACACTTCACTGGCAGGTGAACCCCATGGGGTTCACCCGTGATCTCATCTAAAAATACCTGCACAGAAGTACGCCGAGAATTTCACTGGTAGGTGAACCCCACGGGCTTCACCTGTGATTATTTTGCAACAAAAGAGCTCCGAGCACTTCACCACCTGGTGAACTCCGCGGGGTTCACCTGTGAAGGCGTCGGAACAGCACGACCTCCACTCGGTCTTTCGCTGATTCTCGGTCCGAATCAACTCAAAATTCAGCAAGTGAGGATTTTTTGCAAAGCTGACTCAAAGACGAACAGATGGAATATAAAAGCCCCAATTTCCATGACCTAATCATCAAGCAACCAGGCACGAAGCGGCTAGGGCGGACAGACACGGTGATTCGGCGACTTCAAGCGGATTTTTGAAGATTGGATCATCGGAACCTCGTGATTCTTGCTTGTTCCATTCAGTTTATCTTCTCCTCCCTCTTAGAAACCTTTTCCTATTATTTTTGCATGATTAAAGAGAGGATTTTGAGCATTGTAACGATGGTTGTAGCGTAAACCTATCTTCAGGGCTAGGTTAAAACCCTCTGACGATTTTTGTTTGCATCTCATGTATTAACTTTGCTATTTGGATTATATCTTAAGCATATTTCACTTGATGTATTGATTTCTTGATTTGTACTCTGGCCAAGTATTATCATGTCATAGTTGTTATGGTTCATAACGAGAGTAGGACCGTAATGACCGAACCTCTTTGTGAATCTTGTGAAGGCTCGACGCGAAAGTGCTTGTTCTTCGCTCGAGGATTCATAATCTACCATAGAACCCATTGGGTTTATCTAGAACAATCCACCGCGAAAGTAGGAGACGTTCTGGGTAAACACCGGGGTGTACACTCGAAAGAGGGTACCTTGTACCATAGGGTAGATTCCTTATGCATATCTGTAGATCCAAGTAACTGTTATTTAATTCTTATTGCAAATAAAATCGTCAGAGTGGTGGAAACCTTGCCCTGAAATTCTCTCTCATATATTTTCTCTGTCGTAGTTGTTTGATTTCTTGCTTACGATTTCGGTTAATTTTAGTTTTTAAAGTTCTAAAAACCACGATTCGATTAGCTTGGATTCCGAAAAATTAGACTTTCTAGTACTCACCTTGCTCCCTGTGGGATCGATATCTTTTGTATTACTGCGACATTTCCGTACACTTACGGATAGTGTCACATGCCCTGCAACACTGCTAGTCTGCCATCTCCACGAAATCATCATTGCTTGCGCTGATTTCTCCTCTGAAAAGCTGCTCCGAGCCTCTTTGTCAATGGGGGAGAAAGGTCCTGGGTGCCCCTGAACTTCTCCTAGGGTTAGGTCAAAGAAACCTTGGTTAAATCATGATTTCATAACAAGCGGGTCCACGATCATGGGCGTGAATTTGGTCGTGACCCGGTAGTGATTTATTAGTTGCAGCTTAAGTGCGAAGACGAGTCATGGGCATAATACTGATTGTGACCGAGTCGTGATTTCCAACAAAGGCCTCAATGAATCCATATACTTCCAGTTAGGACCATCTTGAATTAGGAGGAGCTCCTCTACCACAAAAGTCCCAAAATCCACCCTCTTTATGGTCATTTTGACCTGAAAACATGAAAATAGCCAAAGAGATATAGATTCCATAGATGTAAGGTAATTAAAGCAATAATTAGGTAGAAAACCCAGAAATACTGATGATTCTGACCATAAAATCATGCTTGAAATACTATATAAATCTGTGTCACGACTTAAATCTTTGCTTGTCCTCTAGCAAATTGGAATAAAATTCCATGAGGGTACTAGGTGTCTGACACAGGTAATACTCCGCAATGATTCATGAAGATTTATAAATGCTACGACAAAATCTATCCACATGATGCACAAATCACTATAGACTATAAGGACATTATGATGAAAAGTAAGCATCCAGGTTGGATCTATGGATAACAGTCGTACTATAAGTTGGATAGCGATAATCCTTCCCACATGAATCAGTAGTCCACTATAGCACCCAAAAGGTAAACTCTCAAGGTAGCAGTAAAGGTCTTGCTCATAACCTCGGTACCACCGCACTCTTTCTCCTCTAGAATGCCAAGCCGTAGCTTCAGTACCACTACCTTCTTTTCTTTTGATTTGTAGTGCCAAGTCACAACTTCGGTACCACTACCCTTCTTTTCTTTCACTTTTTTTTCTTTTAGTGGTAGTGCCAAGTTAAGACTTTGGTACCAGTACTCTTTTTTTCTCTTTTTGTTAGGTAGTGCCAAGGTGTAACTTCGGTACCACTGCCTTTTGTCTTCTTCTTTTCTTTCTCTCTATATCTTATACGGTGCAAAGTTAGAGGAGTTCGAACCAAAACCAATACCGAGAGTTACCAAGAGTGGTGTGTGTGTGTTAAGTGGTTTGGTCTATAATTATCTAAACAAAATAGTACTCATGTTGGGACATAGATGCTTCCTAGATGAAGGCCTAACAAAGTTCGAACCTTAAGTGTCTAGTGAATAAGGAATCAAGTGACTAGATGAGTTGTTTAGCATCAAAGATGCTCTCAATGTAGTGTGGGAGTATAAATCAATCATAGATTAGGTAAATGAATCATACATAAGAATCAATCATGAATGAGGTATCTTTAATCAATAATTTTGAAAAATTTTAGCTAGAATCTTCTTTTGGATTTTGTGTGTTCAGGAAATAATAGTCAATAAAGTTCAAGCCTTATTAATGAAGTCATGATGAAAGCATATCAGGAAAGTGTAAACATAATAGAAATACAATCATGATAGTGTCCTTACAAAGTTGAAGTGTCCAGATAGTAACACATCATAAAAATAAAACGTCATGAAAGTGAAGCATAATATCAAAATGTTCCTCACGTTTGACATGTGTTCAGTAGTAAAGGAGTTTAATGTTTTGGGAGGTTTGGTACAACAACACATCAGTAGTAGTAGTTTAACAGTACATATAACAGCGTAGCATGAAAACATGAAAAAGTCACCACGATGACCCCATCAAAATATGTAAATCTCCCCCAAAACAAAATGTGGCATCGTCCTTGATGCAAATAGTATAGAAAGTATCAAAATAGATGAGGAAGACTTACTAAAGTGTAGCTCTACTCGCTACACTCCGCCGGGTCATCATCATCGTCATCAGCTTCTTCAGACGACTCGAAGACATGGATAGTGTCATCAACGTCTTCATCTTCCTCCCGTGGTGGTGGCGGCGCCATGTTGCAATGCAGGAAGATCTCAATCGATTTTATTGTCTCTACTAGGGTCACGAGCTGCTTTCCCTGGTGAATCTATTCCTGCCGGAGAAGATGAAGCATGTCATCCGTAGAAGGGCGCACGGCTAAACGGTGTTGTCAGTGAATGGAGGGGCTAGGGTCAAAGTCAAGTGGTGCAGTCTGGTCTTCTGGTGCAGCATATTCAGGATGAAGGCACCAGTTAGCGCTATCTCTAATATCAGTCTGCGTGGTATTTGGTAGAGCCATGGTGGTAGTGGTATCTGCGAAAGTAAGATGGTAGATATCTCCTCGCCTAATAATCATCTTCATTGAGAGAAGGTGCTCAAGGTCCAGTCGTCTGCTTCCTACCACCTCCGGTTATCCGTAGGGGTTGTGTCCTAGTGATAAGGCAATCATAGTGATCATCCTGCCGATACAGATATTGCCCTTTTGTGCGTGGGCAACGCGGAGGAACTGTTGGGGAAGATGATACCCGGAATTGATCAGAAAGTGATGCAGAAGCCCCCAAAAACAAAGCAGTTCAGTCTAGCGAACGATTCCATCACCGTCCGATGCAAAGATCAAGTGTGCTAGCAAACGGTGTGCATATCTGATACACGGGTTAGAGATGGTGGAGGCTCTTGCATTTTGCGGTGAGTAGGCAGTCATGGAGGAGATACACCACCAAAAGATATCTTTGTTGAAATTAGGCGGTCCAACCCACCCTGGAGGCGTACACTGGGAACCCAAAGATGTCATTCAAGTCCGCAATGGTGAGGCGGTACTCGGTGTTTGCAAGTCTGAAGGTCAGTAAACTAGGATCCATATAGAGAGCTGAAACCTTGAGTTCGATGGAGCTGAGGAATTCTAGAGTGATGGGTATGTAAGTAGGATGGGCATATTGTAGAAAATGCCCCCAACCAAACTGACGGAATATCCATAGAAGATCGTCAAAAAGGCCTTACACAGCCAGTGTAGGTGGATTGATGTACCGTGTGTTGATGATGCGTAGGTTAGAGAGCACCTGGTATCGGGCAGCCTGATGATTATCTCTGATGACACCGAAATTTATAGTAAATTTTGTGCCATTTGATAGATATTTTTGTGTCATATTTATACTCTTTGCTTATTTTTATGTATTTTTTATCAAATACTGCGGAATCTACACTCTTTTTGGTTTTTGATGATTTTCAGGTAAAAAGGCACGTTTTTCAGGCGTTTTCAAGCAATTCCAGATGCATGAATCAATTCCCACCATCAAGAAAAGATTACATGTCAAATTTCATGAAGATTGGAGCTTCAAACCAAATTACGGCACTACCGTAATCAAAATTACGGTACCGTGGTTTACGGCACCTACAGACCAAAACCACGGTACTGCCGTAACTTCTGAGTGCTACCGTATTTTGGGACGATTTTGAACAGAAAGTTTCGCAAGAATTACGGCACCACTGTAACCAATTTTACGGGCCATAATTTTAGTCCAGAAACCTACAGAAGAAAATACGGCACTGTCGTAATGGATTTCACGGTACCGTAATATTAGACGATTTCTGTACTGAGAGCTTTTGAAGATATTACGGCACTGTCGTAATGATCGTCACGGCCGTAATTCTATTCCGGGCACGCGATTTTTTCGGACGGTTGAAGCCCAATTTTTGCGTGATCAATTGCGGACGATCCAGGCCGTAAATTGAAGATCCGTAAGAAGCAAAAAGAGAGTTTAGACATAGAAGAAAACAGAGAGCCAAAAAGCCCTAATTTTCATCCACTTTCCATAGAGAAATCAAGTTTTCCACTGCGGCCCTAGGTTTCACTGCCAGGAAGCGTACAGTGCATCTCCGGCCGTGAAATTGGGAGGGAAGCTGCACATAGGGGAGGAAAAGATACCCCAGAAGTTTTAGAGTGAAAGGAGATCGATCAGAAGAGAAATCAACGAAGAAGTCACCACCGACACTATTCACGCAAGGAATTACAGCTGTAATTTTCATTATAGTCATGCTGTAAAGTTGTTTTCCCTTTCCTCCTCTATGTTTGATCCTCTGATACTATGGATTATTGTAATCTTTCTACCATGCTAGCTTAACTTCTTTTTGGACATGGGGGAGTAATTCCTTTTGATTTCTTAATGACTAGATGAATTTTTCATTATTTTGTCAAGTATAATTTTAGTATGATAATTCTGCTTCTGTGATGATTGCCCTTTAATTCTCCATAGATTCATATTATAAAGCATGTTTTAGAGTTTTTGCAATAAGGACCGAAAGGTGTTTTGCTTGAGAACTTGGAACCCTAAAATTGAATGTTAGGAACTCATCGTAAGAAATTAAATTTGTTCTTATTTCTTAATTTAAGTAGTTTAATGCCATGATTGATAATCTGATCTAGGATTGAGTTAATGAAACAAACATGACAATATTGCAAGAAATTGAATATTAAATTGTTGGAGAACTTCAAGCAGAACCTGTGTTGAGATTCGGATGCACGAAAGTGATCCTTGAGTTTCCACTTGAGATTATTAACTTAGAATTCGGATGCATGAAAGTAATCCTTGAGTTCTTTGTTAATGATTCACTTTTATTTAACAATTGAATAGATCCTACACGAAAGTGAGGATTGGTTCTTGTAAATTGTCTACGCAAAAGCGAGATGATTTCCTTATTAAAGTGAATTATGTCTTTATCATAATGAAATTATACTGACAAACATCTATTCATATCTAGTCATGGAAATTAAAGTGAATGAAACTCTAGTCCCAGATTCTCTCTCTAATATTTTTTCTATGTACCCTTTGATAGTTTACTTGCATATTTTCGATTGCCTAGCTAGTAAGAAATTAATTATTCGGTACTTGACAAACGAAGTCTCTGTGGGTTCAATATCTTAATTATTATTTCAAGTATCCGTGCACTTGCGGACACAACAAGTATTTTCCGCCGTTGCTAGGGACCTTGGTTTTTATCAATATTGAAGATATTAAAAGTATTGCTAGACTAGGTTTTATTTTCTCTTTTCTGTTTATTTTCTTTTCTCTTGAAATTATTTGATCTATCTAATTTGCATGCGCATGAATCTTAGATCAGGACCTTTAGTACCTTTTGATCCTGAGATAAATAAAACTCTTAGACCGCGCAGGAAGCTTAGATTTGAAGAAAGTCAACAAGTAGAAGAAGTGGACATGGCAGAAAGAAGATCGCTTAGGGACTATGCAGCCCCTAATTCGCAAGAGATTCACTCTAGTATTGCTAGACCAGTGATAGAGGCTAACAACTTTGAAATCAAGCCTGCTTTCTTATTTATGATCTAACAGAACCAGTTTAGAGGATCTCCTCTTGAAGATCCTAACCAACACCTTTCTTTATTTCTTGAACTTTGTGATACAATTAAGATAAATGGTATTTCTAACGATGCATTAAAACTGAAATTGTTTCCTTTTTCTCTTAGGGACCGAGCACGATCTTGGCTTCAAGCTCAACCTACCGGTACCTTTACCATATGGGAATAACTGTCAAACGCTTTCCTGATGAAATACTTCCCACCAAGCAAGACCATCCAAATGAGAAACCAGATCTCAAGCTTTGCACAAAGGGATGGTGAATCTTTTAGCGAGGCATGGTGATGAAGGATGAAAATCCTAGCCCTAGATCACCTTAGGTATGTAGCTCAAACAAGGAAATGGTAAATGCGGTATTAGTAATGGGTTGGAAAGATTGCACCCTAGGGCCCCATTAAGGGAAGGGGGCCGAACCCCTTCTGAATCCTCCAAGGCAGGGAGCTTCAGCTGCACGTTCAGATGAGATGGATGATGACCCTTCCGGTGTTATTCAACTTTAGCCCAAGGATTGGTTGCTTGGAGTTGGCTCTCGGCAATGAAACAAGTGATGGATGAGCGTGGATGGTCGGCAAGGAGTATGCAGGGGCTGATGGAGGGGTGGTAACCGAAGGGGAGCAAGCTCAACCCAAAGAGGAGCAAGCTCAACTCTCACACAAACGCAAACACAAGGTTTTCAGATTCAAAATATTCAAGACTAAGAGATTGACCTTTTGACCTTTGACGTTCCCTTAGCTTAGCTGTAGTATTCCGTTGTGATCCGAGAGGACACATTTATGAATACAAGTAGGTAGACTTATTTCAGGTGTCGCGGCCAAAACCTAAGTGTTGGCACACAGGGACTTTTGTCACTCCTTGACACGGCTCCAAAAACTTGTTGTCCCTAAACTTGTAGTGTCCGCAAATGCACGGATACTCGAAGTTTTAGTATAAAAAGTATCGAATCCACAGAGACTTTATTGTTAAGTACCAAATAATTGTATTATTACTAGCTAAGCAACCGAATAAAAGTCAAGCAATGATCAAAAAACACACGAAAAGATTTACCAAAGAGAAACTGGGACTAGGGTTTCATTCACTTTAATTTTCATGACTAGATATGTATAGATGTTCATCAATCGAATTCTATCATGATAAAGACATAATTTACTCTTTAAAGTGATTATCTCACTTTCGTGCAGATAACCATGTAGGGACCAATCCTCGCTTTCGTGCAAGATTTATCCAAAACTAATGATAAGTAAATCATCAAACAAAGAACTCGAGGATCACTTTCGTGCATCTGAGTTCTAAGTTGATCGTCTCGAGTGGAAACTCAAGGATCAATTTCGTGCATCCGAGTCTCAAAACAAGTTCTACCTATGGTTCTCCAACGTTCCGATCCTCACTTTCGTGCAAGATCTCTACGTTTGACACAATAACTCAATCCTAGGTTCATAATTATCATCATGGCAATTTAAACTATAAAAATAAAGAAATAAGAACTTAACCTAATTTCTTACGGTGAGTTCCTATTAATCAATGTTAGGGTTCCAAGTTCTCAAGAAAATCACCTTTCGGTCCTTATTGCGAAAACTCTAAATCATGATGACAAAAAGTAAACTAAGGAGAATCTTAGAGCAATAATCGCAGAGGTAAAATTATCAAAGTAGAATAATCATGATGAAAGCAAAAAGTATCTAGTCATTAAGAAAATCAAAGGGAATTACTCCCTCATGTCCTAAAGAGTGTTTAAGCTAGCATGGTGAAGAAAATACAATATTCCATTGTTTTAGAAGATCAAAAATCAAAGGAAAAGAAGTTTTAGGAAAATACACCACGGCTGTGAAATTAAACACAGCCGTAATTTGCAAAGGAGGGCGATGAACAGTAGCGGTGCCTCCTTCTTCATTGATTTCTCCTCCAATTGATCTTCTTTTGTTCTGAAACTTCTAGTACGTTGTCTCCTCCTCTAGGCGAAGCTTCAGTATCAATTTCACGGCCGGAGGTGGCCTCCACGCCTCTCGGCACGAAGCCAAACCCTAAGCTCTTCTCTGTTGATTGCTCCCCGAATCCCCCTCAAAATTGGGGCTTTCGGTGTCTTTATCTTCTCCTTGTTGAGACCAGTCCACCACTTCTTTCGGATCTCAATTTGGATGTCTGGATCTCCTGCAATCATCTCCACAAAAATCGGGCTTCAAAGTTGACTATGGAAGTCGCATTCAAAAGCAGAAATACGGCAGTGTAATATTTCACAGCAGTGCCGTAAAATCGGTCGCGTTCTCTGATCTGATGTTGTCTCGAAAATACGGCACCATAAAATGGTTCACGGCACTACCGTAAAATTGGCTGAACTCTCTGGTCGAAATCGTCTAGAAAGAACGGCCCGTCTCCAAGTTTACGGCAGTGCCGTAATTTCAGCAATTTTCTCTGTTCTGAATGCGCTTCAAAATACGGCCGGTGTAATTTCTTACAGCCGTGCCATATTTTTCATTAAACTCTTTGATCGGAAAATCCACCAATTTACGGTAGTGCTCTGATATTACGGTAGCGTACGGAAATACGGTACCGTAATATAGAATACAGCACTACCTTATTCTGGTGTGTTGCTCTGATTTGCGTGAAATTTGTCAAGTGATCTCATCTTGATGATTTCATGTCTTTGATTTTGCTTGAAAATACCTTAAAACAGTGCCTTTTTACCTGAAAATCATGAAATACCAAAACAGAAGTAGATTTTGCAATATTTGATAAATTTAGCATAAAAATAAGCAAAAGATCTTCAATTTGGCATGAAAAGATATATAAAATGATACAAAATATACTATATATTTTGGTGTCATCATATTCGTTGGCTGAGTACGTGAAGCTTGACGTCAGGTTGTTCCATACGCATGCAGATATGAGACTTGTAGCCGTTGGAGAAGGGCTGCTGGTAAGTGGTCTTGATGTGTTCATGTGGGCTTGAGTGGGCTGATTCTTGTTGACTTGAAGACTTCAAGTTGTTGTTGCTTGGTGGACGGTTGCTGCTGGTGAGTGGGCTAATGATATTGATGGTAAGTGGACTGGTGTACTGTGGGTTCATGTTGGGCTAGTTGGATTGACCTGCAGTCCAGCTATTATATAATTCAACTTGAGTATAGCTTGACCTCCAATCTGCTGGTTTTGGATTGAATCCTCAAAATGGTATTGAGCTTGGCCTTCACGGACTGATGTTGGATTGATCTTCAAATGCTGGTTGATATTGAACCGGATGGAGTTGATCTTCAACACATGAATGCCACGATCACATGATGTTGAGGGAGCTAGGTGCCTGTTTTGTGCAATACATGTGTGCATAAACCTAGGCTAAAACAACCAATTACAACCACTACAAAATAAAATAAAGGTTTCAAAATAAACATAGGCTAATTCTAGCTACAACATAATACCAAGTGCTTGAAAAGAAACATAGAGTTTGTAAGACATTACAATGCAACAAAATAACAAGTCTTAACAAGTTCACAAAATGATAGAATGAGTTAAGTATTCATCCCATAGCGAATTGGGGTCTTCTTGAGCCTTGTATATCTCCTTGGGGGTGTCCCTATATCACATGGGAGCGTTTCAACGATTTACAATGGAAGTGTCCTCACCATGACATTAAAAATTGGGTGTTAATTCATACTTTTTACAATGGTTTGCTCTATAATACCAGACTAACTGTTGATGCTGCTGCAGGAGGAGCTCTCATGAGCAAAACCATTGAAGATGCTTTCAAGTTGCTATGGGAGATGGCTTTAAATCACAACCAGTGGACTACAGAGATAGGAGTACTTTATCGACCTTCTCAAGGTAAGAATGAAAGTGATGATTGGCGCACCTTAGCAGAGAAGGTAGACACTTTGTGCAACAGATTTGATTCCTTTAAAATACAAACTGCTATTGTTTCTTCATCTGTTGTTTGTGATATCTGTGGTAACAATGGTCATATTTCTGAAGATTGTAAAGTCATTGCTAATCAGGGTAGTGAACAAGTTAATGCATTAAGGAATCATAATCAAAGTAGAAACAATGATCCCTATTCTAGTACTTACAACCCTGGATGGAGAAGTCACCCCAACTTATCTTGGAAAAACAACAACAATCTAGGGGGACAAACTGAAAATAGAGGATACCAACAAAAGCCAAATCAAAGTCAAAACTCAAATCAGAATTTAAACATTGAGTCCATGCTAGAAAAGTTTATGACTGATCAAAATCAGTTCATGCAAAATCAAAACAAAGAAATTAAAGATCTTAAGGGAATAGTTAGTCAACTAGCTTCTCAAGTAGGATCATTAGCAGCCCACAACAAAATCTTAGAAAATCAAATAGCACAACAAGCTAGTAGTTCTTATAGACCCCCAGAAAAATTACCTGCTAAACCTAAGTTAAACCCTAGGGAGCACTGTAATGCTATCATCACTAGAAGTGGGAGACAATTAAAGGAACCCAAAGGGAGAGTTGTGAACAATGAAAAAGAGCCTAATGATGATCATGATGATGAATTAGAGTTAGAAAAATCTTCTGTACATGAGCAAGCCCAAGCTAGTT
>CM050438.1:69587569-69683144 GCA_027562315.1 Costus pulverulentus
AGTGCAAGCAAAATTAGACAAACAATTTGGCAAATTTCTTGAAGTGTTGAAAAAGCTTTACATTAATATTCCTTTTACTGAAGCTTTATCTCAAATGTCATCATATGCTAAATTCTTGAAAGAGATCTTGTCTAACAAAAGAAAAATAAAGGACTATGGTACTGTGCCTTTAACTGAGGATTGTAGTGCTATTATCCAGAATAAATTATCACCAAAACTGAAGGATCCAGGTAGTTTCTCTATACCTTGTTCTATTGTAAGCATGGCTTTTGACCGAGCCTCATGTGATTTAGGAGCCAGTGTAAGCTTAATGTCTTTATCTATTTGCAGGAAACTGGATATTGGAGAGCTTAAACCAACATCCATATCTTTACAGCTCGCTGATAGCTCGATAAAGTATCCTATTGGTATTTTAGAGAATGTTTCAATCAAGGTAGGTGAATTTTTTATACCTACAGATTTTGTAGTCCTTGACATGGAAGAAAATCATAAAAATCCTATCATTCTTGGTAGACCCTTTTTGGTTACAGCAGGAGCACATATAAATGTTAAGAAAGGAAAAATCACTTTTGATATCTGTGAAAATATAATTGAGTTTGATCTTGCTGATTCTTTCAACAAACTTTCATATTCTGGATCGTGTTGTAGTGTTGATATAGTAGATGATGTTGTCATTGATGTTCATAATTTATTTGATGAATCCTCTAATATTAAAACTGACACTTTTTCTGAGGATGTGGATAGAGGAATTCATGAGAAAAGAGATTCAAATTCTGAAATGAAGAAGAAGAAAAAGATGCTCTAGATTACTTGATTAAGGAAGGAAGATCTTGAGTAAATTTGTACATTGTTTCAAGAATGAGCCTTCTGTCATTCGAAGTGATGCTCAATCCAAAGAAAAAACAGAGTGAAAATTGAAGAAATCAAGATCAAATCCGACTGTAGAAAGATCAAGCTAAAGACCTTTAAATTAGCGCTTATTGGAAGACAACCCAAGCATTCTAACTTTAGTTTTCTCTCTTATATTTTTAATTTATTTTTACTTTTGGTCTTAGAACTAATTTTTCTTTTATTTTTGTAGGTAAAAAAAGTTTTGGCGCAAATTACGGCACTACCGTAACGAAAATTACGGTACCATTTTTTCAGTCTGTTTTCAACTAGAGAGTTGAGATGCCATTATAGCACCGCCATAAGTATTTTTACGGGCCATATTTTGACTCTAAAATCTTCCCGAGAGTTTTTAGCATTTCACGACACTGCCGTAACAATTCTCATGGTGCCGTATTTTTGAACTGATTTTTTTATTTATTTACCTTAAAAAAATTAATTTATTATGGCACTACCATATTCATTATAGCGGTACCGTAATTTTCATCTGTTTTCAACTAGTGAGTTTTTACGTTTTTACGGTAGTATCGTAGGTTTTTATGCGGTACCATATTTTCAGTCAAATTTGTACCCGAAAGTTTTCAAATTTTTACAGCACCACCGTATTAGTTTTACGGCCCGTGTTTTTCAATTCCGCCAGAATACGGCACTGCTGTACTAGTTTTTACGGCCGTATTTCTGTTTTTGGACGCGATTCCTGTGCCGTTTTTAGGGTTTTATGGGCCGTGTTTTAGGGTTTTCTCACTCGTTTTCGCTCGTTCTCGTGCCAACCTTCAACTTCCAACCTTCTCCGACCGTCAGAGCTCACCGTCGACCCTTCCCGTCAGGTTCTAACCGTCGATTGGGTACTCTCTTCACCAATTTCTCCATTTTATGAGTTTGAACGAATTTTCGCCCCTTTCATCGTTTTTCCTCGTTTCTTGGTCGATTTGTGAGATTTTAGTTTGCAAATGCTTCCTAAGGGTAGGCAACCCTTCCCGTCATGTTCTAACTATCAATTGGGTACTCTCTTCACCGATTTCTCCATTTTTATGAGTTTGCACGAATTTTCGCCCCTTTCTTCGTTTTTCCTAATTTCTTGGTCGATTTGTGAGATTTTAGTTTGCAAATGCTTCCTAAAGAGTAGGTGACACTTCCTAGTTTGTTTCTAGAGATTTTGAACCGATTTGTAGAGCTTAAACGCCTGATTTCCATCCTGTTTTTCCATCCAGTTTTCCACTGTTCTATTTTTGATGAAAAATTTTTGGTTTTAAGCTATGATTTAACTGATATTACTTGTAAGACATTTTGTTAGAAAGAAATTTCTAAGATTGAAAGTGATAGATTATATTGAATTGCTATTTGCTATATTGTATTGCACTCTTAGCTTGCAGCTTGTGTGGAAAATTGAAATGGCTCCCAAGTTTAAGCAAGTTGTTTCTAAGAAGAAAGGGAAAGCCCTAGCTGAATATTCACAACCACAAAATCCTTATGGAATATTATTCAGAGATGAAATTCAAGAAACGAGGTATAATCAGCTCATTGAAAGAAGGATTGTCAATACCAAGTATGCTGATAGGAGAACCTTGGAAGCCTTGGGATTATATGAGGATGTGTTTTGGATGTTTGAGCAAATCATAGCTAAAAGATTTTTTCAGATGGCACCATATACTAATTTGCCACTTGTCTTGGAATTTTTGAGTAGCCTGAATGTGGACCTACAAGAGTTTTCCAATGGACCTGCTGAAGGAGAAGTCACATTCAGACTAGCTAATGTTGAAAGGAAGTTAACTTTGAGAGAAATCAGATCTATCTTTCATTTGGGTTCTGGAGGGTATACCCAAATACCAATTGGGTTTATAGAGAATGTGTTTTGGAATCAGATTACCCATAAGACCCATTTTTCTACTGTTTCTGCTAGAGCTTCGAGGATTATGAATCCTTATATAAAGTATGTTCATAGAGTTCTTGCCCACACAGTCTTTGGCAGAGGAGACAGTGATGGTATGGTACGACAGTCTGAGCTCTACTTTCTATGGGGGATGCTTAATGGATTAGTAGTGGATGTTGCCTTCTTTTTTATGAAGCACATGGACAAAGTGGCTAGGGCAAAGAAGGGCGCCATTGTAATAGGGGGGCTGATTACCCCCAACAGCCCTACATCTAAATGTTGAACCCTATGGGGTAGAAGTAGCAAAGGGGAATGCAAGGCTTGATCTTGAATCTTGCATGGCTATGAAGATGATAGTTAGAGATAGGGATGTCTTTTGCTTGGTCCTTTGACTAAATGCCCCTACTTTACGTTACCCCACGTAGAGCAGTCCACTGTGAAGGAAAGAGCAAATTGGAAACTTTCACCAAGCACCGCCAAGGCCGCTTTTACACCACCATTGAGTACAGTTCCACCACCACCCACTTGGGGTGGAAGAGATGATTCTTTTAGTATGGAGTCGCCATCTCACAGGCCTGTTGATTCTACTCACCCAGATGCTGATTCTTCCCACAGACCTACTGGAGGATGGTCTAGTGCCTTCGACCCAGGATTCTAGGCACTCTCCGCTGAGATATATCGTCAGGGACATCGTATGGAGAAGATGATGGATTGCATGGGGAGGATGACTGACACCATGCACCATATCCACCAGGATGTGGAGGAGCTGAGCACTTACATGGAAGATATGAGAAATTTTCTTTATGACCGCTTCGGGTATGAGGATAGCAGACGAGGAGGTGACCATGGTGGTTACCAGGGAGAGCAGCCCTTTGATCCGATGGAGGCAGCTACAGAGGACACCGTGGAGATTCGATCAGATGATGATGAGTAGAGTTTTGTGAGTATCTTTTTCCCTTACTTCTTTGCATTCATTTTTCCTTATCTTATTGTTGTTTCATGTTTTATAGGGAAAGAAGATTCTTCCAAACTCATTGTATCCACCATTGCTACCTTACTCTACTCTATTTGACTTTAAGATCATTCGATATGGGTGTATGATATTGTGATATTGATTTGACTATTCGATGTGGTTGTACCATATTTTGATATTGATTTGACTATTAGATGTGGTAATAGATCCAGATAGTAACGAATGTAACCATGCTCGCGCCCTGTCTCTAAGTGAAAAAAGAGGAAAAGACGAAGTCTCAAAGCATCAGTGATCTAAGAAAAACATATAATGCATATTCGGATCTTCAACTAGTGATCCACCAAACTAGTTTTGTTGCAACATTAACAGAAGCGACGGTTTTATCTCAAAATTATTTGCTTCTATCGGTGGACGTGCAATACTGAAATGAAATCCTTAGACATTCGGTGCAGCGAAGTCTCAGAGCGACTTGTTACCGTCCATGATTGATGTTTGCGAATTCTTCTTGGATTGAAGTTTCTGAAAATTTCTGCGACGCTGAAACATCCTTTCAATTTCTGAATCAAATGGTATTGCAGGTTCCGGTCGCGAAGTTTTATGCATAAACTAAAATTCCAACAAGTAGGTGTTTCGTTAAATCAAGAAAAGTGTAAAATAAAGTAAACAAAAGATAGCATACTAAGATAAATTGAAGCCAAAAATGTCTAGTCTAGCAACTCATAAATCTAGTCGATATTGCCAAAATTAGTCCCCAGCAACGGCGCCAAAAACATGATAGGCCCAAAAGCTATATAGGCTTTCCACAAATGCACGAGCCTATCAAAGTAGTAAAATATCGATCACATAGGGACTAATAAGCAAGTACAGACAGATCTCGAATTTGCTAGCTAGATAATGTCGAAATTGTTGAAGTTTGAAGTATTAAACTAATTAAATGCACAAGAACATAAATAGAGGAATTACACAAGAGAATTTTAATGGGGAGAAGCATCAGGATATGGGTTCACCGTCTTGACTACTTATAGTTGAATAGTCAAACTCTAATTCTAACCTCTATCTAGTTCAAGGGATTCCACTTCCTAAAGTGTAGGTTGCACCCTCCGATATCCTCTTCCATTCCCGTGGACTAGGCTACCGGTCAGATCCGTAGGGTTCTGACGTTCGGTCGAACTTTGAGTCTCCCCGAAGCATCTAAGCTCCTAATACTTTCAAGGTGAGTACAGGTTAACAAGAGGGGTCCTCCCCGAGAATTCCTAGTTTACTAACCTCCCCAACGGAACTCCTGGCTCAAGCACGCCCTTTCGAGCAGCACAGGCAAAGAACCCAAAAACAATCCAACATACCAGCACACTTATGGTTTGCCGGATACGTCTAAGATCCAGAAGCTCACGCCAAGCGAGTACAGTTTGTCAAAGGGATTTTCCCTAGCCCCTGATTTACAAACCCCACACAAGAAACTAAAGGCTCAAACGTTCCCTTTCGGGCAGCGTAGGCATAGCACACCAACGGATTTGATAAACTCCCAACCAAATGGTTCTAACGCGAGGTCGGACTTTGGGTCTTCCCGACTCATCTAAGACCTAGGCAACGTCTTAGATGAGTACAGACAATCAGTGAGTTTCCCTGTGATTCTCTTATTTACAAACCTAATCCAAGACGCGTAGACTCAAGTGTAATCTTTCGAATAACGCAGGCAAAGCGTACGCATAAGGTCAAGCTAGGATTTCAGCACTTAGAGCAAGACTATTGCAACTAGTACATTATCAAAGGGCTACCCCACATCCTGATTTAGAACTTAACCTATCATATTCATCATAAACCACAAGTAATAGGTTTTAACAATACACGCATATGCAGATTTATGTAGAAATTACGAAGGCAAACTAAAATCATGCGGTATTTCTCATATGATTATAAAATGAGCATGGCAAATCAGATATAGCTTGAGGATCTTTCTTACAAGCTATTCCTGAGGTGATCTACACAGGAGTATCTTCAATGAAGCATGATGCGAAACCCCTCTTTCTTGGTGTAGCCTCTTTCTCCCTAGTTTCTCTCCTTCTCTCGTGCGAGTCTCTTCTCCTCCTCTCTTCTTTTCTTTTCAGCTATTTTATCTCTATCTCCTCTGTACCTTCTTCTCTTCCCCAAGCCCTGCAAAAAGAACCTGCTGCAAAGCTTCAGCCGAAAGAGATTTCTGCCAGCCTCCATGCCCTTCAACACTGCCAATCCGCCATCTCCACGAAATCGTCATTGCTTGCGCTGATTTCTCCTCTAAAAAGCTGCTCCGAGCCTCTTTGTCAACGGGGGAGAAAGGTCCGGGGTGCCCCTGAGCTTCTCCTAGGGTTAGGTCAAAGAAACCTTGGTTAAAATCATGATTTCGTAACAGGCGGGTCCACTATCACGGGCGTGAATTTGGTCTGTGACCCGGTCGTGATTTATTAGTTGCAGCTTAAGTGCAAAGACGAGTCACAGGCATGATTCTGATTGCGACCCGGTCGTGATTTCCAATAAAGGCCTCAATGAATCCAAAAACTTCCAGTTATGACCATCTTGAATTAGGAGGAGCTCCTCTACCACAAAAGTCCCAGAATCCACCCTCTTTATGGTCATTTTGACCTGAAAACGTGAAAATACCAAAAGATATGTAAATTCCATAGATGTAAGGTAATTAAGGCAATAATGAGACAGAAAACCCAAAAATACAGATGATTCTGCCAGTAAAATCATGCTTGAAATGCTATATATATCTGTGTCAACAACCGTGAATTCTGTCACGATCATGATTTCCTCGACTATTGCAGGATTGCTGGGTTTGTGTTGCATCAGTTGTAGTGATACTACTCAAACTCTGACAATAATTCCAAGCTTCTAATTCCATTTCATGATAGTACATCTCAACTAGTGGAGATGGTAAGGTTCTTATACTCCTTAGGGTGAACCAAATCCCTCTCATAGAAGGGTCCAAAAATAGCAAGCCGACACTAAGCCACCACAAATCACAAGGAAGATGATAAGTTAACTCATCCCCAATTCCAAAAAAATAATAAAGAAAATAAAATCTAACATGATTCTAACCTAAACCACAATATTAGCTCAGTGGTTCACCAAGCACTAAGCAAATATTAGGTTGCTTATTTTTTAAAATTTTTTTGATTACTTGTATATTTTAGACCTGACAATTTGAATCAGCAGATCATAAACAGATCACGTCAACTATATAACCCATGACCCGATTAAACTAATTCAAAGACAACTCGTTTAATTAATTGAGTCAAATTATCTAACCTGAACAGGACCCAAATATAATCCGATCAACTTGACATGACCCAAATAACTCATTTATTAACCTAATTTGTTTGACCAGACATAACTTGATTATAAATTTATCATTTATATTTTATACATAAATAATAAATTAATTAAAATTTCATAAAAATTTAAGCCTAAGAGCTTGTGTTGTGGACAAAAATTTTAGTTAAAAGATACTTAAAAGAGATTGAGTTATCGACGAACACTCGAAGTTGGGTAAGCCTATATTTTTTTTTTATATATATATATATATATAATGTAATCGAGTTAAGCGGGTCAAACCACTTATAATCTCGACACAACTCAATTATTTTTGAACCCTAAACATAATTATAGCTGACCCAAACTTGTAACTTCATGTCGAATCGCATTGGGTCAGCAGATCAAGTGAGGTTTGGCCAAGTCTAGTATATAAAAAATTCAAGAAAAATTCAAAATTTTCTAAAAATTCACCAAAATTCCAATTATACTATTTTGATTTTATAAAAAATATTCATGGATAAAAAATCAATTACATGAAACCATGTTGATAATTCAAGAATAAGATAGTCAGCAATGATTGTCCATCTACTATATTTGGGTCTTCAATAATATCATCTTTCATTTACATCATTTAATTATTAGTTACCCATTAATCTTGTTGCCCCCCCCCCCCCCCCCCCCCCCCCCCCCCCCCCCCCCCCCCCCTAATAAAACAGAATTTGCTATCAACAAGAGAAAAGATCATTGCACTACATAATAACATAGGAAAGTGGGATGAAGAGTGGCTTTCCAGCATATGGCGATACTTTCCTGTGGCACAATTTGAACTTCAGAATCTATTAAAGCATGAAAAGAAAAAACACTTGTCGGCCCCCACCTTAAGAGCCTCTGGAGTACATTTTAAGCACCAGCCATCAGTACTGACCAGAACATGAGAAGAGAAAATATAATTTTTACTGTATGTCTCACGTTCCTGTTGAATGCACCAAAACTTTGTGCAAATTCCAGGCGCCATTTATTTTATGGCAAATTTTGTGCAAGCTTTGGGTGGGTTGCCGCATAGATAGAAGAATTTTGATCTGTCTTCAAGTGTGAAAGAAGATGCTGGACATCTGGCCTTAGAAGTTCCATGACTTTGCCGCAGAGTGTCAAGATCTCAACTTTTGGTTTACTAGTGCTTTGCACAGGCCCACCTTGTCCTTCATACATCACAGCGTGGTGCCTGATTCAGATGACATATTATGAACAAAAATTCAAGAAATTATTGGAAGAACAGGAAATCAAAACTTGGGGGTAAATGCACTTTAGTATATTCAAATGCAAGTAGAGTTTGACGACATACAAAAAGTCAAGAAGGTCCCTTATATCTGTTGCATCGGCTGGAACTGCAGGTTGTGAGTTTTTTCCAAACACATCAGCCATCACATTGAATAGCAGAGCCAATGTCTACATAATAAGAAATTCAGTCAATCTTAGAGAAAGAGTGTACGCATAATTTAAATCATTTGCAAATGACAATAAGCAAATATTTTTTTTATTATTCAGTGATATCGTATGGAGGATCAATATAAGAAGGTATTGCCTGTTGTGGTGGTCAGCTAGCCGGAAAATATGCGAAGGAAAAAAAAAATCAAAAGCAGACAGTGAAAAATAGGGTTTGGTGCTTTGGAACAATTTCAACTCTTAACCGTATTTCCTTGCATAGAAAAAAAAACAAGAGGGAAAGGAAATATGTGGGGAGAAAAATTAATCACAAGAAACTCATGTGATTAATTTATTCCCACACAGGCAAGGGTGAGCAGGCTGTGGTTGGAGGGCGACGGCGGCAATGGCGAGCTGCGTCGACTGCTACAGCAGGCTGGATGGCGAGGGTGAGTTGGACAACAAGGGTGAGCAGCATGGATGTGACGGAAAACAAATTTTTTTTCCCTTAGAGTTTTTCACCCAATTTGGGTAGAAGACAAAATGAATTTTTTTCCCTCTACTTTTCCTTCACCTTTACTTTTCTCTCTAAGGAAACAAAGGAAAATTTATTTTTATTTTCCTTCCTTCCACTTTTCCTTATAAGGAAACACAGTATAAAAGTTACATTTGTATTTTAGTCCCACTCGGGATTTCCATGTGGATGTCTTAATGTATTGGAAATAGTACAATTGAAAAGAATCAAAGTAGATAGCCACTCATGTATATAGTAAATAACAACTAAGCTATTCTTATTTTTGCACCTCTATATATGTAAGGTTGCTTCCACTAAGTAATTTGATTTGTCATATCAACAATATAGAAATATTATAATTTTCTATCCAAACCTCCCTATTATCCTCTCTGTCTTTAATATGGTATTAGAGGATGCTAAATTCTTTCTCCAACCCTAGCCTTCACAGCAGTGATCCCAAAACCATTCCGTACCGGACGGTAGGTACATACCGTCCAATACATACCAGTCTGCTTGCAGTTCGGTCTCGGAACGGCCGGCGGAGCATGACTCGGGGCGGACGACAGAGGGCGAGCAGCAGGCACTGGAAGCTTCCGGCTTCCGTTGCCAACAGAAGCTTCGATCGAAGCTTTTAACGCCCGCTGCCGCTCAGAACCGCTGATTTGTACCGGTACTGTACCAGTCCAGCGGCTCACCGGACTGAGTCGCCGGACCGGTATTAGAAACCTTGCTTCATAGTTGTGTTGCTATCTCCTATTCCACCGAGAAGAGCCTCTCTCTTCCAATTATTTTTCTAACAATTGGAGGCTTCTCTTTCACCACCTAGATAGGCAATTTGGATAGTAATCCTATCCTCCTCAGTCAGATCGGTAGTTCTTGCTCTCTTTCCACTTGGATCAGTTTGAACAATAATTCTAACCAAAATTTGAAATATCAATTCTAACCAAGGTTTAAAATACCAATCCATGTCAATAAACCGGTTCAAGCTCGAACTGATAAGTACCGGTTGAACGATATGGGCTGCTCACTTTGAGAATCGGGAGAAGCTTTTGCGAGCAGAAAGCTAGGGCAAACTGAGCTTTGGAAGAAGCTTCTGCTACAAGTAGAAAGCTACCGCAATGCTTCCCTGTGGGCATGGAGTAAAGTCAGAGCGGGGAGGGGAGGCAAAGCACAGACTAGCGGTGAGATCGCAAGATTGCAACTGTGAAGCAGAGTCGGAGAACGAAGCAGAGGTGGCTTCCTTCTCCTCTTTCTTCTTCTTCTCCTTTTCTCTTATTTTCCTTCTTTCTTCTCCTTTCCTACTTGAACTTGGTACAAACGTCCACTGCCCGGTACGGAGCAGTTTTGAAAACTGTTATTCTAACCACCAGGATCTTATTTACCACCTGGAATTCTTCTCTCTGGACTTCTACTGCTAAAGACATTATTTTTTCTTCTTCATTATTCATAACCGCCAATTTCCCTCGAGTTCTGAGATACAAAAGCACAATCTAGATTCAATGATTGCCTGATTCAAACCTGATCTATGAGAATTTTACTGCAGCAATCAATTGTCCTCAAAAATCGCAACTCAGTGAGCAAATCTCAATATGTTTTTAGGTCTGTCCTTAGCAAATCAGACCTCATTGGTCACTACTACTTGCTATTCAGACCAGTGTTTAACTTGCATGCTTGCAAGGTTAAAAAAAATATATCTTTTGTGTTTTTTCCCCTTGCATACTCACAACAAACATTATTTTCTTCACTACTGTTCTTATATTTTAGAGCAAGCTCTCAACTACTATTTTTATTGCTAGTCTTGTGTCCGCATATCTCTACCATTTTCATTGCCTCCATAAAAAGAACTATTTTTGTAATGCCTCTATCAACCTTTGTTGCTATCTCTTCTAGTATATTATTTTTATGTCAACTATACATAATTATCATTCATGTTTTAGCATGAGAAGTGTTAGTAGTATTAAAAAAAGTCAACTAATATAACGAAATAAAAATTAAGATATTATTCTTTTGTACTTAAGACCTCTCTATATATAGAGGATGCAAATGTGATTTGACCTATCTACAATATAGCAATATTGTGATTTTTGTTCGAATCCCTCTTCTATTATTCCCTGTTTTCTTTCAACAATGTATGGAGTGCTATATATTATAATTCTCTTTTCATGAATAATTAATTCATTCCATTTTATCCAACTTCATAGAAAATTTATCCATACCCTAGTAATGACTCTCCTCTTCCACCTTGGCTCTTCCCCTGTAATAGAACCTCTTGCCTCTTCCCTACAATAATACCTCCTTCCAACTCCTGGACTTCCTCACATACAATTTTTATAAGGTGACTCAACTTGTTCATGCTCTACCATTTATTTCAAGGAGTTACAAGTTGGGAATAATATTATATAAAGAAGATAGACATTGTAGGGTAATAAAAAACTTGGAAAGTAAAAGAGGTTTCATAGTCGACACCATAGAGTTTGTCAATGCTTCATAGCCAAAACGAATTGAAGATGAAGATAAAGCATAACTAAGAGCAACAACTTACTGGAGAATATTATGGAAGAGTGGTTGACAATGTAACTCTTGTATATGTTCCATATAAGTGCATACTACGGAAGAGTGGTTGACAATGTAAGTCTTGTATATGTTCCATATAAGTGCATACTACGGAAGAGTGGTTGATAATGTAACTCTTGTATATGTTCCATATAAGTGTGCACCTATTGTATGTATATTGTATGTATTTTTGTTTTATGTGATAGTGAAATATGATGTTAGAATAATCAATGGGTGGATTTAATGGCCTTAGCATGCAAAATTAATGTATTGAATATCGTATAAATCGTTCATCATAATATTTTACTTTCCCGTCTTCGTAGGCTTTTTGCTAATTGGAACAATACTTGAGAGGTGAAAGTGATCAGTTAAATCAAATATTAGGGATAGAAAAATGGTGGTTTTCTTGTTTGTTGTAATTATGTGTATTCATATAGTATTTTGCTTTTCATTGGGCTTTTGCATTGCAAGGTATTTGTAAACATGTTAAATCAATCTAAGCATTTATTTTCAATTCATTATTTGAATACCTACGCAATTGAAGCTGAATACCTCCTAACTAGAACATAGCAATGTGCCACATATATTCCTAGAGAGAAAATAAGAACCATAATACATGGCCCACACCTCTTGTAAAGAAGAGCAAATGACGGTGCATTGTAACAATAAGATAATAATAAGCGTTCAATTTTCCACAAAGTACTAAACAAATTAAAGTTGATTGCACCTTATTAGAGAATTATAATCAAGAGAATACACACTGCTAGTGTAATTTTTGGGAAATAACTTGCAAGCATCTTTACTAAACTTTGATGTTTTTACTTAGTTTGACATCTTATATAATCAAGTTAGTATGATTGTTATCCATGCTTACTTTGATAGGAAGTGTTACATATGTATTTTTGGCCTTAGTCTGACATGATTTATCCCATGTGGTTATGCTATTCACTTTTCTTAAGAACAATCAATTCACTCCTTTTGTCCAACTATAACTATGGAAAGATTGTTAAATAACAAATGGAGCAATTTAAAGTGAAAACTAATGCACTAATGATGCCACCGAAATTTATAGTAAATTTTGTCTCGTTTGATAGATATTTTTGTGTTATATTTATACTACTTTGCTTATTCTTATGCCTTTTTTATCAAATACTGCGGAATCTACACTCATTTTGGTTTTTGATGATTTTTAGGTAAAAAGGCACGATTTTCAGACATTTTTAAGCAATTCCAGATGCATGAATGAATTCTCACCATCAAGAGAAGATTACATATCAAATTTCATGAAGATTGAAGTTTCACACCAAATTACGACATTACCGTAATCAAAATTACGGTTCCGTGGTTTCACTGCACCTACAGAACAAAACCAGTGATTTCCGACCAGAGATTTTTGCTGAAATTATGGCATTGTCGTAACCTAATTTACGGTGCCGTAATTGCCAGATAGTTTCGATCAGAGAACTCCACTGAAATTACGACAGTGCCGTAACAAGAAACACGGCTGTAACTCTATCATTAACGCCCGACTTCCACAGTCAACTTTGAAGCCCAATTTTTGCGCGATCGATTACGAACGATCTAGGCCATGAATTGAAGATATGTAAGAAACAAAATAAGAGTTTAGACATAGGAGAGAAGACAGAGCCAAAAAGCTCTAATTTTCATCCACTCTCAGAAATCGAGTTTTCCACCACCGCCCTAGGTTTCGCCGCCGGGAAGCGCACAGCGCATCTCCGGCCGTAAAATTTGAAGAGAAGCTGCGCCTAGAGGAGGAGAAGATACTCCAGAAGTTTTAGAGTAAAAGGAAGCCGGTCAAAGGAGAAATCAACAAAAACACGCCGCCAACCACTGTTCACGCGGAAATTACGGCTGTAATTTCTATTACAGCCATGCTGTGTTTAGTGATTTCTTCCTTTTCTTCGATTTTTGATCTCTCTGAACCATGGATTATTATAATTTTTCTACCATGCTAGCTTAAACTTCTTATAGGACATGGGAGAGTAATTCCCTTTGATTTCTTAATGACTATATGAATTTTTCACTAATTCGTCAAGTATAATTTTAGTATGATAATTCTGCTTATGTGATGATTGCTCTTTAATTCTCTATAGATTCATATTATCAAACATGTTTTAGAGTTTTCGCAATAAGGACCGAAAGGTATTTTGCTTGAAAACTTAGAACCCTAAAATTGAATGTTAGGAACTCACCGTAAGAAATTAGGTTTGTTCTTATTTCTTAATTTTAGTAGTTTAATGTCATGATTGATAATCTGATCTAGGATTGAGTTAACGAAACAAACATGATGATATTGCAAGAAATTGAATATTAGCTTGTTGGAGAACCTTACGCAGAACCTGTATTGAGATTCGGATGCACGAAAGTGAACCTTGAGTTTCCACTTGAGATTATTAACTTAGTATTCGGATGCACGAAAGTGATCCTTGAGTTCTTTGTTGATGATTCACTTTTATTTAACAATCAAATAAATCATGCACGAAAGTGAGGATTGGTTCTTGTAAATTGTCTACGTGAAAGCGAGATGATTTCCTTATTAGGTGAATTATGTCTTTATCATAATGAAATTAGACTGACGAACATCTATTCATATCTAGTTATGAAAATCAAAGTGAATGAAACTCTAGTCTCAGATTCTCTCTTTGATATTTTCGTAGTCTTTGATAGTTTACTTACATATTTTCGATTGTCTAGCTAGTAAGAAATTAATTATTCGGTACTTGACAAACGAGGTCTCTGTGAATTCGATATCTTAATTATTACTTCGAGTATCCGTGCAATTGCGGACACAACAACTAACAAATCCAATTGGACAATGTGGCAAAGGTTAGGTATTTGCATATTTGGTAGACGATATGGTTAGGGCTATTTAAAGAAAGGTGTTACTCATGGCCGCTTTCATATTCATTCAAATAATTATGAGCATCTAATAGTCAAGAAATCAAACAACTTAAATTTTATAGGCATATTCATCTAATACATGCTAAGGGTATTTGTACCCACAATAAGGAAAAATATAACTAATGATTAATGACAATATTAAGGAGAGGATGTGGTGTATTGATAGACAATATGATAACTAGAATAATACATAGCATTCTCAAAAACACAAGGCTAAATATTGTCTGAAGTAATAAGTTCTTCTAATCATGCTAAAGGTGAATCTTCCAATGTCACTGATGTGTTCTAAGCTAGCAATCAAGAATATAATGGTAAAAACATCCAGGGGTGATAAGGTAAGTTGGTAGAGATGTTGAAAGTGAAAATGCTAGTGGTGAGAATAATGGTCCTGGAACTTTTCTTGATTTTTTATTGACCCTGTCAATTGCAAAGATGACAGTTGTTGACTAAAGGTGAATCTTCCAATGTCACCGACGTGTTCTAAGCTAGCAATCAAGAATATAATGGTAAAAACATCAAGGGGTGATCAAGGGGTGATAAGGTAAGTTGGTAGAGATGTTGAAAGTGAAAATGCTAGTGGTGAGAATAATGGTCCTTGAACTTTTCTTTATTTTTTATTGACTCTGTCAATTGCAAAGATGACAGTTGTTGACTAAGTTTTTCAATAGTACGTGCCAAAATGTGAAGTTACTGTAATATATGATTTAAAAAGTTAGAAAGAAGCCATCTTTATTGGCCATCGCTACCAGCACAAGCATAGGTAACGGTAACACAAAGTAACCAAAGAAGGAAAAAAATATAATGGCAATGGTCTAAGCTAGCACTTAAGAATATAATGGTAAAAACATCAAGGGGTGATAAGGTAAGTTGTCAGATATGTTGAGAGCAAAAATGCTAGTAAAAATGCTAGTGGTGAGAAGTTAGTGCCAAAACGTGTAGTATATGATTTAAAAAGTTAGAAAGAAGCTATCTTTATTGGCCATCGCTACCCGCACAATCATAGGCAACGGTACCATAAAGTAACTAAAGAAGGAAAAGAATATAATGGCAATAGTCTAAGACAGCACTTAAGAATAAAATGGTAAAAACATCAAGGGGTGACAAGGTAAGTTGTCCGAGATCATGAAAGAGAAAATGCTAGTGGTGAAAAGTTAGTGCCAAAAATGTGTAGTATATGATTTAAAGTGTTAGGAAGAAGCTATCTTTATTGGCCATCGCTATCTGCACAATCATAGACAATGGTAACAAAGAGTAACCTAAGGAAAAGAGCTTTTCCCACGTATCATTTTTCTAAAAAAAAAAAAACTTGAATTGCATAGGCTATTTTAATCAACACTTGCAGAACTCATAATGAAGAGAAAAAAAAACTAACAAATAGGAATATACAGAAAGTTTTGAGAACATGAAGAGTAGAGTAGGGGTCAATATGGTGATAATTAATATTAACCAAATTCAAATTTAACATATCAAAGCTATCCTAAAGGGCACCGGTCAAAATAGGCAGCGTGCAGACTGTTCTGTAGTCACCATAATTCATACAACTTGCAATGGTTGTCATTTCCCGATATACATTCCTTGAACTGACCAACAAAGCAATTCATTTCGAAGTCAGCATCCATTACAATGTAAGCCAGTCATTCACATTTGGAGGCTTGGTATTGAATTATTTGGCTGTAGCAGAATAGCTTTATTAATCAAATTACAAACAACTTCAAGTATATTATAGTATATTATATTATAGTTTACTAAGATGCATCTGCATTTGTTCAAGGGCCCAAAAAACTGAGAGCTCTATGCCAAAGAATAAATTACAATCAAGGTTTAGAATACTGAGCATGGTTTGAAATACCAATCCTTTGCTCAAACTAATATTGTATATAATTTAATATGTATGTATGTCTATATATATATATATATACACACACACACAAATATACACACCAACCCTATTTTGTGTACCCATATACGGTTTGACTAATATAGCGCATAAAAACTGATATTTAATATAGTGATTGCAACATTTTCATAAATAGATACTAGACCATTAGTGAATAGCTTGACACTAAAATGAATATAAAAATCTTTGATAATTATGTATTGCAACACATTTCATTTATTCATTTTCTATAAGCAACAATCTTAATGGTAAAAAACAACCATGGGTTCATCTTGTTTATCTTTTTCAAACTTCTAAAGTATGCCAAATTTCGATTTTGGTTCATCAAGGAAATAACCAAAGGAAAGAAAAATTGTGAAGAAGAAACAAGGAGTTAGTTGAAGAATTGGTTATCATTCCCCTAATGATAGATGGATATTTCATTCACTTTCCAAATATGTATCAATTCCAAAGACAATTATATTTTGTAGAGAAAGTATAGATGAATTTAGCCATACGAGTTATGAGAAAAATAATGATATAGTAGAAGACAACTATGAATCACCAAACAAAAGTATTTCAAATGAAAAAAGTGCAACATATTGAGTTCCCACAATGAAATCTTAGTTTCCATAGCCCAGCAGCAGATGGGTGAATAGCCAACTTAAGATGTTAATTCAGGCTTAAAAAATCCAAATTAAGATGTTGATTTCAAAATGGCTAGTCACACGTTTAACATTAGCTATAGGTCAGCACATGCAGTCCTTTTCTCTTTTGGGAAGCGGTTGAATGAAACAGCTATCAGAAAATCAGCAATTTAGGGACTACATTTGGTACCTTCATGAAAAGAGGGCGGGCAAATGCAAGACGAGGCAGCAAAGGGCTCATTATGCGGAAAGCTACTCTAAGCATTGCCACAGAACTCACTGGACGAAGATGCTTAATAATTGTATGTGTTGATTCCAGCCATTCATGCGGAAGATTACTAGAGAAGGCATGAAGAAGGGCCACAATGTTTCCTGAGACAAAGTTAAAGCAGCTTTGGCTTAAATATGCAGAAAAATTAAAACAGCTAAGAACGTAAAATTACAATGGCAGAATGCAAGACAACATGAAATATCCTTGAACATAATGGCAACTTAAATTTGAAACATACCTATGGCTGTTGATGTATTATCCTGAGAAGCCCAAGTCGAATCCAACAGAGCATAGCCAACCGCAGAGTCCAGCTCTTTGAGTGACCTTTTACCATCAACAAGCCACCAACAATCCTTTATTATGCGCGCTGCTTCTGAATAAAGCTGAATGTGAAATTCTGGTGGAAGCTGGGCAAGAAGAAGTCCACATGCTTGGATCATTAGACAAGATAATTGTTGATATGAATAACCACTTTTAGAAACAAAATTGTTGGCATTAACCCAAGCTGTTGAAGAAGTTGAACGACTTGTGTTCATGGATTCAGTACTTCCACCAGACGGTGACGTTGGCAGCCCAGATGTTTGCCCATGGGATATTCCATTGCTAGACTGGATAAGTGTTGGCTGTATGTGAACCACAATCTGAACAAGACAAGCTACTACCTGAGCAGGAGATGCTGGAAGAGAGAGGATCTCAATAGCAGCAGTTTCTAGGACAAGCTGTGTATATGTACCAGGATCCTGATTCTGATAGAAAGCTTTCTGACCATCTGAATTGCTAGCTAAAGTTGCTTGGCTTCTATTTACAGCTGCACGTCCAAAATTGCTAGAAGTATCTCCAGAAGAATCGGGCTTTAACTTACTATTTAGAGAAGGTATGACATTATTCACAAGACCCAATAACAAATTTGCAAAATATTCTTGAGGGGGACAAACAGCAGAATTTGATGAAGCCATATACTGAGGAAATGATTCTGAGAATGGAATCTGAGGAACATCATGTTTCAATATTTAAAATATCCTTAATAAAATAGGTTGATAAAATTAAGAAAAACTACAGTACCTTTGGAAGATCAAGAACTTTCAATATCCTTAAGATAAGCTTGTTTGGAAGGTGACCATAAAAATATGCAAGTGTGTCACGGACAAATGTAAACCTCAGAGGATGAAAAGCCATAAGTTGAGTATAAGAATTAAGAACTCTATCAGCAATATCAGTAGCATCATTCTCAATAAGCCTATAAACTACGAGTGGAATGACTGGAATTAAGCGTGCAGCTATGTCATCAAAGAAAGGAGGATACCTGAAAAATATCATTTATCTGATTATAAGGATCCAATTGGACAATTAAACACAGCATAAAATTTCTCAATGGTGCAATAAATGCAGTGAAAATTTATGCATACTCTCCAATTAATGAGTATTATCAATAAACTCAACCAACATAGACATGAAAAGTAAACAATTGCTGTAATTTGCCCATCCCAATACAATATTCTTCTTTATTTTAGGTAGCCGATACTAAGAATTTAAAAATTAGTCCGTACCACTCAGTACATACAAGTCTAAGATGGTACCGGGATCTGTACATGTAGTGTTGGTACGTACGGGCAGGATGTATTGGTCCGAGCCAAGACCAATATACTGGTATAGATCGAGATTTCAAACCTTGGTCCATACTATATCAAGCAATTGGTGTTGATAATAACAAGCTTTCATACTAAACATTCACTTATATACAATACTACTTGGAAGGTTTATTCCCATTATGATCCTCCTACTAGGTAAATGTTTGAATGATGCTACATTCTTCAAGTCTTCTTTGAACCATGCATCTCATATATCTTGCTTCATTGACATTGCTAGTTGTCATGGCTCATGAGTCCATGACTTATCGTGACTCACAACGTGGCACAATTGGTCAGGCATCCAACCATCAACTTAAACACTCTAGGAGCGTGCCAAGGATATGTCCATAGATGAATCAAAGTACATTCCACAACTCACAACTACACAAGTGGGTATTCAAATTGGACAAATGTCGGTGAACACTCTTTAACTCTTTCCCACCCTACGGTGTTCACCTACACTAGAAGATACACTATCATACAAGCTCTCTTAAAGTCTTGCCAACTTGCTCAGGTCATTATAGGGAAGAAAACCTTCGAGAACTCAAGCAAGAGTGTATGTCCCCATTGAGCCCACCCATTGAGGAATTCTCCACTAGGCTAATACCTCTCTTGTAGTGAATCACATTCGAGAACTCAAGCAAGAGTGCATGTCCCCATTGAGCCCACGCGTTGAGGAATTCCCCACCAAATACCTCTCTTGTAGTGAATCAAATCAATTGGTGTCAATGGTTGTTGCCTAATCACCAACACAAAGGGGATCTTATTTAGACAATCATTGAAAATTATTATAAGTGAATTGTGCCATGTCTAGCCACCAAATCCACTCTTTAATTGGCTAACACAAAGTGTCGCAAGTAATCTTCTATAAGAGTGTTGATGCGCTCCATCGGCCGTTTGATCGTGGATGATTGGCATTGGAGATGTTGAGCTATGACACTAAACACTTCATCAAAGTTATCCAAAATTTGTCCATAAACTATCTCAATTACTCACGATGGGAACACCAAACCACTTTCCAATGTTTTAGAAGGAAAGCTCAACTATTCTCAGCACTTCTGGAGCTACAACAAAGATGTTGTACTTCAAAAATTGTCAACCAACAAATGTATAGATGCCTTCCTCCCAACTTTCAAGAACATAAAGATAAAATCCATTGAGACCGAGTTCCATAGCCATTCAGGAGATGCAGGTCTGACCCAACCTGATGCAAGCAGGCCCATTAACATAAATGAAGCTTTAGAAGATACCACTACACATGGAGGAAGCCCACAAAATTCAATAGGCCTAAGATGATCCTAGTGTAACTACACAACTGGATCGCTTTGTTGGGTTGATCCATAGCCACTCCACCCCCCGAGGATGAATCACATTTGGCCCATCACCCAATAATCTAGCCTACTAAGGTTGCTCAAGGAGGTTAAAATCAAGGTTTCAAAACCCGTTCCAGCGGCTCGTTCCGGTGGCTAACCGGACCGGTACATACCGCTGGTACCATACCGGTACCGCATGAATACCGAACGATGCAGGCGGAGCCTAGCGGAGGAAGCGGCGAGCTTGGCGGTGGAAGTGGTGAGTTTGGCGGACGAAGCAAGCGGCGGAAGCTTCGATCGAAGCTTTCGTTGCCGCCAGAAGCTTCGATCACCAGAAGCTTTGATCGAAGCTTCCGACGGCAACGGAAGCTTCGATCGCCGGCCGCCGCCAGACCTTCCTCCACCACAGTCGCTGCCATCTGCCGCCGTTCTGCCAGGAGCCGTGTTCCGAGGCTTGTTTCGAAGCCGCCCTCTCGCCGAACCGGTACCGTCTAGTACAGTACGGTTAGTTGCTACAATAACCACCTACCAAAGATGGCAAATTCTATTATGAACCAACCCACCATAGAAAATTCAGCTATTTGTCAGCTTGCTCACTGCTTGTTTATGTTAAGAATTGGACCAACCCTACACCCCATTTGTCCCAAACTGAAGGCTATTTGGTCCCCAACTCCAGTCCATGGAGGAAGGTACCAATTCAATTTCATGCCAAAATTATGAAGGAATCATATCGAAGTTGCTGGAGACAAAGATGACCCATGAGCAAGAATCTTCCAACTTTGGTCTTAATTATTTGTTTCAGCTTTTATTGTCATACGTTCAACATGTTTTAAGCTTTTGTTGTTCATATTTCCAGCATATCTTAGGTTAAGTTTGTATTTGAATTTCCCACCCCATAGTCTAGAAAAGGGGCTATTATGTTGTAGTGTTAATAAGCTTTTCATCAATGCAAACTTTGGAGTTATTTTTTAAGGTTGTATCTCTCTCTCCCCTTAGAGTTATGTTATCCACCCTCCTTTTCTCCTTTTATTGTTTTAACTTTGTTTTCCACTTGGGAACTCCCTTTTTCTTGTTGTAACTCTCAAGACTGCGCTTGTGAACTCTCCCACTTTCAAGTGAGTCATTTACATTTGAGTGTCCTTCGTATCAATGTAGCTTGCCATTGTTTCTGCTGATTTGACCCACGGTTACTCAAATATGAATTGGGTTTCATCGTGTACTCCTGTTGGATTTCCTTAAAATATGCTTTGCTTTGTCTCAAGACCCTCTATGGTTTTCTCCGATGAACTAGTCATCCCAAGCTTAGAGTTGGCTAACAAACACCCTTCCCTAAATTGTGCTGGGTCATCAGGTATGGGGAGGAGTTGTAGCTTGCCTCACTAGATCAAGCATGTAATAGCATGAATAGGATAGGAGAGCAGCCAAGCAATGCTGTCCTGGGTGCCTATGTTATGGAATTTCTTCATCAATTCCCATTGCTAGTTTCAAGCATAAAATGGCTGGCCACTTGCTTCTATGATCAACCCAAACTTTGGGCAAATAAAATCTTCTACTATGCTGAAGCAAGACTTGAAATTTCGATCCGAATTGTCAATATAATCAATTTCTGTCGGTTTCACTCTAGCATACCGGTGTAAGACCAAATTAGTACACTAATTCCGATTAGTTTTAGTTTTTTCTAATCTTGTGCTGAACCGAATCCCCCCCCCCCCCCCCCCCCCCCCCCCCAACTTTTTTTTTTGAAGCGAATCCCCTTCAATTAGAGCATAACATACTAGAAAATTTAGCCTCTCAAGGTGGCTGCTGGAACCACATTATTCTTCCTAAGTTTGTGTACCTATATAAACTTGAACTCTAAGAGAAATTCTTTCCACTGGGCTCATTTGGGGGAAGCATTTTTTGAGAGGTAAAGTATGTATTTGCAACATTATTAGTTTTGATGGTGAATGCATTTCTCGTTTGTGGGTTGAGTACCTCCGTTCAGCATCTTTGAATGTTTTGCTCTCTAAAGCAATTAGGTGTCTCTATGATGTATGAACTTCAAAGGTATGGGAAAAACCTGAGAGTTCCAAGATCGGTTTAGAGGAAAATATAGGTTTTTAGATCATGGAATACGGCTTCTTGTGTATTTGTCTGGTAGGGAACATCTTTCTTCGACCGTTCAATCTTAGAGCATCTTCCCATATATCTCTTGTAGAAGTTGACAATCCCTAAGAAAGCTTGCATCACAGTCATAGAAGTGGGTTGTTTCCAACTATGGAACTAACTTTAGTTAACCTTATTGAGAACCATACAATCAGTCCCCACCAACAATGTGCCTAAGCAAATCAATTTCAGTCATCCCAAAAACACATTTATCAGCCTTCCTTTTGGTCCTCAATGGAGAACTAGACATAAGTGTTGAACACTATCATCAATGGAAGTTGAGTAGACCACTATATCTTGTAGGTAAACAACAAGCTCATCCAACTATGGGGCCAAGATCTTGTTCATTAAATAGCAAAATATCGCAGGAGCATTAATTAGACCGAAACGCATGACCATAAATTCAAAGGACTTGAAGCTGTTTTGTGAGTTCATCTTCTACAACTCTCACATACCAATACCGAGACCTCAAATCTAACTTAGAGAAAACTCGTGAAGAATAGGTAATGGATTTGTATCATTACTTTATTCAAAGCACCATAATGCACACTCAAAATGAAGAGAGCCAATTTTTTTTTCTTTTGAAATAGTAGGGGGAGGATGTCTATAAGATAACACTTGAGAATCAATCAGTCAAAGTGAGAAATCAGGCAAAGTCAACTATTAGTTAGAATCAAATATTGGTCAAAGTTTATAGTCAATCAAAACAGCCAAAATCAACTATCAGATTATTGCTGTCCACCAATATCATTAATGGTCAAATCCTACATTAGAAACTATTATATTCCATTCTAGTTTCTAGGCTAAGTTATTGCAATGTCAAGTTTTAGGTATTTAATACATTATGAAGTTTCTAGGTAGTCAATGCACTATTAATTCCTATAACATTAACGTCATGTTTTCTACTTCCATATATATATGGGTGTAATCTTCGGCAAACATACAAAACAAGAAAAAAGAAAGCATTGAGTAGAAAATAAAATGCAGAATTTTTTACCTATCATTCTCCCCTCTTTTCTCTAACAAAATATTGATATCAAAGCAAGGTTTGAATTTTCAATCATGTCTTCCAGCTCTGGTACTATGTTCTATGATCAAATATATTTTTTCTTCATCCCCAATCATAGGAAATTGTTGAAGTAGGATTTAAAGATTCAACATTAGGAGTTCAGAATCTTCTTTCACCAAAAAGCAAACTAGAGTGATGCCTTGCCTTGAGTTGCCCGATATATGATGAAGAGATTTTATCAAATTACAATCATTATGAAGAGATTTCGAAAATAAATATTTGATATAGGCAAATATATGATGAAGGCGGGACTCGGTTGTAAGACCTTGTTACGGGCCCACATTGAGTTATTAATAAGTGAATCCGAGTTAGTATGTCATACCCGATCTGCATAGTCATAGAGTAATACTTATAAGAGTCTAGGGTTGAAGGTTAGAGGTAGAGTATTTTGTAATTGCTTTGTTAGGGTGATTCTCGTCGGTGACAGCTGGTATTTCTATCAATTAATCCGACTTGCCGGATTGATCGCTGAGAAATCAGAGGTCTAGCGACGGATAAAGGCGAAAAAAATTTCGTTGTCGGTAGTAAATCTAAGCAGCAGATTTATTGTCGTTAGTCAGTCGTTGAAGAAAATCTAGGACACAAGAAGTTTAGCATGCAGCGAAGTCCTCTTTTTGGCAAGCTTCCAGCACGCCTAGAAATCAACCAGGAAGGAGGTGTGTGCATTGGAAGAGACTCAGTCAGAGATGACTTCATGGGAGGACAGATAGTGGATTCACAAGCGCATGGAACTACCAGGATTTAATGACACTGAACTAGTAGGATGGATTGCGCGGGCAGAGTAATATTTTGATATTCAGGGAACAACTGATAAATATAAGGTTTCAATGGCGTTTGTGAGCATGGAAGGCTAGGCAGGTCACTAGTTCCGATTGATGAAGAGAAGAATTTTCAATCTTACCTAGGAAATGCTGAAGGAAGAAATAATACAATGCTACAGTGATTTCCCAGCCAGGTCAGGTCAGCGTACGTGCGATTGGCGGCCCTTAAGCAAAGAGACTTGACAGTGACAAATTATATCACAGCTTATCAGGAGATAGTCTCTCATATCCCAGATCTTTCCGAACAACAATATGTGAGATATTTTTTAAAAGCTTAAATTCTAGTATTTAAAAGAGAGTGCAAACTTTCTTACCCACCAACGTAATGCGAGCTATAACACTTGTTCGCATAATTGAGAAGAAGATAGGAGAGACTAATTTGAAAGGATAAACAACTACTGAAAAAGTTTGAACAAAAGTCATTTTAATTCTAGAAATTACTCTCGGAGAGGAAACCTTCCTACTCACCTACTATTACCTCATCTCCAGGAATCGTCCCAAACCGTGGTACTCAACTGAGGGGAAGTTCCAGTACCAATTCCAATATGAAAACTCAGATAGAGAGAAAAAGAGGTGATACATCTCACAATAGCTCGAAAGAGGTGAGAATTCAATGAATATCATTAAGCACTTATGACCGTATAAGGAGTTAGCTATGTCCCACTACGACTATGTCAACAAAAGAGAAAAGGGATTATGTTTCTGGTGTGATCAACCTTACCACCCGATACACTAACGTGAAAATAAGCAATTCTGCTTGATGTTATTGTCGAAGGATAAAGACACAGAAGGGGAAGATACAAAATGAAATTTTAATTAAATAAACTTAGTTTCTAAATTATAAAACAGCATTGAGGACAAGGCTATAGTTAGAGTAGAGGGCAATGTTACGGCCCCATATTGAGTTATTAATAAGTGGATCCGGGTTAGTATGTCATACCCGATCTGCATAATCGGGTAGTAGTATTTATGGAAGTCTAAGGTGGAATGTTAGAGGTTGAGTATTTTGTAATTGCTTTCTTAGGGCGTGTGTCACATGATTCTCACCGGTGATGGCTGAGGTTTCTATCAGAGCTTGTTATCAACAAGTGTATTTACCAATTACGCTAAATGATTTTGAAAAATTCATGTGAAAGAGACTATATCTATAAGAGATTTTCTAAACCAAATTTGGGATATGGAGATTCTCTAGATGAGAAAAAGAAGTTTTAAAAATACTTGGAGGCTTGCCTTCTAAGTTTCATCATATGGAAGAGTCCAAGGATCTTTCTACTTTGACATATTTAATTTAAGTGGTTCTTTGGAATGAAGCAAGAAGGAAGAAATTATCTTCCAAATCCTTCAAGCTTTTTCAATCTAAAGATGATTTAAGTGGTTCTTTGGAATCACATAAAGGAAGAAGAAATTATTTTCCCAATCCTCCAAGCTTTTCGTCTCTCTGCTTGGAGGAGTAATTGGCAGAAGAAGAGGCCAAAGAAGTTTTCAATCTCCATGGCAACATAATTCCAATAATTACTACATGATTTGTTATAAAACAAATCATGATCAAAATATTATTATAAAAAATGCGAACAAAGCAAAATCCCCAACCATTCTCAAAAAGATTGTTGGCACCAAAAAAACGAAAAGCCAAGAAACCAACTTTAAAAAGAAAGTGAAGAAACTAGGCATTTCTTACATGTCTTAATACAACAACAAAAGAAGATAAATTTTGGATTCTTAGTAGTCGTTAAACAATCATATAACTAGAAATAAGGAGTTATTGTAGAGCTTGTTGAAAATGTCAACAATGACTTATTCTTGGAGATGAAAAAGCTAAAAAAATTCAAGGGAAGGGTGTTATTGCTTTAAACAAAAGCTAGCCAATGAATGTAAATTCATGATGTTTTATACATCCTAAGCTTGCTTTTAATTTGTTAGGTGCCAGTCAGTTAATTCAGAAAAAGATATCAAGACAATTTTTAAGATAATTTTTTATACAAAGACTAATTCTCTTACGGCCAAGATAGAGATGACTTACAATAATATGTTTCCTCTCTGTCATATTCTAAAGAATAGCTTTGAAGGTTATTTGTTACAACATTTTTGTCCATTTGAGCCAAAAGGGCAGTATTTGTTACACCAGAAAAGGATGGTGATTCAATTGTTGAAGATTGAAAAGTGACCAGATTTGTGAAGGATGCATATATATAGAAAGATGCATCATCTCCTTTTTCTAAAACAGCATGGAGAGTCAAAGCTCCCTTAGAACTTGTACATGCGAACATTTTTGTCTAACAAGAACTCCATCACCGGAAGGAAAGAGATACTTTTTCTTATTTGTGGATGATTTCACTATAACAATTTGGATTTATTTTTTGAATAAAAAATGGGACGCATTCAACACCTTTCATGCAATATAAGGCTCTTACTGAGATAAAAATGGGTCTAATCAGGACTCTAAGAACTGATCATGGTGGATAATTTATCTATCACTCCTTCGAGGAGTTTTGCAAAACATAAGGGATTATAAGACCTAAGTAGAAGTCTTCAACAAAACAGAGTTGCTGAGAAGAAAAGCTGTACCATTGTTGAAATGGCACAAAATATGTTGAAAGGAAAAGGTTTACCACATGATCCATAGGCTAAAGCAATTCATAGAATCGTTCTGTTACAAAAATTGTTATCGGCAAGCCTCCATACAAGGCATGAACTAGAAGAAAGCCTCTCGTTAGTACCTTAAAAGCATTTGGTTTTCCAACATATTCTCTCAATAAATCTCCCTCAAAAGATAAATTTGATGAAAAAGGGCATAAGTTTCTATTTTGTTAGTTATAATGATGAATTAAAGGCCTATTGATTGACTAATCCTTTGAATACGAAATTGATTGTTGCAACAGTCGTTATATTCGATGAGATGGCAGTAATAGACTAGAAGGACAGCTCTCAAACTGTAGGAAATTATACTAATTTTGCACCTACAGAAAATGCTAAAACTGGATAGAATTTACAGCCTTCAAAATATACAAATTTTTCCTCTAATGGTAAATATGTCACAGGGCTAAAATTAGTCTCTAAGACCAAATTTAATGAAGGAAGCATTCAAAAGCTAAAAGCTAGAGTGGTTGCAAAGGGCTATCCACAACAAATTATAATTGATTTTAGTGAAACATTTGCTCCTGTAGCAAGAATATAAACCATATAAAATCAACCTTCTTGAATGGAGAGCTT
This sequence comes from Costus pulverulentus, assembly GCA_027562315.1. NCBI lineage: Eukaryota > Viridiplantae > Streptophyta > Magnoliopsida > Zingiberales > Costaceae > Costus > Costus pulverulentus. The sequence continues at coordinate 69,614,983 of CM050438.1, forward strand.
CCTTGGCAAAAGAAAAATAGAGAGCTGGAGGAAGAAATATATATTGAACAACCTTAAGGCTTTGTGATAAAAGGAAATGAAGAAAAGGTGCATCGGCTAAAGAAGCCATTGTATGGCACTATGGCTTAAAGTAAGCACCAAAGCATGGAAGAACCGTATTGATCAATATTTTCAAAAAAGTACTTTTCAAAGGAGTCCTAGTGAACCTTCTTTGTATATAAATGATGGACAATATTTTCTCATAGTTTGCAATTATGTTGATGATCTTATTTATATGGGAACTAATTGAAATTGATTGCAAATTTTAAGAGTTCCACACGTCTAGAATTAATGAAATATCTTTTAGGAATCCAAGTGAAGCAAAAGAAGGGCGACATTTTAATCTCTCAAGAAAACTATTTGGTTGATCAACTGCAAAAGTTTCAGATGTACAATTCTAAGTCTATTGCTCCACCTTTGGTCTCCCAGCAATTTAGATTATGCTGCAGCAAAATGAATCTTAGGTACTCGAACGGAACTAGAAATTGGGGAATGAATTTCATGAAAGAATATGAAAATTCCTTGATTGGATATTCAAATAGTGATTGGGCAGGATAAATAGAAGATCGGAAGAGTAATTCAGCTCATGGATTGGATTAAATGTAATTGCATGGAGTTGAAGAACACAACAAATAATTGCTCTTTCTTTAGCTGAAACTGAACATTTAGTAACTAAAGCTGTATGTGAAGTTGTTTGGCTAAGAAGGATCCTCGAAGACATAAGCCGAAAGCAAGGACCTACAATTTTTATGCCAAATCCAGGCGCATTGAATTAAGAGTTCACTTCATTAGAGATTTGGTTCAAAAGGGGGAAATTCAAATGAAGTATTGAATACTCTTGAACAACTCAGCAAACATGCTTACCAAACCATTTCAGTAGAAAAGTTTGCAAAGCGCAAACAACTCAGACTCACAAATTAAGAGAATCTATAAGAGATAATTTGTGAGTCATAAGAGCGGAATTTGTAAGAGAGAATTTGTCAGTCAATCAGTCAAAGTCAAATGTTAGTCAAAATCAACTATCAGTCAAAGTTAACAATCAAGATTTTTCGAAAATTAAAACGGGTGAATTATAGTTGTCCCCCATTGTCATTAATGATCAAATCAGATTCCATTCTAGTTTCTAGGTTTAGTTATTGTATTGTCAACTTTCAAGGTATTTAATACATTGTCAAGTTTCTAGTTAGTTAATGCACTTTTCCATTCCTGGAACATTAATGTCCTCATGTTCTCAGCTTCTATATTCATTGGTATAATCTTTGGCAAGCATACAAGACATGAAAAAAAGAAAGCATTGAGTAGAAAATAAAACGTAAAACTTTTATCTAGCATTTCTACCTATCATTCTCCCCTCTATTCTCTTGCATGAAAGACATGATGAATCCAATCTCCAAGAGCTCATTTAGTTGCTTGTCTAATTCTACCAATTCAGTGGGAGGCATCTTGTAAGGTTGGCGGAAGGTGGTGCTACACCTAGCACCAGCTCAATGTGATGTTTGACCTCTCCACAGCGTGGAAGGCTTTTTGGCAACTCATTTGGAAGAGTGTCCTAAAACTCCTTCACCGCTCCCTTTGGCTCCTTCTCTACCTCCTCACTGATGCAAGGTACAAAACAAGCAACGCTTTCATCCCGGATTTGCAGCCCATTCAGTTAGGGAATGACTACAATTCAGGCTTTCTTCAAAAATTCCAGTTCATTCAACAAGTCTGATTATCCTTGTATATTGTTTTCCTTTCCACTTCTGTACTTCAATGGGGAAGTCGTAGGAAATCCCAGGAACCTTGTAAGATTCAATGTCTACAGACCAAAGAGAAGATTACAGTAGTGATGTTTTCAGACCTAGACAACTAGTAACCTAATCAAAAATAAACAAATGGGAGGCCCTAGTGTCTACCATGGCTACTTGGTTTAGGAAGATCTCAATATGCATCAGTTTCTTTGCGGTTGGGAGATGGTGTACAACACATTGATAGGTTTGATGGTAAGGTCCTTTCTCCCCTCTTCTTCTTCCTTGGCAATGATTGCATTGATCCTTTCCTTCTTGGGTAGTTCCTTATGTAGTAAGGACCCTATATATGAAATAGTTTAGTTTGTCGTTCAACTCATCTACCCAATCTGTTTTCTGGAATCGGTCACTTGTGTTTCTTCTCCTCTTGATGTCATTTTGGCTGAACTTCTAGTTGGGGCTTCATGTCAAATGGTGTTTTCCCCCTTCTTGTAATCGTGGAGTGGCTCCAGTTTCTAGAAGGAACCATGGTCATGCCTGTCTTCATACACTTGAGCTCTAGCTACGGCCAAGGCTGCAACTCAGATATAAAGTGGTAAATCCAATCTTCATCGTTCATACCTTCTATTTCTATCATGAACGTCTTGGTGTAATCCTTCACCTATTTGTTTTAGATTCAATAGATTATCCTTTCTGTCTAGGCAACATGTCCAGGGATAAACCTCCTTCTGAGCTCCTCCATCTCCAGCCAAGACATTCTCTGGACTTCCCCGCATCCATCGATGGAGCAACTTGGGCATGCCACCAATGTTTAGCATCTTCAAGAGATAGGCCACACAAATGGAGATCTGCTCCTCTAGCAGAACATGCATTGCATTGAAGACCGGTTTTATATCCCACATAAAGTTCTAGACGTCCTTTGCTCATCGCTTCACATCAAATTCTGGTGGCATGGGAATCCTCCTCCTAGTGGTAGCGAACATCTTCGTCATATGTTGAGGAGCTAGAGCTACCGGCCGTCTCACTACCTTCAGCTCCTTTGTCACCTCCAGAGCAGAGGAAACTCGATTCACCTCTGACTCTTAAGTGTCATACCATGCTATGTAGCATTTGTACACATCACAATATAGACTCTCTAACAATTTCATCATGATGTAAAGTTATTCACAAGATGACGGCTTGTATTGGTGAGGTATGGTGGCAACGGAGGTGCTGCCGTTTCATGAATCCCTAATTCAGGTAGCACTGTTGCAGAACCTCTAGCAACACCCTCTACTTCCATGGTTTAGTTTGTTAACTACTGCCATGATAACACTGGATTGCAAAAAGACTTGTTTGAATACCAAAGATTTGAACAACATACATGGTATCAATTATTTTAATGCATTCTCTCTTGTTACCAAGATAAAAGTTGTTCACTTTATTTCATTAGTAATGAATTTCAATTGGCAAATGCACCAATTTAATATCAAGAATACCATAAGCAATATGAATCGATATTAAGCAAAAATTTACCTATAGTCTATGCTGCATGGAGGAAGGTAAAGGTTTAGAAATCCAATAAGACAATTCATAAACTTAAAAGAGTCATAGAGTATAGTTTTAGAAGCCTTCTCCTGTGGAAACAAATTTTGGTTTTTCAGTGTAGCAAAGATAATTATTCTTTTTATTCACCATAAACAAAAATTAAAAACTCGAGTATTAACCTTGTACCGATCTAGGCTCGGATCGGTAACCGGATGGTATCGAGTAGAGAGTAGCAGCAAGGGAGAGAAGGAAGAAGGAGAAGGAGAAGGAAGAAGGAGGAGAGGGAAAAGGAAAGTAGCTTGGTGGATGCTCACTCACTACAAGCGCCTCCACTGAGGGCCTCATTCATTCTTTCATTTTCCTCCTTTCTTCCTCTAGTGGCAACAAAGGTGGAGGCGGAGGCGGGAAAGTGACCACAAGCAGCCCTACTTTCTTCCTCCTTCCTCCCCTTCTTTTTCTTCTTCTTCCTCCTCCATTCTTCCGCTCTGCCCCGCTTCTTATCTTATATTCATTTAGAATGCATTTCGTGTACCAGTCCTGCTCAAACCGATACAAATTATCCATACTGAGCACTACAAAACAGTTTCTTAACCATGACCATAAAGTGATACTTACGAGTTAAGCATTAATGAGTTCAAGAGACATCCTGTGATATTTATGAGAAAACATCTTAGAATGTCAAGTTACATTCTAAATATTGAGGGTTTCTTATCCAGCCAAGTGTCTTCTCACTTAAACAAAGCATGCTATAAAATTTTAGATGAGATAGTTATGTAGTTGCAAACCAGCTCAAAAGTTTCGGTCGGATAATAGTGGTGAGATGGTGGATACTACTAGTTATTTGGTTGGTCTCTAGACGACATGAGTTGATACATGCAGAAACCAAAATAGTAATTCTTAACCGATGAAAGCCACACCTCTCACTGATGTAACAAATTCAGCCTCCCACAAGATCATTGACAAGAAGTTACAACATTGGGATAACTAGAGTCTTCAATTCAGATCAAACATTTAAACCATAATTTCAAGTTCATAGAAATCCCCATTCAAAGGGATGTTGTTATATCTTTTTTAAGGTGAATATATCATTCAACATTAATGAGAAAGAGAGAGCCAGAGCTAAGTCCCCTCTCTACTGTATTGATTTTAGTTTAAGGGAAGTTCAAGGAAGAATAAGAAAGTAATACCGAGGAAGAGGCAGATGACCTGGAACAAATTTGGCAAAATTTTGCAATTCTTATTTATTTTTCCTTTGAGCAAAATTGTCAGTTGCTTGATGCTGTCTTTGCCATCATGGCGTCAACCTTATTCATGTTATCACATGCATGAGTCCGATTTGTAAGCCTTAAGTAGAGGGTCTTCAATATGGTAAGGATTTGATGGAATGATTAAGGGAAGTCATGAGAGAGAATTAAAGAATTTGATTTGCACTTTTGGCAATTTGAAAGCATATGGCAGAAACCGAATGAAAACATGATATACGATTGCAAAAAACATAGAAAGTGAGTGAGAGGGTTCATAGCATGCCGGTAATGAACGAAGAATCTCAAAAGACACCTCATGTAGTTTATCAAAGTTATGATGCTCATGAAGACCATGAGATATGTAATGAAGCTACATTAAAGACTTTTCACTTAAAGGATCAATGCAAACTAAGAAAAACCAACGCACTGAAACAAGTAAACAAAAATCCTCCAAGATTAACTAACGATGACTTAACCTAAATCTGTATCACAATGCTGAAAGCAGCATACTGATCCACTTCATTTTCAAGTCTACAACAAGCCCAAAACAACTGGTGACGGCATAGAGAAACAGTTTGGTTTGCAAAAATAAAAAAAAGATTTAATGTATAAAATAGATCATGAAGTATGACAGATTTAACGATAAGTAATAACACATCTAAGTCTTACCGATCCTTCCATGAGAGATGGTTCCCAAGAGCTTTTAGAAGGTCAACTCTTTTTGGAGGTTGATTGTGGGCCCAATGTTCAGATGCACGGTTAGGACAATGTTCAGATGCACGGTTAGTACAGAACATTCTAATCCTTTGTTGAAGCTCTGGTTTGTCAAGCAGACTTATCTGTGAATTAGATCACAAATTACATGATAAATTTAAGAAAGTGACATTCGAATACCAAAAGAAATACCAAAACATTGCATTCCCATGAGATCATTATTGTACAGGAACAAGGATCAAAGTTCTATATCCGAAGCATGATTTGAAATTGGTTGTGGATCAGCATCATTAGTTTCCCATTATTTGTTTAGATCTGTTCTATCAGCACTTAGATTGTGCACCAGTTTTCTATTATTTCTTTTAGGAAATTGAATATCATTAATCAAGGGGTGTTTATTGTCATCAAAATATAAGATATAGAAAATGAAAATCAACATGAATTGATTAATCTCTTATCAAAATTTAAAAACTTGCATGTTGTCATAAATCTTCACGACAAAAATAACCCGTTCAGTGTAGATGATTCCATTTTTCTTAGAAGAAACACATGTTATAGTTCAGGAATTTAAAGATTATAAAAGCCTTTTTATTGCATAATGTGTTAATTTTATATAAAGGATCTAGCTGTGACATATAAGCATGACAATATGATACGTAACTGAAAGAAAAAAAAAAGAGAATAGGATGAGATTCTTAGCTTGCCTTGTTAAGAGGGGTAGTTTAAGAAGAATCTATGAAATAATCACTAGAGTGGTGAGTGTAGTTTTATCAAAGAAGGAAAGGCGATGTTTCCACCAGTGACAAGAAAATTTAACGAGAAGGGGCAGGCACACAGGGTGAAGAAGTGATGGAGGTCAAAGACATGTCTCTCGAAGATCCACTAGGAATTGGAAGCAGGTATCTCCATAGATTCCACCTACATTTGAATGCATAGAGTACAATTGGCATAACATGTATCCATGTAGATCTTATGCATATAATGCATATATCCAGGAAAAAATAAATTTTGTATTTACAAATCCATGCAGTGAGACTAGTGCATGAATTTAATTGTTGCACTACAAGTATTTATGGACAAGTTTCTCAAGTGGCTACTTAGCTAACTCACTCACTCAAGGTAGCTCCCCACTTGGATTTGCTGCCAGTTAATGTGGAGGATCTCACGGCCTATCAAGCACCACTGTTCATCCCAAAGCCAAATAATGATCTCGCGATAGAAATCACAAGCATTCTAGAGGACCAAACTCGACTCATGACGAGGTACAACTATTCTACAAAGTCATATTCGCTAATGGTTAGGAGGCCTGGCTTCTCGAGGCTGAGCTAGTCGAAGTCACCTCTAACTTACTCCAAGGGTACAAGGCTAATTCTCCTCCAAAGGTATAAAGCTAATTCCCCAAATGAGATCTACTAGGACATGCTCCGAGGAGACCTACTAGGAATAGGAGGAAGCCATGTCATTATGCATGAGTAGGCATGTTGAGCAATCACTTGAAAGTGTATTTTAATCCAAGGCTAATGTCAAAGAGCCATTCAACCAATATGGATTGAAAAAAGAAGCAACACGTGGTGTTGTACATAGTAGAGGTAGAGGAAGACATGGAAGAAGTGGAGATAAAACCAACATTCAAGATGAGAAAGTGCGAATATGCAACTATTACAAGATGTCTGGCCTACTATTGTCCTATTCTTTTTTTCGGAGACGCCATTTTGTTCCGATGTGTAGCCAACCATTAATTGTCTTTCAATGCCAATCTCTTCACAAAACTTGTCAAACTCCTTTGTGTTGTATTCACCACTTCTATCACTTCTCAATTTTTTGATCAACTTGCCACATTGTCTTTTAACCATACTTTAAAATTTTTTGAAAATTGAAAATGCATCCGATTTTGTCTCAAGAAATAAACCCAACATATTCTTGAATAATTTTCTATGAAAATAATAAATATCTATTTTCACCATGAGAGGTTTACCTTCATTGGACCACATATGTCGGTGTCAACTAGCTCCAATGGTGTTTTTGCTCTCCGTGCATTCACTTTTGAAAATGACTCTCTATGCATTTTGCCAAGTGCACATGCGTCACATACATCATCATTGCATTCAATGGTTGGTAGGCCATACACCATATTTTTCTTGTGCAACATCTTCAAGCTTTTAAAGTTCACATATCCAAGCCTTTTGTGTCATAACCATGATAGGTCTTGTATATTAGCCTTCAAAGCTATATTTCTTGCCGGTTTGAGAATGAGAGAAATATTTTTCTCCAGTTGTACAACCACCATAAGTCTCTCTTATTCTCAACCTTGTCATAAATATTGCATAGTGCACTTTCAAAATGAACCGCATGTCTATGCTCATCTAGTTGACCAAACACTTAGCAAATTTTGTGCCAATTCTGAAATTAGTAATACATCATGTATCAACATCCTTCTTTTTTGAAGCAACGACAATTGTATCTCTTCCCTTGGATTTGACTATTGCACCATTTTCCATTGTGATTTGAGTTGTAACTGTCATGTCAAGCTTGCAAAAGATTGATTCATCTCCGGTCATGTGGTTGCTACAACCACTATCAATGTACCATACACTTTCTTTTTGTTTAATCGCCGTTTGACATGCATAAAAAGTACTACCTTCTTCACACTTCTCTTTGGTGTAATTGGTTTGATCATTGTTCTTGAATCGACAAACTTCTCTAGGTGTCCATACTTTTTGAAATGATGACATTGTGGTTTTCCTTTGTTTCTACAAAATAGAACCATGATGAATGACAAAAGCTTGCTATTTCCTTTTTGGGCCGAGGCAACCTACGTGGCGGTTTATTTGCTAAATAGATGTTCTATAAAGGCGGTTGAGAACAAGACACCATTTGAAGCATGGTCCGGAGGAAGAAAGCCATCGGTAAATCATTTGCGCATATTTGAGTCCATTTGTTATACTCATGTTCCGAGGGAAATGAGACACAAACTTGAAGAGAAAGGTGAGAAATGTGTATTTGTACGTTATAGCTCCGAATCAAAAGGCTAAAGACTATTTAGCTTGAAGAGAAACAAGGTGATTGTAAGTCGTGATGTGATCTTCAATGAAAAAGACAAGCTTGATTGATTAGAAAGGAAAATGTGTAGAAAATGTATTCTTACCAACTCAAGAGGAGGCACAAGAGACATCATTGAATGAAGATAACAAATGAGCATGAAGAAGAATACCATCAACAATCTCCTTCAACACATGCCGGATCTTCCTCATCCTCTCCAAGTTCAACACCGATGAGAATGAGGCGTTTAAGTGATATTTATACTAGTAACTTTTGAACTATAGAATCGAAATGCTTTGAACAAGTGGTCAAGGAGGAAATATGGAGAAATGCAATGGAGGAGGAGATAAGAATGATTGAGAAAATGAAACTTGGGAGTTTATTGATAAACTAAAAGGAAAAGATACAAATCTGGATGGCTTCATATAAAAATTTAAGGCAAGATTAGTCGCAAAAGAATACTTACAAAAGCCGAGAGTTGATTATCAAGAGACATTTGCACTGGTAGCAAAGCATGAAACAATAAGAATGTTGATTGTATTAGTCGTACACAAACGATGGAAATTGCATCAACTTGATGTAAAATCGGCTTTTGAAGTGTTGGAAAAAGAGGTGTATGTTGAACAACCAAGAGGCTTTGAAATTGAAGGTAAAAAAGAAAGAGTATACAAGTTAAAGAAGTAATTGTATGGGTTGAAACAAGCACCAGGAGTATGGTATGGGCAAATTGATGCATACTTCACCAACAAATAATTCAAAAGAAGCCCAAGTGAGCCAACACTCTACATCAAACAAGATAAACATGGTATGCTTGTACTTTCTCATTATGTTGATGATTTGATCTTTACCGGTGATGATGAAAAAATGATGCATGAGTTCAAAAAGAAAATGATGAGTAAATATGAGATGAATGATTTGGGTTTACTTCATTATTTCTTGGGTATTAAAATTGATCAAAGAAAAGATAATGTGTTTATCTCTCAAAAGAAGTATACTCAAACTATTCTCTCCAAGTTCAAGATGGAGAATTGCAATCCGGTATCACCACCTTTATTAGTCAATGAGAAATTGGTAAAAGATGATGGTAGTAGAAAAGTGGATGAAGCACACTATAGAAACTTGGTTGGAAGTTTGTTATATCTCACAACTACAAGACCCGATATCATATATGCTTCTGGGTTATTGTCAAGAATTATACATCAACCACGCAACATGCATTTTAGAGTTGCAAAGAGTGTTGTGATACATCCAAAGCACTAAAGAGATTGGACTCATGTATAAGAAGAATGAAAAAAAAATTGAGTTGATTAGTTTTTGTGATAGTGATTGGGCCGGTAGCATGGATGATTTGAAAAATACACCCGGATATGCATTTACACTTGGTTCAAGTGTATTCTCTTGAGCATCAAAGAAGCAAGATAGAGTGGTAGATTCTTCCTTGGATGTATAGTTCATTGGCATACTTTAGAGACTTTAATGTGTGCTAGAAGTTATAGGGCGAAGAAGATTTATAGTTTAATTTGTTAATTGTTATATCTTATTTAGTTGTTTAATCATGAACTCATTGATTTTTTAATATGTTTTTAATAGGAACTAGTTCTAAATATATTTTTCTTTTGCTTTTATTACAGCTACAAGTTAAGAGTTTTTGTTTGCATTTTTTAGCCATTAAATAATATTTTATTTTATTTCGATATGACAACTAGAATTACTAATGAGTCGGAAGATGATTAATTTAATGTTCTTGGTCTCTTATATTAGTTGTATTGAATGTCTTGGACAATTTATCTTTTTTGGAAGTGATGTATAAACTTTATTGTGTTGGGTGTTGCCGTGTTGGCAAATGGGAATTTGAAATTGTATTGTGATATACAAAGTTTATTGTGTTGGGTGTTGTCGTATTTTTAAATGGAATTTTGAAATTGTATTGACTATTTACTATTGTTATTATTTAGAGTATTGTTTACTTTTGTAATTTAGGGGTTTATAACTATTTCGGTACTTTTTTTATTATTTCAATACTACATATCTATGTTGTTGAATGTTGATATTAGATTGAGTTTATAGCTATTTTGTTATGTGAATTGTGATATTTGATTTGAGATAGGTCGGATTTTCCATGGGTTTTTTTCCCATGGGGTCGGGTTTTTTACGTGGTACTAGAGTGGGGATCAAGTTTCACGCGGGTACCCGATTCTCCAGCGGGATCAAGTTTAGGATTGGTTTTTTCAAACTTAGCTAGGTCAGTGTCTGGGTCAGGTATTAGGAATGGGAGTCAGGGTCAGGTTTGGCACTGCACATCCCCACCTCGACCCGATGCCATCCCTAATCGAGGGCTTTCGAGCTCGTCATGGGCCGGCTACGCCTACATCAAGTCCCCTAGGTGAGAAGAATTCTTTGAATGAATTCTCCTCCAAAGAACAATATATATGTATATATATATATACACACATATATATACACATATACACACACACATATATATATATATAGATACACATATATACACATCAATCCAACAAACTTTGTATTGATTAGATCATTGGTACATTAGTATAGAGCGGTATTTAAAATCTTATCTACCATATTGATTATATCATTGGTGGGTCAATTTGGTTTCCTCAAACTAAGTCAACTTGAATTTCATCAATCCAACAAACTTTGTATTTACTCAGGTATTACATGGCCGATTAGCACAAAACTTGCCAACCTAAATCACTAATATACTGAAATAGTTATGACGGGTCAAAATCAAGAAAATAAATAATTTAATACCATATTACTCGAGCTATTAGATTCATTAGTATGTGATCCCACAAGATACCAGAACTATCCTACAGAAGCATCGTTGCCAAACAATTTCCTTAATTTACTTAGGTGGCATGTACACTCACAATAACACATGGCAAATTAAATAACAACTAAGTAGTTAACTAAACTTACCACAATGCGCAAAGCATAAGGGTCATCGTCTCTGTCAATAAGAGCAAGAACTAGAATATCCAATGGAAGTAGCTCATGTGTCCAAATAAAGAAGGAGAAATTTGCAATTGCTTTTGATAAAAGATCCTGGACCAAAAAGATTTCCAAGAAAATTGAGGTTTACATGTCATGCAGGTTCAAAAGAGGGGTGAACTTATTGTTTTGTGTTACTAAAGAAAAAAAAATGTGAACCTGCGAAGCATGTCCATGCTGCAAGTCAATCTGGATCTGATGAAGAAGAACATCCACCATTGTATATATATTAGATGTCACTTCTTCAGGCGACAATTCTCTCAGAACACGCCCCTGGATATAGAAATATTGAGTTTCAAGCACAAAAAGTAAAAAAAATAACAAAAACTAACTCAAAGAAGACAAGAATGAGATCATACAAGATTGGTACTGTTAATGCTCTCTGGTTGTCCATTCATAAGCATCCAAGCACCAGCACAAAGATATTGACGGTGTTGAGGGAAGCTGTGGCTAAGGTATGTCATAAAGTAAGTAGGATCAGCAGAGGGTGAAAGAAGCTGAGTGCATTGGTTAATAACTGTAGCCTCCGTCTGGTGTAAAATTTTTTGTAAGTATAAGAGAACAACCGTCAAGTGCATTTATTCCAAGAACGAACTACCACAATTCCAAAATCAAGTCAAACCCATATAGGCACAAGAAAAACACAATATGAATGATCATACACCAAAAACTACAATCATTATTCATTAAAAACTAAATTGCCTAGACATATCCTAAATACACTACCATAAACTCTTTCTTAATTCATTGTTCGACTATCCATATTTTTTACTTTGCACATTGCACAACCGAAGTTTTTGAGCTTTGATCTACATAACCATTTCTCTCCCATATTTAAGATCCTTTGCGGAGAATAAGTTCTAATCATCAAGTTCTTTACCTGAACAATATTACAACCAACAACTTTATACAGACATATATTTGATGAGACTAGCATTGATCTCAGAACTATAGTTGAATCAATGTAAACTGTAAAATAATAAACACTCTTACAAGGCAAAAGTGCAGTGCTTGTATGAAAATTTCATACTATTACAATCCCAAATAACTGGTAGCAACACCTTATTCATTGTGATTTGGATGAATCAATCTTTCAAAATAGTTATGAATTTTTTTCCGCAACAAACCAGTGGAGTGTTGGTAGAGAATTTTCTTCATTCTACATATTGTTCTCTTTATAAGAATCAAAATGATATTTTCTAGCCACTAACAAATTCTTTAGTGAAATTTTACTGCTTTTTATAGATATGTTAAACTTTCCAGTAACATGTCTAAATTCCAACAGATACCAGTTTACACAACCTATCAACGAGTCGCTATTGGTATACAGTCGTCAATCTACAGTACTGTCTTTTAGAATTTGAAAAGGTATAAAGCAGGTAATAGTTTCAAAACATATTTCTTGATAAAGCTCGTGAAGCCAAATTTCATGGTACAGATATCATTGTACCATGACATATAAGAATGCAAATCAAATGTACCTACTCTACCATGTACCCATAACATATTGGCATAATTAGAATCAGAAAATAAATTAATTGATAATAAAAAATAAAGATAAATAATGACAAATATAAGAATGGCCTTTTAGAATTGTATTGGTTACTTTTATTTAAAAAGTTAATGAATAATTTAACTATATCTAATTGCTACAAAATCATTTTTATTTTTTACAAATATCAAATATCTGATGCTCCACTATTGTGATAGATATATTTAATATATAAGAAATACATATTTTTATACAGTTTATAAGTAAAAATTATTACTTATTTTATAATTTTGATCATATAAGTTTTACATTATCTCGTTTAACGTAATTTTAATTTTTCACATTTTTCATCTATTAACAATTTCTTAGATATTTCAAAATTTTAATAAACAAATTATTTATTGTGTATCCAAAAATATAATGTATTTGCTAATAATATATTAGAAAAATCAAATCAGGAAAAAATAATAAAAAATAAAAATAAAAAAGTATGACAAATATACAAAATTTTGTTTAAATTACATTGATAACTTTATTTATGGAGCTAATGAGTTATTTTCAATAATAATTTTAATTATTTCCAATTACTACACAATCATTTTATATTTTATTAACATAACAGTGATGCTCCGTTACTGTAATAAATGCATTCAATATGTAGGAAATACATATATTTATAAATTTAATAATGAATGAGTTATTTTAATTTTACTTTAATTGATCATTTGAAGTTTAAAACTATTTCTCATTTAATGAATGCTAGAATTAGATAAATAGGTGTTAAGTCAACCCACTAACTCTCCAAGTCTCCTTATATGTGTATTTGAAGTCTTGTTTATGGAAATAAACCCAATTTTCCTTTTTCCTTCCCCACGTACCTCTCAACTTGGTGTCAGAGCCAAGTTAACTTGTTCCACTGCTTTGCTCTGTCTTTTTGCCCTGATCCCATTCGCTGTTCTCTTCCTTTGTTCTGGCTTCCCTTCCTTTGTTCACTTGCTCCTCACTACTCATCTCAACGAGCGCCTCTCCTTCATGTAAGTCCCACCTCCATGAGAAAATGCACTTTGCAATGCACTTTGCCCCCGAAACTTTTTTGTCACATACAGGCAACTTATGCTTGGAGATTTTCTTTTTAAACTTGCCAATGCCGATTCATCTCAACAAGACCTCTTACACTGAATTTATTCAATCCAAATCCACAACTGATGCAAAGTTCACTGAGCAGCCAAGCAGCTGGAGTCACGGAGCCGATATATTGCGTTATATCTTTATGCAAACAAAATAGCCAAATTTTTCTTGTTCCGCCTTCAACATAAGCCTTCGCTATTTTTCTTGTTCCGCCTTCAACATAAGCCTTCGCTATGTCGCCTTCCCTATGCCGCCTAATTCATAGTTTGCATCAAATTTTTTTAAGCCCTCTACTTTTTGAAACAAATTACAAGAACTTCTTGGAGTCACAATATCACAATGCACGTAGGATGCATCAAACCAAAACCGTACTCCTGGTAGAGCATTGTTTAGAAGTTGCATATGTCAATACCTTGTATCTGGCATAATTCCCAAGTGTATTTATTGACCAATTAAATTTCAAGCTTGATCTTAATTATTCACAACTCAATCTATCCTCAAAGGGAAGTGAAATCCCTTGTTAAGGATGAATCCTAACCTTGGAGAAGCTACGGCTACCACCTTATATGGTACCACATTTAAATTAAGTGGTAGTGATAATTATGCATTATAGACATAAGCTATCAAAATCTTTTTAGAGTCATAAAGAAAAGCCCATCGTGTAACCACAGATCCACCCTCATTCAATGATTCATCTTATGAGGCATGACAATATTGCTATGATAGTTACACCTGCACTTATCAAGGAGCTATATAATGTAGTTACAATTATGTATTAGTCAATTGCAAAAGCTATTTAGGAAACTCTTAGCAATGAATAGAGGGGGAATCGTTCTCTTCCGGAATATTATAGTCGCATATAAGGAAAGTGGTAAGAACTTACACAATATCACCCATTTATTGCAGATATGGCTATCTGCATTAAATGCAGACATGATAGACATTCTGCAACATTGGCAAGAAGAAGAAGGTTGTACCAAATGCTTGCTCTCACCCTTGCCACTCGTCCGCCTACACTGCACCCGCAACATGTTTGCTTCTCCCACTACTCTTGCAGCACCTGCGACTCCCACAACACATTTGCAACTTCCACTACTTCACTTCAAGACCATAGGACAAAGGCAATGATTCATAGGGGTATAGGCATGGAGTAATCTATATTTTTGACACATCATGCTTATCCCCATATGAAGCCCAAGTGTCAACCAATTCTAGTGCTTATCCCCATTATGTAATTTTTAAAAAACATTGAAAATAACATTTTATATAAAAAAACCTATTGGTACATGTTAAATATGCTCATTTAACCTATAAAATAATAAAATGTATAAATAAACTATTAATGTTAACATATTAATAGTTTTGTAAAATATTCATATATAAGGGAACTATTCTAATTATTTTGTAATAGGTAATAAAACTAATATAAATACCAAAATTAAAATAAGTAGTTAAGAAATTTCTTATTCTCGAAAAGAATTTATGTTTATCAAACTAATTTTTACCCTTTTTGTTTTTATTTTGCCTCTTTAAACTCTTTGACTTCTGAATTTTGATTTTTCCCATCTGATCTGGCATATTGTATTTTGAATTATTTAATACAAACCAAATACCTTGAAGTAGCGCATGCAATATATTCATTTGTTAGTAATATTACCTCCCTTATAGGATCTTAAACCAATACAAATCATGGATTCAAAAGCCGGTCTAAAATTGCCCGGTACGGCCGGTTTGTACCGATCCGGTGGAGGACCGATCGCGGAGTGACCCTCGGAGCACAGATGGTGGCGGACGGCAGGCGGAAGCAGTAGGCGTGGGCAGCGGAAGCTTCGACGCCATAAGCTTCCACCAGCGCTGCCCACTGCCGTTGTCAGCTGCCGTCACCGGCACCGGTACATACCTGTCCGATGGCTTGCCATACCGGGTTTTTGAACCATGATACAAATTAATTTTGGAACACCTTCCATATAGTGTTGGATATACCTTTATCGAAATAACTAAAATTGTAATCAAAATCCTTCTTTTAACCTAGAAGGATGTAGAAATCGTCTTAACACAAGTATAAAGCTGTAAAAAACAAAGCAAACAAATTCTGTGGCAACAAATTATATTTCAAATTAAAGTTGTATGTATTTTAAAATTATCTACCCACAAATTTACCTTTGTATAAAGAAAAGAATAACAGGACTGAATATTGATAAGGGAAAATCAATGTTTTTAAAATTTTAAGGTCAAGTGATATACTTGTATTTAAACTAGGAAAAATTGATTATGAGAATCCAGTGCTGATTCAAATCTCTTAAAAGAAATCAACTCTAAAAATAATATTTATAAGAATAGATCAAGATAAGTGTGGAGAGAATTTACCTGTTGCCATGCTTGGATAGCTTGTCCTCTTTTTTCTATCCTTCCCAGTAAAAATTCACGAATAAGTAGAGGGAAGTAGCGTAAAGTTTTTGGAGACCATGTATGTTGACTAGTGGCCATAATCTGCTCAAGCAAGGGCTGAAGATAAAGCATGTGCTCCACCTCAGCAACACCACGGGTCTTTATTGTGATTGCTAAGCTAATTATTGTAATTCGATTAAGTGTTTCAGTAAAATCAGTTGGACCCTAAGAGAACCACAATGTTACAAGATAAGATGACAATAATAAAAAAGATTGTATGGTAACAAGCTACTTGAGATGGCTAAACCTTTAATTCTTTCTTCACCAGAAAAAAATCTCGTATTGAAAGAATCAAATTCATGCACAAATTCTCAGCCAGTCGAAATATGCGATGTTCACCACGCTTTCCTTTTATCATGGAGATTATTTTTGTGACATCATACATTAATCCCTTACTCTTGCCATGATATCTGAAAGATAAAACATTGACATAACGATAATGCACTTAGCAAAATAGCTAGACAAAATATATAAAGTAAGTTAAATAAATAATAGAAGACCACTACAAGAGAGACTCCGATTAACGAGTGTTTGGGACACGAGAAGAAAACTAAATCATGACCTCACATGTTCCACTATGGAGTTAAATGTTAATTGCAAAATTAACTGAATATGGTACATGAATAGTTTGATACTTCCTAAACATGTCTAGACATAGAACATAGTGGAATTTCCTACATGGATATGTGAATTGGTTTATTTTGATATTCTCTAGCACTTATGGACAAACATTTTAGGTTCCTAAAAATTAAAGCTACAAGCAAAACACAAAGATCATATTTAACCACTAGACATCTTGTATGCCACAGCAAGGACAAAAAAAACAAGACCGACAGATCTATATATATATATATATATATGGATGCAATCCTAACCTAATCAATCTTCCTCTCTTGCACCAGGTCCCTACCTCTTCTTGCCACTCGCCCTTGGTGGTGCCAGTTATTACAGGTACCAGTAGCTTCCTGCCACCACAGGAGGCGGCCTCCAAGCTATCCCCATGGCTGTCATCACCTAGAAGCCTCTAGAGCAGCTTAGAACTGCAGTTCCACTCTCGGGAATTTTGAAATATAGAAGTCCTTTACAAAAAGGACACTAGCCAAGAGAAGCATCAACTTCTTTGTCATCTTCTTCCATTGTGATTGGGTTGCCCCTCTTTCTCTAAAGCTGTAAGGGAGAATCCAATGTTCAAAAGTAGGTGACCATTCCCATTATTAGTGGCCTCAAAAGTCCAACCATCTCTTAGCAGCCTATTAAAGGTGATTTAGGGCTAGCTATATCACACAAGTGTCAGGCTCTCTTCTTCTCAACATCGCGTCCTCCGCTAGGAACAAAAGTGCTCCAATTGCTCTCTTGTGGTCTTGATTCTTGACTCTTGAATCCTTTTCTCGATGGAAGACATGATAAGCAATGCAACCTCAAAATCTCCCTTGGCCAACTCTAATGATATTGAGAGATTTTCAAAGTGTTATGCATCTAATTGTGTTTTGTTAAATTAGACTTGAATCAAAGTTTTTTACACCTACTTAAGCACAAAATTGCTTTCTTCCCTCAGAATTTCATACAATATACTACTCAATGCTCTTTATAGATATTCAATCTCTCCATGTAGTACCCAAAATATTATCTTTACAAGTAATGTGCTCAAATGATGTGAATTGTCAAACAAATATCACAAAACATAAGGTTTGGAGAAGACTGAGTTATATTATACAATAATAAACAAAAACAACACATGAGACACTCGCAAGAGCCTCAAAGGTAGAGAGCAAGAACAATGAACAAGTTCCAAGATCCAATTTAACCTTCACTCTTACCCCTCAGGTAATAGTACACAGGTAAAAATGTTTATAGTAAGCATAAGGTAAAAAGGGGCTCCAAAGGATAATTTCTCATAGTCAGGACCATAGAATCCAACAATTTGATTGTCCATGGTATGCATTGTTCTTTACAAAAGAAAATAAAAAATATACCTACACTATACATACACAAGTAGGAACATGCACATGAGTTACAATATCAATTGCTTTGTCCCTAACATATGGCACACTAAATGTGAAATGATTTGGCTTCAAACTTCTGCTGAAGACCTTTGTATTAGTAACATAGAACTCACAACTACACATTGTGATAATCAAGTAGGTACTCACTAGCAATATCTTCTTCAATGAGAAAACCAAGCATATAGAATTAATTGCCACATTGTTAGATATAAAAGTCAAAAAAACAAATCACATTTTACTACTTCTAAGAATCAAGCTGAAAATATATTAGCTAGAGTACTTGCTATTATGGTTTGAAATATGGGTCTACGGTAGTGTACCAATCTAGTCTTAGACTAGTCCAAACAAGATATACTGTATCAACATATGTATTAATTGTGTTTTAGACTGGTATATACTACCCATACCATACAATATAGACTAATTTTTAAAAACTTGCTTGCGACAAGTTTCTTCATCAATCTACCAAATTAGGCACGATTGATAAAGAGAGTGTTAGGCTATTTAGTGAAAAAATATTAGTATTTTTAGTAATAGAGGTCCCCCATATTGCTAAGAATAATATTGCAATAATGTGAGGCATCTTTATAAATATGCACTGCGCCTCTTTTACATACACAAAATTACATATTTTCCCTTCACAACTAAAACAAAAGAGGAGATGGGGATGATGGTAAAGATAAGGAAAAGGATAGGACAAAAGATAGAGCAATTGCCTCTAATACTATGTTGAAAGAAAGCAACAATAAATAACATATGATATGTGGAATTAAGGAGTAGATAAATAGGGGTGTCCAATTGGGTTGACCCAATTTTTCTTTACAAAAACTTTTGAACTCAAAACCAAACTGATTTTCTACAAAACCAACTTTTGACCATACAAAAAATTTTAAGTTCCATTCAATTCAGTTCAGTTTGGGTTGAACCAAATTAAATTTTTTATATATTTTTCTAAATAAAATAATATTATAATATTAATAAATTTGAAAATAAAAATAAATATTTAAATTTTGGTTTAATCAATTCTAACTCAAAATTTTGGTGTTAGAATTGAAAACCAAACCAAAATGTTTTAAAAAAATTTCAACCCCAACCAAACTGTACTAGTTTGGATTAAAACCAAACTAAACCGAAAATTTTGATTTGTTTCGGGTTGACCCGAACGATGGACAGCCCTGTGGATAAATATTCTCACATAAAACAATATTTGAGATTAAACTCAGTTGCCTTAGGCCAATATGAACTCAATAAGGTAAATGAACTTTGTGGAAACAAA
Organism: Costus pulverulentus; assembly: GCA_027562315.1. Lineage (NCBI taxonomy): Eukaryota > Viridiplantae > Streptophyta > Magnoliopsida > Zingiberales > Costaceae > Costus > Costus pulverulentus. The sequence continues at coordinate 69,634,635 of CM050438.1, forward strand.
TACACCCACTATCACAACAAAGTAAACAATATACCAGGGCCCAAGGGTAATTGTACTGGATAATTAAATATCCTTCATACATCTAAGTCAACCAGGTATTTTAAAAGCATTAACAGGGTGATTTTGAAAGGTGCCGAACTATTTACCAAAAATGACTATCATATGGTTAAATTCTAAGATCAAGAAGGTAACTACTTTATATCTTTGGAAAATCTTATGTTTGGAAATAAATGGAAACTAATTATGTAGGAGAGGTCCACATTCAACATCTCATTCTAAGCGTATCTCAGTGAATAACTTCAAATTTATGCCAATTGTTGCCTTATTCTATGGTCAAATAACTAGTCATAAAAACAGACAGAAAATTATACATACAAAAGTATACCAAGCAAACAAAACAAATGGGAAGCTTAGGCCTTTAAATCTCAAACCTGAGGCTTAAGAATAGATCCAATTTGCTAAAATACAATAAATAAACAACTGTAGACTTGATCTTTTTATAGTAGTTAGTTGCAGAACCTGTACAAAGGAAGTAGTCTGTAGTTTAGTATTTCAAGGAGCAACAAAGAGACACCTGCCTTGCTTAAGATAGTTGGAGATCGTTGGGTCAAAGTCTGCAGATACACAATCAAAGTTATTACATTGTCAGAGAAAATATTACATAAGATTTATCTGTTAGATAAAATCTTCTCGTATTGTTCAATATGAAATGAATCATAGATAGAAATATCATTTCTATGAGAAGAATATCTTCAAAAGATTTGAAGTAAATTGTACTTGCTTCAGAACGCACGAAGGAAAGTTGCATTTTTTGAGAACTAGAACAACTGAGAGCATGTTGCTCACTGTTTCATTGAATACCACAAAAAAGTGTCAAGTGTCAATGTAAGTTGATTAAAAAAACTTGGAAAATTTATCAAAATAAACCAAATAACAAATTTAACCAAAATGTGACTACACATTGGAAAGATAATGAAGATTATAGAAAGTAAAACAACAAACAAATGAGTTTAATTGTTAATAAGTATGATTGTTTCTAATATTATGTGAGGTCATTTTTTTGTCTATGTTTAAAATTCACCTTAAATTAATAAGGCTTTTTGTTTAATGGGTTCTGGCTTCCAATGAGCGCAATCACTCATTGTTAATTACCCCTAAAATTAAGGTACCTTTAATTAAGAGATCTATAAGAATAAACAACATTCCACAAATTAGAGGGCAAAATATTTTATAAATGTCATATTAATACATGGCTTATGAACAAATTAAAATTTAAATATTCGGCTTTGATGGCTTATAAACGATTCGATTTGATTTGTGCTCGGTCTTGATGACTTGTGAGCATTTGAGCTTAATTTGTAAACCGCCTTAATGGCATATTTGGAATTTGGCATGCACTCGACCTTGATGGTTTGTGAATATTTGAACTTGATTTATGTTCGACCTTCATGGCTTATGAACATCTTAACTTGATTTGTACTCGACCTTGATGGCTTATGAGGATTTGAATTTGATATATGCTCGGCCTTGATGGCTTATGAGGATTTAAATTTGGAAAATATCCGGCCTTAATGGCTTATTGGATATTTTAATTTGAGAAATATCCAACCTTGACGGCTTATTGGATATTTTAAATTTGGAAAATACCCTGCCTCAACGGCTTATTGGGTATTTTAAATTTGAGAAATACCCGGCCTCAATGGCTTGTTGGGTATTTGGATTTAGAAAATATTCGGCCTCAGTGGCTTGTTGGATATTTTGTTTTAGAAAATATCCTACCTTAGTGGTTTTGGATATTTGGAATTGGTTTGGCCCTTGGTGAGCATTTGAAATTGATTTCTGCTCAGTCTTGATGACTTGTGAGTATTTGAACTTGATTTCTGTTCGGTCTTGATAACTTGTGAGCATTTGAACTTGATTTATCATGAGGAATATTTATTTTATCTTGGAGCATCACATACACAATATCATATTGAGGAGCTACGCCCCGGTGACAAGCATCGGAGTACGCATCTCCCAAACAATATTATATTGTGATATGATGGGTTTGATCAAAATAGGTTGAGTGAGTTAATTAGCTCATATTCAACCGTATTCGGAAAGGTTGGACTTAATTTTATAGGGGTAAATACTCATATTATATCAATGACTGTCCATTTGACTCATATTAATGAAAATCATCTTTAGCCGTCAAATATCTGATTTTCTCATGACCGTTGATCTAAATTCATAGATCTGTTTAATCCAAGACTCGGATCAAAAATCTGACATCATATTTGGAAAGATCCGGTTCGAATTAGTAGGGATCTGACTCCTTAATCATATCAAACGTCAACCGATTGATCTAGATATGTCCAGATCATTATCAGCCGTTGATTTTATATTTGATCAAATTCATCAAGATCATTCATTTAAATTCACAAATATGCTTCAATCTAGAATTCAGATCAAAAATCAGATATCATATTTGGAGAGATCAGGTTCGACTCAGTAGGGATCGACTCCTTGATCATGTCAAATGTCAACTAATTGATCTAGATATGTCCAGATCATTTTCGGCCGATGATTTAGAGTTTAGATCAGATTTATCATGACCGTTTGTTTAAATTCGCCGATCTGATTTGATTCAAGTCTCAGATCGAAAATCTAATGTCATATTTGGAGAGATCAAATTCAACTCAGTAAGGATCGACATCTTGATCATGTCAAACATTAACTAATTGACCTAGATACGCTCAGTTCAATTTCAACCGTTGATTTAAGTTTAGATCAGATTCATCTTTACCGTTCATTTAAATTCATCGATTGGCTTCAATTCGGGCCTTGGATCAAAAATCTGATATTGTATTTGGAAAGATCTGATTCAACATAGTAGGGATTGACTCCTTGATCATGTCAAATGTCAACCAATTGACCTAGATACGCTCAGATCAATTTCAGCCGTTGATTTAGGTTTAGATTAGATTCATCTTTACCATTCATTTAAATTCACAAATATGTTTCAGTCCAGGTCTCGGATCAAACATCAGATATTGTATTTGGAAAGATCTAGTTCGACATAGTAGGGATTGACTCCTTGATCATGTCAAATGTCAACCGATTGACCTAGATATGCTATGATCATTCTTAGCCATTCATTTGAAGTTTAGATCTGCACCGTTAGATCAAAGTTTGATTTAACCTGATCCGTTGATTCGAATTTATTAAATCGACTAGATCTCAGCCGTTCGATTTTGTTCGAAATAATATGGAGCATCGATTTTATGAAGATCTGGACCGTTGATTTCATGATGTGAATCTCGCCCATTGGATTTAAGTTATTAGATTGTTTTAATCTCGGTCGTCCGATGTGAGTTGAAATGATCTGGATCGTCGATTTTGTTTTAATCTGGATCGTCGGATTGTTTGAATGGATCTGGACCATTTGCTTCTTTTCTTCGTTACCCTCGACGACGACGACAGCGTTCGAAGATTAGGGTTCGTTGCCGCCGCCCGTTCACTGCACCTCCGGCCAATAGGCTCCGCCAGTGGCTTACCTATGTCGAGGAGGACTTATGGCTGGACTTTGAAGCCTTCCGGTGGAGTATCGATGGCGAATCTACGATTTGGGCGGAAACAGGGTCGCCGGCGATTTTTAGTTCGATTCCAGCGATCTGGCCGTCAAATGACCAGATCCTTTAGGTTGTAGGTTCACCGGCGTGAAAAGAGCATGCAGTCGTGATTTTAGCGAGATCCAACGGTCGGATCCCGAGTTCTTACAGTAGAAGCTTCGGCGAACGAAGAAAGCTTCCGTCGTGAAGCTTCGTACGTACATGAATGTCTACGACAGGGCTTCCAAGTGAGGATAATAAAATTTTCTTCTCGTCAATAAAATCAAAATAATGACGATATTAATGAAGGGATATAAAGATCCCAGGAAAAAAATTTAAGGATATAAAATCCTAGAAAACTTTAGGGATATAATATCTCAAGAAATTTTAAGGGATATAGAATCCCATGAATTTTAGGGGATATAAAGATCCCAGGAACGTTATGGGATATAAAATCCTAAAAAATAATTTAGGGGATATAAAGATCCCAGGAACATTACGGGATATAAAGATCCTAGGAAATAATTTTGAGGGATATAAAGATCCAGGAACGTTACGGGATATAAAAATCCCAAGAAATAATTTTAAGGGAAATAAAGATCCCAAGAACGTTACGGAATATAAAAATCCCAGGAGATAATTTTAAGGGATATAAAAATCCCAGGAGATAATTTTAAGGGATATAAAAATCCCAGGAGATAATTTGGGATATGAAATCCTAGGAATTTGAGGATATGAGATCCTTGAATACTATCTTCTCCTCTTTTCTTTACTTTTCTTCTCTCTCTTCCTCCTCTAATTGCCGAGAGATGCTTCTCTAATTCTTTTCTCAATTTCTCCCCTATCCTCCTTTGCCGAGACCATGCAAACAAAGCCCTTCTACTCTTTTTTTATGTTTTCCGAGAGCTTCTCTCCTCCCCTTTTTAATGCCACCGCTTCTTCTTTTTGTTGCCGAGGATGCTAATCCCCTTCTCAATTTCTCCTCTTTTCTTTGGCTCTCTCCTGTTTTTAATCTTTTCTTTAATGCATTCGGCTGCCACCCTTTTATAAAAGCTTTTAGCTAATTTTCCTTTGTATTTCCTTATTAAGTATTATTAATTAGATTTAATTTCCTTTGATTAGCTGACGATTGCTCCTCTTGTTAATTTTGCTTCACCTTCTTTTTTTTTTTTAAGTGACGCTTCTCTTTATTAAAGCCTTAGGATAATTTTTTATCTATTTCCTTATTTAGCTCAAATTAATTTGGTTTAATTGATTTGATTTAGATGATTTAATTTATGTTGCTTAATTGCCTATTACTGCATGCACTTATTAATTTTTTTTATTTTCTCTTTTTTTTATATGACTAGTATGTACTTAGTATGAAATCATTTTTAAAACCTTAATATAAACAAAAAAAAATCCTTTTAAGGTAATAGAACATAGAACCAAGGTTTTAAAATCCGGTCCGGCAGCTCGGTCCGGCGAGCTATCGGACTCGTACGGTACCGGCGAACCGTGGGAGAACCGAGCAGCAGTAGGCGGGAGCGAAAGAGCGGCGGTGGAAGCTTCGAAGCTTCTACTGCCACTAGAAGCTTCGAAACTTTCAGCGTCGCTGGTTCGAAGCTTCCGGTCCCAACATTGAAGCTTCCACCGCTGCAACGGCCACCCGTTGTTGCCTCGCCGCCATTCGTGCTCCGAAGCTAGATCTGGTGTCGGTTCCTCGTCGGACCGGTACAAACCGACCGTACCGGTTGGTTTCGGACCGGCTTTTCGAACACTGCATAGAACTAAGTTAGCCTTATAATAAATAAACTACACTTAGGGGTGTCGATTAATCGGTTCAACCCGATAAACCGAACTGTTCGGTTCGGTTTTTGAGTAATCTAAATCGGTTCGGTTCATTATAGGTGAAATCGATTTTAATTCGGTTCGATTTCGGTTTGCCCTTAATCGGTTCGGTTCGGTTCAATTCAAACCGAATAAGAGTTGACTCCATTTTAAAAATTAAAAAAGAACCCCTAACTGAATACTCACATTCGGATTCGGCCTTTCCCTAATTCAGTAATCCATAACCCCTATACCTTAATCTTCCATTCTGATTTTGCCATTCGTTTTGGCCTTTGTCCTAAGTCCCTAACGAAAAAAAAAAAAATTATAAAATTAGGCTTATTCGGTTTTAATCGGGTTGAACCGAACCGGTTCGGTTCGGTTTCGGTTTGAGAGTAATTCGGTTCGGGTTCGGGTTGTTACCATCGAAATAAAATCGGTTCGGTTTATCCCTTAATCGGTTCGGACAGCCCTAACTACACTAGTAAACTTAGTGGGCCCCTAAACTCTACCCATGAAAAATTCATGATTAAAAAATAGCATGTACCACACATTACGAGTGCTAAGTATCAGGCTAACCTTGTACCAATATTAGTCTAACATTTGGTACTAGATAAATAATTATAATATATATATAGTTTCAATCAATACCATTAGTCCAGTGTTGATACAGACCAGACCACTACATATGGATATGTATAAGTCTAATATAGTGTTCGTACCAGCTTTTACAAATCGGTACTAAAACTTTGTAAAAGCTACCCTTGGTGTCACCGCCTAAAGATAATTGAACCTAAAATAAGACATTTTGTGGTGTATAAACCAAATAAACTTGTACTAGATAATTCACTGCCACCTAGTCAACTTAGTGATCTCTTAGACTCTAGCCATAAAGAGCTACCCTTTGTGACAGCTTAGTTGCTCTCCAACTAAACATAACAAACATACCATCATATTGAGATGTTGAAACTCCACCTATTGATGTGTTTGTGCCTCTTGGGCTTATGCTTAGTGATAACAATGGTAACCATCACAAAAGCTCGCGTAAATACCTTTTGGTGAATCCACCAGCAGCCAAGTCAATTAAATCAAGAACAAATTTTAGCTTCTATAGTGACTAGTGATGATAAAACAAAATTAGAAATAGATTGAAATGGACTTACACCCTTACTTAATTAGGGAAAGCTTGGAACCCACTTGAACCTAACTGCTAAGCCTCCAACAGGATGTGCCTTGTTTGGCAGCATGGTAAAGATGATCTACCTTCCGCTTGAGATTTGCCCCATTGATAAAATAATAGAAGGCATTAGGCTGTGGATATTATTGTTGTAGATTCAAGAGAAACATTACAACAGGGGTGGTCGAAAATAAACTCGATAATTTGAAACATTATAATGATTTTGTCTGTGAGCATTGTGTAGGGACTTTACAATCCGTGCTTTTGTTATACTGGTCAATAAAAGATAATTTCTTATGCTTAATATAGGTTGCTTGAATAGCATTAAGCTTCCTTAGTTTGCTTTGTTTTGACATATTGGTTATCACAAAATCTACTCTCTCGATATGTAGAATACCACCAAAAAGAAAGGGCATCCAACTACTAATAGACAACTACTCTCTTAATATTATGTCTCCATAAAAATAACTTGGTCTACCCAATCAGCTTAGTAGTATTAGTGACAAAAAGAGATGAGATTGGTTTGCCTTACAACCATAAATCCCACCAAGTGTAGATTAATTAGGTAGAATTTTAGAAATGTTTCTAAAACCCATGAACGACTGCATCATGTTTCTACTCCTCAATGGAGCCTATTTTGTTAAGAAAAAAAAATGTCTGTTTTCCCTAACCTGCTTCATTTTCTCTTTTGTGCTCTCGTCAAATCAACATGAATATGTGCTGTTTAATTGTACATGCCTTCAAACTTCAAACTTAAAAAAGACTGAAAGAATAAGTTATCATAACCAGTAATAAATCATCGTAGTTTTACTACTGTTTTAGAACATTGACTTTAACACGTTAGCATGGAACAGTTATTCTAATGTTGGACCTGCAAGAATACTGACGATTCTTTATTTTAAGCACGTCTGAAATCACAACCCACAATCAAATTCCATATGTTTGTTGTCCAAATTGAGAAGTCTTAAGTTGCACATTGCACAGGTTATGCAGCCTTCTTCACCTCAAGTATATTATGCCAACATAAAGCTAATCTATTAAAGTAGTTTTTTGCCTTAAGAAAGAACAAGAAAAAGACAAATTGCAAACATCAGCATGCTACTTTGCATCAATCTTAGCAAGGTTCGTATTGAAATATAATTCATCTAGTTTTGTTTCCAGTAAATATTGCATAATCCATGTTTCATCCTCACTATAGGAATTTAAACATAAGCTTTTAAATATATGTCCGTAGCATTGGTCCATTATCATACTAGTGTACCCTGATAGTAGGACTAATCAACTTTTTATTTTACATATATATACTAGTATCTACCATAGATTTGTACATGATTGGGCCGATATAAACCAGTTGTACTAAGAATCTAATTGTACATAATACTTTTAAAGAATTTGACCCAGTGGAAAAAGAGTAAAGACAGAGATCTAACATATGTTGTAAAGTGCAATAGGAAGCAATCTAACCAAAACATACTGTGAAATGAGGACGAAATAATGAGTGAGGTGCAATAAGAAGCAATCTAACATATGTTTCGACCATAGCAATGCTTGGGATAGCCTGCAAGAACAAGGAAAATACCAATAATAGTACACCAGAATTACATATGAATTGTCAAAGTGACATCTACAATGCAAAAATATTTATCAAGATTTGAAAATAACATACAATTAGGTGATAAAAGCAACAAAAATAGTAGCAAAAAACCTACAAATATCATACTCAGATCAGGTTGTCCGTATCTATATAGGCAAACAAAAACAAAATCAAATAAAAGCTAAAACAAGCAGTCTATTGAATCTCTAATCTATCTGCTATACAAAATAACTACTAATTCTGATTTTGAGTCAACCCAAGCAATTGAGTTCTAAGTGTTCAAGATCTCTTTCAGCACAAAAGATTTATAGGAAGAAAGGAATCAGAAAGAGGAAAGGAAAGAATAATCTTGTTCTTGGTCAAAAGTTTGTTCCAAGCCATAATTTCAAGTGTAGCAAAGTTAAAACTTCATACTGCAAAATTTGGTTTTATTATACATATAAAGAAAACAAACAAGTTGAAAATTCATATGGATTCACCAAAGCATATCCAAATCAGGCAAAAATTCAATTTCAGGAATAAAATAAGTGTTCATTTCTTTTAAACCAAAAATATTAATGTAGATCACTGATATTTGCTACAAATGTGCAACTCAAAAAGAAAAAAAATAAGTTAAATCAATCTCTCTTTTCAAGGAGAACTCCTCAAAAATAACATTTGCTACATCATGACAAATGAGATAGTACACATAACGGATAATAAAATAAATATTATTTTGGAGAAGGATTGAAAAAAAAATAGCAGATATCATGTTTTGGTACCTGACCAAGAAATATGGTTTCTTCAAGTTGAAAAGCAAGCTTTAAGCATAAGTTGATTGACAAACCAGAAAGTAATGTCATTGACAGTGGGAAAGTTTCACGCATCATCATCATTCTATCATTGGATTGTACATTAGGTCCCTGTAGAATTTCTGTTACCCCGGCGGACGTAAACCAATTCATAACTGCTTCGCAGGCAGGCTGGGCCATTGTAAAAGATAAAACCCAAAACATTCCCATTGATCTATCATCTAAATTCATAAAATCCATCATTCGATCCCCTGAAACTATTTTAAAGAAAATAATATTTATAAAAAGACAAACAAAAGTAACTGGGAAAGTAAACTACTTGAGATGTTTATATGATTCATTGAAATGTCATGGAAACGTTACATATACCACACTGCACCTCCTAGTTGAATTTTTTTATACAAACTCATTGGAGAATTTCAATGCAAGACTAGTAATTTAAACAAGAGCAAATCAGTCAAACAGTTGAAAAAAATCAACAAAAATGAACAGTTTTGGTAAAAATATTGTCCATTGTAGAGTCACTGGTTCATAGAATAGTGGCACAGAAAACAAATTAGCATCACAATTTTTCTCTTTGTTTGAAATAATTAACCTAGCATGAAGACTTGTAGAAATCAAGGTTCTAAAAATAATTCAAAGACATTCCACATGAAGGTGAAAATTTATTGTTAGATTGGGCAGACGTCATTTTCCGGACCTACAACATTAAAGGTGATGATTGTTTGAAACAAAAAGTTGAGTAGTATAAGCAAGGAGAAAATCAAAAGTGCTAAGAGCATTTCCAAAGATACCTTTGGTCCCCTGTTGCTTCCACCATTCATCTATTTGCTTTCCTTTCTGAAGCTGATCATTGTTCAGATATTCCCGGATTGAAGAGTTAAAAGACCAGATACGCAAAGTCTGGCTGCTACTAATGAAATCCAAAAGAATTGCTTGAGGACTGACATTGCTTGGATCAACATTTTTGTCTTCTTTATGAAATGAAATGATCTTTTTTGTAGTTTCCACCTGACAAGTACCGGAACAACAAACACAATTACAGCTATACACAAAGTGACTACAAGGCATAGCAAGCAAGATTCTAGCATCCACAAGCAGTAAATCAACAAACCTTGGGACACATCTTCATGTCAAGCGTCTACAATGCAGATCATATTCATGGCATTTTCATTTGTCATAAACTAGTCCAAATGGATGGCAAAGACAAAACCATGCATGCTAAAAAGGCATATAGATGAAAAAGACCCTAAGCTACCACAAAATTGACAAACAAGAGTTAGGGCACACCTGCGGCATGCACATATGTCTTTCACCTTGCCCATTTCACTAGTATATAGAACATGTATAGCCCATTTATTTGGAAGGAATTGAAGGAAAAGAAAAAAAGGAAACGAGTTTAAAATTTTATTTAGAAAAAGAAAAATTAATCAATATAGAAATGGAGAAATGTCTAGGTCCCAGATATATTTTTAATGTTGTTTTCATTTGTTTCTTAAAAATAGATATTTTTCCCAAAAAAAAAACTTCCTTTACTTTCCTTCCAGGTAAATGAACCTATGAAATAAAATCCTAGTGCAGGGCATTTATGCTTCAAGGTACAAAAGCATAGTTCGATGTTGTGTAAGCCAATTTATTCGAGTTTCATTGATTGGATGTATATGCATTGGACCATGTGCACAGGACATTATTTTGCAACAAGCAACCTTTGTGCACTCCTTTGAGAAAAGTTATGCAAAAGATTGTGCTACTTGGCAGAGAAATGAAGTATCAATTGATGAAATGCAAAGATCCGGAATGTGAAATTTTCTTAATTGAATGATTGTTTAAACAAAATACTTTTCGGAAACAGGCAAAAGAAAACAAAAGCATAATAAGACAGGTAAGAGGATAGCACAATTATGCACTTAAACTACCTTCTTTGGGTCTGAACTCAATGTAGACATCACAATCTCAATGCGAATAATTTGCGCAAGCAGCCATGTTACATGATTGCTACGAAGAATCTGTTGGTCACTTTTTGTAACTCGAGAAGCAATTTTGTTGACAAAATCAAGAAAATCAATACATCCACTCTTCATAAGAAAGAAGAATATGTCTGCGAATATAAGCCACTCCTGCCAGCATTGTGTTTCTGCAAAAGTGAACAACGGAAATTTAATCTGTCAAACAACAGTACCATGAAGCATAACCTGTTAAATAGGCATAATAGACTATCAAATGTTCAAAGAAATGAAATGGACAATCTTATTCAAGAAGTCATCAAATGCAACTAAACAGAAGCTACTAAGACATAAAATGAACAAGACTGAAACAAGATGCTGCAGATTGAATGTAGAAATACTAAAGCCTGAGTAAGCTTATAACTGAGATTATACTAGATTTCATTCATCATCACTCTTATAATTGTGTACTTAATGTTTATTGCAATTTATTTGCAAATAATTTTTTTTAAGAGACATCTCCAAATTACAACTGCAATATTCATTGTTTATTTTGGAGGTATGTTCACCTAAGATATTATATGTCGCATATTGGAAGATAACTGAAAAAAAAAACAAAAAACAAAAAAATTAACTGTACATAAATTTTAAAGTGCTTTGCAATCATAATATCATAAAAGATAAGGCATGGATCCACAACTTCAGAGTTGTAGGACATGTTCCTATATAGAATGCAACACCTAAAGTCAGAAAGTATAAATAGGTACTTGGTTTCAGATTGGACATCAACTGTCATGTTTATTGAATTCACATGATAAGTAACCATAAAAGAAAACTCAGTATATATAAAAGCTCCTCATGGCTTATTATCCATTAATCTTAGAAGCAAGATTTTTAAAAACAATATATATATACACGTGTGTGTGTATATAATAGGTACTATATATATATATATATATATATATATATATATATAGTCCATCTCTCCATGATCAGTTGTACCGTACCACCCATTATGGACCGATTTTATAAACTTTACTTAGAATTACATTTACATATGACTAATTCATGATAAAACAAGACAAAAATTTAACATGTTGATACAGCATTACCTGAGTTTGTTACTTTTAGAAGTTCAATTGTTCTATCAACAACAGCCTCACAAATCATTTCAGGTGAGAAAACAGCACCAGGAATTGATGTCTGAGAGGCTTGAGACTTATAACAAGGAGCAATCAGAAGTACACGTCTCCACCAATCAGGTGAAGGAGTTGTGCGGAGGGCATGTCTAAGGCATCGCAAGGCTCGTTCCCAATCCAAACTCTCTCTTGGAATAGATGTTGCAAAATCCTATGTAGAAGGAGAAAAAATAATAAAAATAGGAAAAAGTTAAATTAGAAATAATAAAAAAACAATGCCTTTGCAAGAGATTTGAATCATTATACCAGATGTACATGGCAATTTTCCTTTTTCTTTTTCTTTCACATTTATCATATTATGTTCATTGGCACAAGAATAATGAAACATTCTTCCACGTCAAATTGCCAAAAGATCGTCTATTATCTATTCCATCATATCTGATAATTAGAATCAATTGGCAAGGTGATAATAGCATAGTGTGTGTATGTGTGTGATAAACGAAGCCTTCATGTGTTTCACAGGAATGACAGAGCTACCTTGAATAAAGGCACCTCCACTTGTCCCTCAAGCATATAATAATTAATATTACTTTGAAATAACTTGCAACTAATCCATACCCAGGGAAACATACCAGACCAAATTTACTCTAGTAAGTACTTGGAGTCTTGGACTGCTTCAAATTCTTCATTCTCTAGACAAAATGTATCATATAACATCAAATAGTGATGACCTAACTAATTAACTGGGGCACCAAAAGCTCAGCTACAAATTGGGCATACAATTCCCAATTTAACCCGTTATAACTTACCCAGGATTGCAAAATAGACAAAATCTATCATATAACATCAAATAGTGATGACCAAACTAATTAACTGGGGCACCAAAAGCTCAGCTACAAATTGCGCATACAATTCCCAATTTAACCCGTTATAACTCACCCAGGATTGCAAAATGCAATTGTTTTCCTGAGTAACCAGTTATGTGCCAATTTTACGATATCTATAAATATAATCGGGAATCTTTATTATTTTAGGATTCAAAATAATGAAATGAATCTCCAGAGGTATACTCTAATGTTTTCTTATGTCCTCTGGAATATCAAAAAAGATACTATTAACCAGATAGGATGCCTCAAGTCCCAATGTTACTCTATTATTATACTGTGGGCATGAACTATCTATACGCAGCTAAATACCATCCTTATATATGTACATTTATTCCAATCAATATCCTACATAGTGTCAGTTTTTTTTCTTAAAAAACATTGACCTTGTGCAATTCTTGGTAACATTAAGCTAAATTGATACCCACTGGTACTAGCAATCATGGTTTAAGATACCAGTCCGAATTTGGCGTACCGATTTAGTCTCGGATCGATTTGCAACAGTAAATCTAACACTGTGCTCCATTGAAATCGGTCATACTGACAGTATGTTATAGTGAAACCAGTCCTATCTCAGACAGGTACAAACCAGCCGGTACTGGACCAGTATCATGCTAGCAAATCGATTTGCAACAGTAAATCTAACACTGTGCTCCATTGAAATCGGTCATACTGACATTATGTTATAGTGAAACCAGTCCTATCTCAGCCAGGTACAAACCAGCCGATACTGGACCAGTATCATGCTAGCAGCACTATGCATCATGCATCAATACCACCGGTACCAATCAGTACATACTAGTCCATTTGGATCGGTATCTTAAACCTTAGTTAGAACACACCCAATCTAGTATTTCTAAATACAATTAAAAAACATCCCAAAACCCATTGGGAATTGCATTCTTATTTCTCTGGCAGCCAACACAATCACCTATTGCTAACAGCATCTTCCCCGACCTCTTCTACCTTCCAACTTCTCAAACCATAACTTCTTCCGACTCTTCTTCTCATAGTTCCTCCCCCAACAAATATGCAATAAAAGAAAAGATCTAGTATGTTCCTAAGCCACCTCCAAAACCAACCACACATCTCCATGTAATCCACTTCTTTTCCAATTCTTCTACATATGCCTGTCACCAGATTTCTCTTTCTTTCAACAACAAATGCCAACTCCTAGTCGTATTGGCATACGAATATCCCAACCCTATCAATCATCGCAATTGCAGGAACGCAAACAACATAGGTATTAATTTAAATGCAAATGTAATTCAGTTTTAGGTAATACACTTTCTGGAGCAATCAATAATAATTTTACCTAGTGTAATGCGCTGTCATAAATTTGTAATTGTGACCGTGTGCAAAACAATTTTATCAAAATGCAGTACATGCTACAGTTGTCTTATCCTGCACCCTAGATTAAGTCAATTGATCGTGTTTTGATAGTTAGACTTGTACTTTATTACTTTTTTTGTATTCTAGATGATGAGGCAGTACAGTTGGAGGTTGATAATATACTTTAAAGCATGATTTGAAATAACGAATAAATGAATACAGTAAATTTATAATTTTAGATGAAATTAAAAAATTATGATATTTTACAATTGCAAGAAAGGGTATATTTAGTCTTGCTTTTGCACTTGCCTCATCCCTTAGGCCATCCCATTCAATCCCACGCATCCTGGAAATTTAAAAGAAACATAGGACTAATAATTATTTCTATATAATTAATTAATTAGAATAAAATTACTTATACATTGTACATTAGCATTTTAAACCTTTTTTGCTTGATTTTAAACCGGTCATGTTCCTATCGTTCCATCCTATATGTCCATGTAATCTAAACATTTTAAGATAAATCATTTTTATGATATATACATAAATTAATATTTAAAAATAAAAAAACCAATAAAGGTTGAATAATGATAAAATACCTTGTAAGTAGAAACTTCTCTACTAAAGTCACCTAATAGAAGCTCCTACAATATCCAAAAAGAATAGCAATTATTCAAGTATTTCATGCATAGCTTTATAATGCCCGCATTTAGTAGACCTCCCAAGACATATAGTACTAACTACTAATTGTGAAGTTCACATGCTCAATAAATTTGAGTGGGTGATTATCTCCAATGGGTAGATACTATTGCAATTGGGATTGAACTAACACAGAATACAGAAGCATGTAAATTCCTTTTGAGCTATATCCTTCATAGCTCACCTAGGACAATGGTGAGCTACTCTTTAACTCTAGTGACAAAGTGGGTCTTTTGTAGTTCTAAAAGGATGGGGTTTTTTGCTTAGCTAGAGCCTCTAGGTTTGCTCAAGCAATCGTCATGGTCTAGCTGTATTTGTCTACCCTACTTTATAGGTCCATGATTGTTGTATTCATGGTTTAAAACACCAATTATACTTGTCCAACCATGTCCTGATATCAAGGTTTTAAATACCGATGTGTACTGGTCTATACCAACACATGGGATCAATCAATACTATTAAAATTATATATATTATATATAAATATATATGGCACCAACCTTGTATTGGCATGATATAAGATTACTGTCTATACCAGGCAATACAAAATGTTTTCAAATTCCAATAGTGGAATAACATTTAAACTATGTTGCATGCAAATATATCTCACCACCATCTCCTTTGACTGCTTGCACTTCTTACTACCAAGGTTTTTCTTTATCCTTGGCTCAACAACTAAGATCCTGGTGGAACTTGGAAAGACTAATATTGTGGCCACATTCAACTAGACTAAAGCAACATCTCCTATGTCAATCTATCATTTATCTCATCCTCTCTCTATGCTTGAATTACCTAGCTTATTTTATTACCAATCTCCCTCTTAATTAGTTCAATAATATATTAAGAGACCATAGGAGCTTGATCTTAAAGCCGACCACCAATCTATGATTGAGTTGGTATCATCTAAAGAAATGAACTACTGAAAGGGTCCAAAATAACTTTTGATTCTTACTCATTTTCCTCTTGCATCTTGTGGTGAATAATTAAAATAACTTCTCCAATAGAAGATATGATAATTTTGTCAAACCTTTGTATAAATCAATGAAAAGGTTAACCAATCATGTTTGTATATGCTTGATGATGCATATTATAAGAGGATACAATTAACTCTACTCTTTCATAAATGTATGGCTTTAACCCTAAATTACAACCATCATTTAGCTAAAAATTTAATAATATCATAATTAGATAATTTAACTAACACTATCAATAAATGCAAAGACTAAATTAAATAATGGAAAAAAAATATTTGTTTGGATCCATTTTGTATCATATATCTAAAGAAATTAGATCTTCATGTATCATTTCACTTTTTCAATATAGGTAACCTTCTACAATTACCACTGCAACTACTTTTGTATATAGCTTCACATGGAGTATTATATTTTTGTAATGCAGTTAGCAAGTCTTGTCATGTTCCTAAGTTATAATGGTATTGGAAGGTTATAATACTGGTAGGTTAGATTTAGGTAGTTAACTAAAAGACAAAAATAAAATTATTATTATCTATACAAGTAATGAAATAACTAAAATAATTACATAAAAAATTAAAATATTTATTAGCTAAGTGAATTTTTTGCTTGACAATTGTTCTCCCATTTGCATATCAAAGCAAGGAATGACCTTATTGCCAATTGCTACACTAATTAACCTTTGATAATCTTAGATCACACTGGTAAATTTCTGGAGAGTTATATCATTCTTCCCTTATGAACATTCTCTTTAACCACTCCTTTGTTAAGTAAATATTTCAAAGTAATAAAATGTTAGTAACTCATAGGCACATACCGTAATATCTCACCCTTTATAAAATGTTATATTTTAGCATGGCCTCAAAGGTGGTTTGTATATGAACTAGGTGATAGTTTGTACCATGGATTAAGAAAATGATTAGAGCTTGGAAGGTAATACCAATTACTATACCATTATCAAGACCAATCGGTTGGTATCAACATTGGAAGAGTCAATATACCTACTAGTTCCACTGATAAGAAGAGAAAAAGAACAACTGATGGACCGATTGAACTAACTAGTTCCACTAGTCCATCATAAAAGTTAGGTACAACCGATTGATTCCACTAGTCAGTCGACATAAAAAAATTAACTTTTAGATACATACGAGTTCTATATAAGCTCTCATTCCCTTATTTCACTTACACTTCTCTCAATATCTCTAAAACTCTCTTGTACTCTCTTAAATTCTCTAAACTCTCTCTTCCTTAATTAATTGTAATTAGAATCTATAGCAACTAAAAAGGTTAGAATTGTAATCTCACCTCACCTTGCAACATGCATGGAAAATACTAAAAAATTTCCATCATTGGCAATGCATTCATTACAATATCTTCAAACATAAAGGTACAAACTCAAGTTAAGCAACATATTACTAGTAAATATCCCAATTTCTAAATACCCTAAGGTGTGAACACAATCCATGAGAATCTCGACTCTTTACATATAAAGAAGGACCCCATCATCAAGAACCATGCGTACTTCAACTAACATGAGCATTTCAACTAACTTACAATAGGCCCCTATATCATGGCTACTATTTGAGCTTTAAGAGCTTCATATACTTGTCGAAATAGCTTCTCTGTGGTGCACAGAAGGACCTTAATTTAAGGTTAGTAGTAGAAGCAATGGTAGAAAAAATGTGGCAGGATCTTCTTCACTTGAATGAGTCAAAGCATAAACATGCGTGAAGGCAACATGGAATCACTAGCTTCCTTAGACTAAGTCGACAAACTAAAAGACCTAGTGCCACTTATATTAACACAAGAGCATTCCAATACCAAATAAGTAGATTTGAATAGATGATACTTGCACGAAGCCAAAGTAGTATGACATTCATTAAGTTATATCAAAATATTTTCACTTTAACTAGATTCCTGCTCATGCTGCAAGCAACACTCATTATCACTCAATAGTTTCAAAGATCGAAGAATTGGGCTTAGAAATCTGATCGTCTACCCTATATAATGGGTCATATCTTGATAAAGAAGTGTAAAAAATATTGCACTTTGCATCTCAGTATAAAAAAGCAATGGGATAATGTGTTACTCTTATGTGTGATGCTTGGAAAGGGCCCACCGTGATAATTATAATCAATTTTTGTATTTATTATAATAGAAAAGTTATATTTTATTAGTTAGTAGATGATTGGCTGGGTATTATGATGCTTATTACATCTGACCATAAAAGATTGTAAGAGATTAAACAAAACGAGAGTAACTTCAAACGAGCTAGTGAGTTGATTCAAGTTGATATCTCCTTTTATTTGAATGTTTTGTACTGCTCATTGCATCAACTTAATGATAAATAAATATTTATATATATATATATTAAATTATTTATATATATTCATTTTTCTTTATTTTTTCTTATCCACATATGACTAAATACGGACACTTATTTAAAATAAGTAATATTTAAAAGAATATATTTAAAAATTTGTAAGCTCGAACAATATTATAAATAAATAATACTTTTATCAAAGTAAATTTCAAACTGACCAACAAAAGAAAAGGGCAATAACAGTGTTATAATATTTCAACTCATGCCAAGAAAAAAGCTTCATTTTTCTTTCTTTTACCTACTATAGCTTTTCATTACCAAACCATATTTCAACTCCGCTTTCCAGCGGGGCCAAATAGGTACTAAGAAGCAATAATTTCTTAAGAGTAAGATACTACAAGGTAGGCCTATAAGACTTGTTATGCTTTTTGCTACTTTGAACTCTTTACTTAGACCAGACTTTGGTTGAACAATGGTGCATATCTCCTTATTCAACTTCATAAGAGGGTAGGGACATGGATCATATCATTCTTAACATACACTTTTGGGCCAACATAAGCAATATATACATGGTAGTGAAACCTTTATATGTGGTCTTTAGGAAATTTAGTAAGGAGAAAAAGCCAATGTATCATATGATTCAAGAATATTTGAGACATTTTAAACACAATAATGGATAATAAGGTTGTTAAATACATCAACATTATCAAATGTAAAGAAGAAAATAAAATAAGCATAAGAATTTCACTTGGTTTGTGAGTATCATAATATTTTTATGCAATTGTTTCAGTTATTTCATTCTATGTAGATGGTAATAACATTTATAAGTCAACATTGATGGGTATACTTAGTATTCTAGTGCTAATTATTAGTTCAAAATATTAATTAACCAATTGGATGTCCTTATACTTGTGTGTGTCAAAGGTTGGAGACTAAAGAGTTAAATTCAAAATATGTTGCATAATAGTTAATCATTGATACATAATTAAATATTAATTATTGTTTGTAACCTTTTTGAACTATTTGAGTTATATATAAAGAGAGAGTAGTTAGTAGGATCTTATCATCATACACTCCAAACAAGCATTCTATCATTAGATCCCCACCATTCCTAGGTAAAATCTCAATCTAAACAACCTTAGTCAATGAATCGCCTTGTAAACTTAATGTAGTTACTTCTTTCCTAGCCAAATCCTATTAGCTATGTCAATTTTGTAGAAGTTTTCTCTCAATACTTTCAAACATCCCAAGATACAAATTCAAAATATAAGTTCCTCCAAGGTGTATTTTCTTGCTTCATTTTCTTACTTGGTAGAAGTCAAAATAGATTATGCATTTTGTAGCAGATTATTCATTATTGTTATCTACTCAAGATAAGGAAATGAATCAAACCTTAAATTTTATGTTCCTTAAAAACTCAAAGTTACATGTGAGATACATTCCAATTTCATAATGACTATAAATACATATATATGTATCAACATTCAACAATTTAAAATTAAGGAAATATTAAGCATCTTATCAAAACTAATTAGAAGAAATTAACTTAGCACTATCAGCAACTGAATCATTCCTTTCCATCTCAAACAGGTAACCAGTACAAAACAAATAAAAATGAAGGAAAGAGGAACGTGTGCACTTCAGTTTTGCATGCATATAAAAGGGGGATTACACTGTAAGAATGATCAACAATGAACAATCCAATAATTAAGCAAAGTTCGTTCCTTACCTCTCCATGCAATGGTTCTCCTAAAACACTAGGATAAGTGATGGGAGAATAACGTACATTGGCTAATGATTCACCGGCTATACTTGGATATGATTGTGACAAGAACCTATGAGTAGCAAAAGTAGGGCAATGAATGTGCTGATCTAACATTTGCATGTGCATGGCAACCATATCCCTTCTCCTGTGAATTTCCAGAATGATGCTAAATATTGCCTCGTCATCGGGAATGTTGTCAATAAACTGAAAGCTGCTGCGAATCAGCTCATAGAAAGGAATGCGGCACTTATCCTCATCAACTAACAACCATATGACATCCAGACATGTATGCATCCATTCATGCAAAGGCTTCTCAGGCTTCCAGGCCTTCTTGCCATCACTCTCATCCAATCCTGCAGGTCTACGATCCCAATTAGCCAACCAATTAAGCATGCTGTTCAAAATCTCTGCATGGGTCATTGGTTTTAGATTAAATTCTAGTCCAGCTAGAATAATTCTGCATGTGAAATGACGGAGTGAACCAATAACATTGCCCCTGGCTGATGGACTGGATCTTGTTATACTAGTATGCCCAGAGCTAGAGAGTTCTGACGGTTTAACTGGCGAGAGTACTGTACCAGCAGAAGGGTCAGTGGCAGACTGGGCAGGGGAGCTGACACCATGAAGAGTTGGCAACGGAGATGCTGGATTAGAAGGATGGAGGTTCGACGCATTTGTCATGGTCATGGCAGACGATGGTGACATCAGTAAAGGAGATGATATACCAGTAGATAACACAGCTTGTGTTGCTGGAGTCACCTGCCCCAACGTTGCCTCCGCAGAGGAAACTGAAGAGAGAAGTGAGAGAAGGAATGGATCCCACTTCAAATAGCCTATGTTGCACAAGCTCCGGATTGCAAACAGGAGAAATTCTGACTGTGGTGCATGACTGCTGCACTGCACAATGGAAGTTATAAGGACTGATTCTGTGGATGTGCGCATTTGCTCCTGATCCTTAAGTGCGATAGAGTAAGCATTGTTAGTGAATAATTTTATCATTTCAACAAAACATTTGTAAATGTAAAAAAAAAAAAAAAATCTAATACTTACAGGAAATTGTCCCTGCAACTGCTCAAAATCCAATATAAATTGTTCGTCACGAGGTGGAAGCTCCCCATGAGGAGCAGTAACCCTTTTCTGAAATTTGTTCCTAACATAGACATAAGCATTAAATCAACAAGATTGATATGAGTTGATCCCCAAATGCAAACCAATATCACGTCCTATTTAGAAACGGATGAACCTTGAAAGGAAAGATTTAATTAGATTTATTAGTAAAGTGGTCATTGATACAAATACAATAAATAAGATAACCTAATAACCCGGTAAGGCAACTTCCAATAACATAATAACTAACTAATACAACGCAGTCTAACTATACTTCTTACGCTAGAGCATAAATATCAACTATGCTCTAGCTTTAATAAGTATAAAATTGAATAGAAGCAAGAGATTTAATGAAGATATCAGAAAATTGGATCTTGGACATGGTGAAAATCCCATTTCGAAAAAAGATAATCTACCTCCACATGATTTATCTTTTGAGGAAGTAGCAAAACCACATAGCTATGGACATGTGTTTGGGCTCACAATTGTACTTTGTCATCGCATTTTATTTCTGGCTCTTTTAAATAAACGCATTTCCACCAACATAAATTAAGTCTAGAGATAAAACATATGCTATCATCATTCCCAACATAATTTACTTCAATACATAGGACTCTTATCTTATTTGTCCATTTATTTCAAGTGAGCCCTTGATATAGTGAAGAATGTGAAATACAACTTGTTAAGGCAATGTTTTGGCTCTTAAATAAAGTGGCTCACAATTCTAACAATACATGAACTATCTAGTGTAATAATAGTAACATAGATTAACTTTTCCATCAAATGCCAATACACAATAGGATCAACAAAACCCATAGGACTACATGAGAGAGTATTAACATAACTTGGCTCAAGCAGATCAATATCTTCCAACAAGTCGAGTTTGAGAGTGAAATTGACGGAGATCAAGGCCATAGCCTAGCCATTTAGTGATCAAAGCATTGTCGATAATAGCCCAATAGATATAGGAAACTTTGTAATAAATTTAATTGCATTCATGCATCATGTAGGGAGGATGTGCATGGACGTAAACATGAATCATATAGAATTAAGTAGAAATTTGCAAAGTAATAATGCATTATAAGATAAAAGAAATACTAATGCATCATATAGGAATAAATTCAATCATGCATCACTCCACATCAGCAGCCACATTACTATGTCACATTAACCCATCAAATTAGACATCTTACCAAATCGTCACCGGGTCACCTTACGAAGTAGTCACCTTACGAAGTAGTCAGCCCAATCATAAGAGAAGACAAATATGAACAAGACAAAGAAAACAAAATATCTTATTAAAAGAAAATCCCATGTAAGAGAATCTTTCTCTTTCAAGCACATTTATTAAGTCCAAGACTTCTTCCCACGCCTTTTTTTACCCAAATGGCCACAAGAGAAGAGAACTTAATGTCACCATTGCCTTCTTCAAACAAACTCATTCCAAAGTTCCAAAGAAGGTGCTCTATACCAAAAGTAAAGTCCCTCTTCCATGAGATCAAGAGAGATCTTCATAAAAACACAAGAATTTAAGACATGATATTTCTCTTAGACACCCCCCACCCAGTATTTGACATAAAAAAGCTTGTTTGCAAGTAAACGCTCTCTTTTCTCTCTAGATTTCCCTCTTCCGTCTCTTGGCCAAGTGCCTCAATCACCCCTTTCTCTTTCCTTGCTCTCCTTTCTCTACTCTATTCCAAGGTTTAAAGTCTTGGTCTATACCGATGTACCCATCCTATCTTGGACCTGTTTGGTATACCAACATTAACGATACTAGTACATTTATCGGGTAGTATGAACTTGTTTCTAAATCCTTGCTCTATGCACCCATATGGATGTTCAAAGCTAGAAAGCTTGCATCAACTTGAAGCTCCCAACCAACCACTGTTTGAGGACAAATGGCTTCCCTCCTTCATCTCCCTAGTTGATGCAGGAGCAAACGAGCCCATGAACACACTTGAGGACGGCCCAACCCCTCCAAAAGATACTTGGGGAGACTCCCCAAGGCCCCAGGAATTTTCCCTGGAATTTTCACCCAAGTCAGAGTTCCCCAGACCCCGACACGGCCAGGCCTTGCGCCCCGTTACGGCCGTGACACGATCGCCCGAAGACGCGAGCGCCGAACACGGGCGTGCTCCTAAGCACGGGCAAGCCGTGCCCGGTTCTGTGGATTTCAGCAACTCCCATCACGGCCGTGCTTCTGGTCACGGGCAAGCCGTGCCTGATTCTATGGATTTCGACGACGCCAAGCACGGGCATGACGCCAAGCACGGGCAGGCTGTGCTCGATTCTGTGGATTTCGATGACGCCAAGCACAGGCAAGCTGTGCTCGATTCTGTGGATTTCGACGACGCCAAGCACGGGCATGACGCCAAGCACGGGCGTGACGCCAAGCACGGGCGTGACGCCAAGCACGGGCAGGCCGTGCTCGATTCTGTGGATCACGGCGACTCTGAACACGGCCGTGTTCGCCATCACGGCCAGGCCGTGTTCGCCCCTGAAGACTCGTTGCAGCCCCGACGACCCCACTTTGACGTGCATCGCCCTCCCTACCATGTTACTCCACCCAATGATGATCCAAAGGAGCCCAACAACGTGGAAATCCGACGATCCCAACGTCAAAGTAGGCCCCCGGATCGCTTCTTGGGCGTCATTAACCCCCTTTCCATACACACCGGAGTAGCGCAGCCCAAGGGCGCTCCAAACCAACCATCTGAGGATCTTCCTCCAAGTGGGCCACTCAATCTCATTAGCAACACGGCCCAAGAACGAGCCGCGACGGTGGTAACCCAGCCCACGACTTCAAAGTTTTGCTGTCTTGTCGCAATGTGCTCGGAGCGCGTCTAAACCGTCTCCGCTAAGACGCGTACGCTGAAGGACCAAGGACCTGCGCCCCCTTGCAGGAATAGTTGGTAGTTGGTAGGATTTTATGTTTTCTTGTTTTATGTGGCAGCTTGACCACTTTATGGTAGTTAGTTTGTTAGGATGTTGTCCCCTTGTCTTGTTCCCCCTCCTTATCTTATAAAAGAGAGGGGTTGGCCAGCATCCCTCCGCAGTTCTCTTGGTGGTAGAGTCCTCCTTGTGAGCTAGAGTGAGCCTCCAGCTTGTGTGAGAGGTGAAGTGCTTCACCTTTGGAGTTTGTACGCCTTCGTGCTTTCAGTTTGTATTCCCAGCTTTCCAAGAAGTAAATCCCACCATCCGGTGGGTCAGGTTCGTCTGTTTTCTTTACATTGTTGTTGCATTTCATTGCTGCGGTTCTTTCCTCCCCTTCAACCCTACCATCCGCCATCGGAGGCGTAGTCGGACCTCGTGTTCTTGGTGTATTTTCAGCTGCATAGGCGCGCAAGCTGAACCCCGCAAATCCGTTATCCCCGACGCCGGCTAAGCTTAAAACGCGCTAAGAGAATTGCTGAAAGTTTGCTAAGAGGTTAGTGAGTTGTTATTTAGTTGGGTGCCGTTTTTCCTTCATTTCATTGGTGTTGCCCCGATCGAAATTGTCGCTATTCATCGTGCTTTCTACCGGATTCCTGCACTTTTCCGAAGCATTTTCTCTTCCCTCGTCTCACGACCCTCTCCCGTTTTCTCGTCATTATGTAATACCCTAGAGTACGGATTAAGGACCCCCTCACCCATTAGTTACTGCATCACTAGCTTAAGTTTAAATTGTTGTATTATAGTAGCATTGTATAATTAGTTGTGTATGCATTCCCTCCTATCCTACCCACTTACACAAGAAGTGGAAGAGGTCTCCTTTATTTTAAGAGGCCCTAGATGAGCACTTGATAACTTCATTAATTGTTTAAACAAGGATTTTAAAGATTAGTAAGAACTGCTCGGTATGGACAGTATCATATTGGTACGAATGTAAAGGATCAAGACTAATCCAGTACAATATATATGTATATATAATTATAACTAATATAAGAGTTAAAGTGGTACCAATTGATAACTAAGGGTGTGCATTTAGGAATTTCATTCCAGTACTAGTACCAAACTCCAAAATCACTAATTTTGGATACTAGTACTGCACTACAGAAGTTTTTGTCCATCCTGATCCTGAAATCCTAAAATTTATTTCAAAAAATTCTATAATATTAAATTAAAATAACAAATAAGAGTTAGCATTTGGGTGTTCACATCAAGGATGGAAAAATCGATTCGTACCAAGGAGGAGAGGAAGGAAGACCACTCGCTCTACCTCCACTGCACATGGACTAACCTGTTGCGGAATGAAAGAAGAAGAAGCAGGGCCATATTGCTGCTCCCACTAAACTAAACTCTGCCGCTCCTCTTCTTCTCTACTTTTTTCTTCTCCTTTGCTGGTCTTATTGTGCTCAAAGCTCAATTCCATCTAGCACAGACCAATACATACTAGTCCGAGCTTGGACCAATACATTGGTCCAAACTGGCTTTTAAAACCTTGGTCCATGTGTCAATATGTGAATCTTGATGTCTCCAACTATTAGTATAAAATACTGTTGTTTAGTACTTCTAGAGTTCAAGAGGGTACCAAATTAAAATTTAGGTCCAGCATTGGTACCACAATCTTGTATAAAAATTAATACTGATACCGAAGTGTCCAAGTCCCAGTTCCAAAATACCAAATACCAAAAATTTTGGTATAATACTATACTTCAATATTGGGTATTTTTGTTCACCCCTACTAATAACAATCAATATCATATCATGTCAGTATATACCAATCTAACAATGGACCAATACATAGTGAAATTAAAAATTATAGATAAACAAGTTTTCTTATTGTTAGCTCTTAGTAGTTATATTATTCACTATTTGCATAATATCACCTATTACTATCTTCTATCATAAACAAGTTATGAATTCATTGGAATCCTAGACACCCCGTGATACTTGGATCTATAAAGGTGGCGTATATAGTTGATAAGTCATAATAGAGGGCAAGGACAACAATATGGTGGATAAAAAACAAATAAGCCATGGATAAAAAGCAAATAAGCTATCAATATGATGGGTATAGTGCCACAAGACTGCATAAGTGTGCAAAAGGATAAGTATAGCAATATCTTTGAAGTTGGAGTAATAAGGAGTAGACACAAATAACTTAATATCAATGGAAATAAATATATAGCAAGTTAAAGGATCAAAACAATGATAGCCCTAGCTGAGTTGAAAGATGGGACAAAGCAGATCATGAACTAAGTTTATCAAATATCATATTCAAAACATAAACATAGTACATACATCCAAAAATATTAAGGCTAGATAGAAAAAGGAGATTGAGTAGGATAAAGAGAAAAGAAGGGGTAAGAACCCTTGAAGATGGCAGCCTAAACCTAGTTAAACAAATGACAAGTAGTAAGGATAGCATTACCCCATTAACTATGAGCGATATGCATAAAGGTGATGCATTTTGTGTTATACAAAAACATTTTGCTGATATATATGGATAAGTAGTAAGATATACGATAATATGGGTTAAATAAAAGAACAAATTGTAACTGAACATACTACAGAAGTTGACAGTATACAGGACTTTAGAAGACATAGCAATTTCAGTATTCATTTCCTTATAAAAACATAAAATACATCAAGTACACTAGAGTTACTCTTCAATAAATAAAACAAACTCATCCCAGAATAATCATCTATGAAACAAGACTCGGAACCTCAAATGCTAGAGTAAACTAGAGCAAATGGTGATAATACTTCAACTAGTAGAACTTGACAAAAAAAAGATATATAATGATGTTTACCAAGTTAACAAGCATCACTAACACACAACAAAGATTCTAACAATTAAAAAAACTATAGAACTTATAATGGTGTAAAATGTCTAGAATACTGCTAGAAGGGGGCAATGGCAGATGTAGGTAGCACAAAGTGAGACAAGGACAAGCCATCAACAAGAAGTTAGATGCCTCCGGTTAATCACAATTTATTTTATGATGTCATCTAATGTTGTTAAAATCACAAGTTGACTAGTTCAAGCCAACAAGTTTGTGTTGGCTACAAAGTCAACTCACAAGTGTGATCACGTTTAGGATAATCTCAATCTAACTCATAAGTCAATATAGTAGTTGATGCTTGTAAAAGGGTAGGATCGGGTGTAAGGCCCGAACCATTAACCCGTTAGGGTCATGTACGGTCTTTAAAGGGAAACACTATAGAGTGAACAATAATATATAAAAAAAAAATACTTTCTCAATCTTGATCCCACATGTCAGGTAATAAAGACTTGTTTTCCTCTATCATCTTTGGTAGCCACCACACACCTCTCCGTATAGTAAATGGTTTGTTTGTAACTGTTTCTAGTATTGAGTCCATTTACATTAGTAAAACTCTTATACTTTCTTATGTTCTCTACGTTCCTCAATTTCCAAATAATCTATTATCAATATGTGCTCCCGCACAAAGCTTAAATTGTATTGTCCTACAAACGAGGAAGATGATTGATAGGGGTCTTAAAGATAGGAGCGTATACTTGTTATCTGCCTCTTTTCTTGCATCTCCACCAGCTTGCTTTTCTACTGCAGTTTCTTTATTTCAGTGGCATTGTCAGCTTGACCACCCCTTCAAAGTTTAGCAATTTTTATCTTTACTGTCGTATTTTATGTTTCAATGTGATGCTTGTCAACTAGGCAAACATCATTGTTTTTTTCTCCTAATTGTAATACTCCTAGTGTGATGCTCCCAGGATTTAGCACAAATCCCAAAGCACAATGAGATGGAGCGATGATGGGACCCCTCGTCATCAGCAGTGTTGGACGACTCAGGTGTGCGATCATGTCCCTGAGGTTGACACAAGTCCATAGGGCGAGGGTCGAGTCAAACCACGGAGTGTGGGTTCACACGTGGATGTGGGTTTCCGACTCGACCCATGGACCCCGGATCCTCTCGCGCGAGCTTGCGAGCGTGCGCAACGGAGAGGGTCAACTGTGGGGCGATTCTGAGGTCTAATCAGCCCCGAACCGACCCTGAACCAGCCAAACCAGCGGTTCAGGCTGAACAAAACCTGGTTCAGCCGGTTCAGCTCACACGCGCGCAAAAGGGAAAATTTTCCCTATTTCTCATTTGCGCTGGGAGCGAACGCCGTCCGTCATCGATCCAGCCAGCTGGAGGTGTGCCGCCAGATTTGGAAGGTCACCGGCGGTTCGAATCGACGAGGCGGTGATGGCGGCAGCGATTGGGCGTGGAAGCCATGGCGGAATCAACGTGGACGAGCCTAGGGATGAGATTCGATCTCACCCCGATGGAAGAGTGATTTCCGGCCATCTGACGGCGGAGATCAGAGCTCGTGTGGCGGCGAGGATGGAAATCCATCCTCGTCGAGGGGAGGTTGCCATTCAAGCGGAATCGAACGCTTGGGCAAGGTCTGGCGACAGCGAAAACTCGGATCTGAAAATAGAACTTCTTTCTTCTAGTCGGCGACGAGACTCCGGCAGTGGACTCGTCGGCGCGAGGCTTCAGATCTTCTTTCCGGTGCCCTGGGAATCATCCCCTCCAGTGCCGGCAGCCAAACGCGGGAGTGGGATTGGATTTTCCGATCCCCGGTTCCACGCGAGCGGCATTTCCATTGGGTTCAAATCCTCGTCGGCGGCGGCTTCTCCAGCGACAATCCTTCGGCAGCGAGTTCTCCTTCCGTCGGCGACGAGATCCCAACCCTCCGGCGTGACTCCAGTTAAAGCGTAGGATCGCCTCTGAGCCAATTCTTTGCATGCCTCTGACAGAGCGATCGGTGAAGTGCTCTTACAGGAGGGGGCACTCAGTAGCATTTGAGAGCAGGAAGTTAAGTCCGATGGAGTAGCGTTACTCAGCTCACGAGAAGGAGATGGTCGCCGTGATCCACTACCTTCGAGTTTGGCGTATCTATCTTCTTGGTAGCGTTTTCATAGTGAAGACAGATAATGTTGCCAACACATACTTCGCTATGCAAAAAAAGCTTTCATCGAAACAAGCGAAATGGCAGGAGTTCTCACTGAATTTGACTTCACCGGGGAGCACAAACCGGGGCGTTCCAATGTGGTTCCAGATGCTCTCAGCAGGATGTGCACTATGGCTTACTATTATATCAAGGATTGAGGGTGATCTCCTCGATCGCATTCGGAAAACTGCTATTCTCGACGCCAAGTACCAGCAGTTGATCGCCGACGTGCGAGAGGGCAAGGTTCGTCGTTACTATCTTCAGGGCGATGACCTTCTGATGGCCGAGGGTGACCGGCCACTTGTTCCGGCGACTAGCAGACTTCGATGCGAGTTGTTGAGAGAGCTTCACGATACGGCATGGAGTGGACATCCGAGACAGCGCAGGATGCTATACTTTTATCCCAATCTTGTTATTGACCCAACATGCGAGCTGATGTCGATCATTATGTCCGCACCTACTTGATCTGTCAGTAGGATAAAGTCGATAGGAGGCGCGAAGCTGGACTATTACAGCCTCTTCCTATTCCGGAACGACCATGGACTTCAGTTTCCATGGATTTCATCACTGGGTTACCAAAGGTCGAAGGAAAGGCTTCTATCTTTGTTGTGGTAAACAAGTTCTCTAAGTACTTTGTGTTCATCGCAACACCTGAGCCTTGTTCAGCCAAGGAGACGGCTGATCTATTCTCTTCAAGCATGTGTTGAAGCTTTTTGGGCTTCCCTTGAACATTGTTTCTGACAGAGATGTCAGGTTCACTGGTAACTTTTGGACATCCTTGTTCAAGACTCTTGGTTCCAAGCTCAAGTTTTCTACAGCGAACCATCCTCAGACCGTTGGCCAGACGGAGAGGATAAATGCTCTACTTGAAGAATATCTTCGTCACTTAGTGTCGGCAAGCCAGCGCAACTGGGTGTCTCTCCTCGACACTGCGCAGTTTGCCTACAACTTGCAGCAGTCTTCAGCGACCGGCAAGACACCATTTGAGTTAGTGTTGGGACGACAGTCTCTCACCCCTGCTGACGTTGTGCAGCACACTGATGGTGAGTGCCCAGCGGCCTATCGGGTTACAAGAGATCATGCCGAGGTGCTCTAGGAAACTCGTGATAGCTTAGAGCACGCTGCAAGAAGGATGCAGCATTATGCCAACCAGAGTAGACGCGATGAATAGTTCGAAGTTGGAGATCTAGTGCTATTAAAGTTGACACCTCAGATGTGGAGAAAGATCTCAGCCAAGACTGCGCATCGCAGTCTTATTCAGAGACATAAGGTACCTTTCAAGGTCTTGAGATAGGTTGGTGCTATAGCCTACAGGTTGAAGCTTCCCGATAGATTAAAGCTTCATTCGACCTTTCATGTAAGCTTTTTAAAAAAGTTTCACCCCGACGAGACCGACCCTAGTCACTCTCAGGGGCGTTGAGCTCCTCCTAGTATTCGGGCAGAGTTTGATAAAAGAATTGAAAAAATTTTAAATCATAAAACACTTGGACAGAGTAGGAGAAACA
The DNA here is from genome assembly GCA_027562315.1 of Costus pulverulentus. Lineage (NCBI taxonomy): Eukaryota > Viridiplantae > Streptophyta > Magnoliopsida > Zingiberales > Costaceae > Costus > Costus pulverulentus. The sequence continues at coordinate 69,665,167 of CM050438.1, forward strand.
GGCGGATGGAATTTCTTGTGCAATGGGAAGGAACACACATAGAAGAAGCTAAATGGGAAAAAGCTTCTGATTTGTAGCAGTTTGAGGAATTGAAGATCTACATGAACAGCCTGTCATCGAGGGCGACGACGAAATTGGGTAGGGGAGTATGTGATGCTCCCTGGATTTAGCACAAATCCCAAAGCACATCGAGATGGAGTGATGATAGGACCCCTCGTTATCAGCAATGTTAGACGACTCGGGTGTGCGATCGTGTCACTGAGGTTGACACAAGTCCATAAGGCGAGGGTCGAGTCAAACCACGGAGTGTGGGTTCACACGTGGATGTGGGTTTCCGACTCAACCCATGGACCTCGGATCCTCTCACGCGAGCTTGTGAGCGTGCGCAACGAAAAGGGTCACCCGTGGGGCGATTCTGAGGTCTAATTAGCCCCGAACCGGCCCTGAACCAGCCGAATTAGCGGTTCAGGATGAACCGAATCCGGTTCAGCTCATGAGCGCGCGAAAGGGGAAATTTCCCCTGTTTCTCATTTGTGCTGGGAGCGAACGCCGTCCGCTGTGGATCCAGCCAGCTAGAGGTGTGCCGCCGGATTTGGAAGGTCGCCGACGGTTCGAATCGACGAGGCGGTGGTGGTGGCGGAGATTGGGCGTGGAATCCACTTCGGAATCGACGTGGACGAGGCTAGGGTTGAGATTCGATCTCACCCTGGTGGAAGCATGATTTCTGGCCATCTGACGGCGGAGATCGGAGCCAAGCGGAATCAAACGCTTGGGCAAGGTCTGGCGATGGCAAAAACTCAGATATGAAAACAGAGCTTCTTTCTTTTAGTCGGTGACGAGGCTCCGGCCGTGAACTCGTCAGCGCGAGGCTTCAGATCTTCTTTTCAGTGCCCTGAGGTAAGGAGGGAATCATCCCCTCCGACGCCGGCAGCCAGACGCGGGAGTGGGATCGGATTTTTCGATTCCCGGTTCCACGCGAGCAGCGTTTCCATTGGGTTCAAATCCTCGTCGATGGTGGCTTCTCTGGCGACAATCCTTCGGCGGCAAGTTCTCCTTCCGTCGATGACGAGATTCCGACCCTTCGGTGTGACTCTGGTGCCCGGACGGTGACAAACGAGGAAGGGGCTCTGTCCCCTGTTTCAGCCGAGCGCGTCCCCTGCTTTCGGACCTGAGCCGTGAAGGAGGAAAGGGAAAAGGGTGGTTTGTTGCGCGTGTTCGTCCGCGCGTCCCGTTCCGTCTTCGACCCGAACTTTCCGACGCAGCTTTCCGAAGGATCTCGGTGGGCTTGGCTCGTGGAGTAGTGGCACGCTACAAGGGTAAACCCTCCCCAAATCTATCGTGTGTAGTGGTAATAGGACGGTTTTCCTGTGTGTAGTGGATAGGAACCTTCACTGCCATCCAGACTTCATGTGGCATTTCGTCGGGACGGTTCTTTGTGCTATTTGCCCGCATATGTGTAGTGCGGGTTGTGTTTGCTTCAGGTGATTGCTTAAAGTGCTGACACCCTTGAAGGTGTTCATTTGTTGCAAAGTCCTGGACATATGTGCCAGCACCCTTGAAGGTGTTCGCCACCGTCCCCTTGTGATTACTTGAGGCAGCACCGGTGCCTATCTCGGCTATGTAGAGAAAGGAGCGCGAGCTGTGGACTTTTCTATAAGTGCAAGTGGTCGGAGAATCTCCGTTACTTTGACACACGAGCTGAGAGATTTGTATTCGTGTCTGAGGGACGGTATTTATACCGAACCCTTCGCGCACGTGGGTGTGAGGACTTGTAAAGTGCTGAGCCAGCTTCCGCAGCGCGATCCTAATCGGTCGCGGGCCACTCTAGTGTAGAGCTAAGATCTCCGTGAGGGAATCTGCCGATTGTGGGAAAGTTTATTATTAAAAAAGTAAATAAATAAATTTGCCCATAACACCTAGCAATGATCCCTTTAGTCTTGTTTACTCAGACATATAGGGGCCGTGTCATGTTTCTACTAGAGAAGGTTATTATTATTTTATCACTTTTATCAATGACCACTCATGCATGTGTTAGTTGTTTTTGTTAAAAAATTGTTCTAAACTTTTCAATGTATTTCATATTTTCTATGAAGAAATTCAAACTCAGTTTGATCAATCTTTGAAGGTTTTTCGATCTGACAATGCCTTGGAATACACTAATACTCAGTTTTAGTCTTTTTTGTCATGACAGGTATTCTTCACCAAACTACCTATCCCTACACCTCTCAGCAGAATGGTATTGTTGAACGGTATTGTTGAACGCCAAATCATCAACTCCTTGATGTGGCGAGGTCCCTTCTATTTCACATGAATGTCCCTCGTCAATTTTAGGATGATGTTGTTCTCACTGTAGCTTTTCTCATTAATCACGTTCCAATGCAGCTACATCAAGGCAAGTCTCCCTTTTCCATTCTCTATCCTCACCATTCAGCATTTCTTACTGTTCCTCGGGTGTTTGGTTGCGTATGTTATGTTCATGTTCATAACATTCCTCAAGATAAGTTGCAACCCCGAGCAACTAGTATGTTTTTGGCTATAGTCACACTCAAAAAGGATATCGATGCTATGATCCTTTGTTAGTGTTAATGTTTTCTTTAATGAAAGTACTCCCTACTTCACCAGTCTTACTCTCAACCCTCTTATTAACAATCAGTGATTCCAAAGCTATAATAGAGACTGACTTATCTGCATTCTAAGATAGCACTTAAAGATCTGGCAAACCTAAATACTTTCTGGGGATTGAATTTGCATATAAAGGACCACAAATATACCTCTCGCAAAGGAAATATGCTCTTAATCTCCTTGAAGAAATTGGAATGGTTGAGTATAAGCTTGACACACCTTCAATACCAAATCAAAGATATTCTTTTAAAATAGGCTCTAAGGATGCCACTAGTTATCGTCGTCTCATTGGAAAACTGATTTACTTGACTATAACGAGGCCCGATATTTCTCATAGTGTTGGGTCATTTCATGAAAAAGCCAACAAAGGCACATTGGGATGTCATAATGAGAATACTTCAATACATTAAAAGAGCCCCAGAGAAAAGTCTCTTATATAAGAAAAATGGGCATGTTATAATTAAGGCTTATGCAGATGTAGATTATGCTGGCAATATGGATGATAGACGCTCAATAACTAGGTATTGTACTTATGTTAGGGGAAATTTGATCACATCGAAAAGTAAACAACAAAATGTCATTTCAAGATCTAGTTATGAGACAAAATACAAGGCAATGGGCATGTGAAATGATGTGGCTCAGGAATCTATTAATTGATTTTGAAATTAAATGCAAAGACTCAATACCTTTGTTATGTGACAATCAAATTGCGATCTTTATTGCGAACAATCCGATCTTTCATGAAAGGCCAAAGCACATTGAGGTGGATTACTATTTTATTTGGGATGTTATATCCAACAAGTTCATACATCTTCCTCACATCAAGTCATCAAGTCTAAAAAAGAGTTAGCTGACATCTTTACAAAGTCTTTAGGACCGTCTAAGTTTTCCATGTTGTGCAACAAATTGGGCATGACTGATATTCATGCTCATGAGAGGGAATGTAAAAGGGTAGGGTCAGGTATAATATCCGATCCGTTAACCTGTTATGGTTATGTACTGTCTTTAAAGGAAATATTGTAGAGTGAATAGTAATATACAGAAAAAATACTTTCTCAATCTTGATCAATGTCGATGTGTTTAGCCAAGTTTACCTTACTATAGAGGCAATTGCTTCACTTTTGTCTATTCATTAGCCTTACATAAGCATGAAACCAAAATGATTCATCTGCAATATGCACACCCACAACATCTTGGCTCCACCATTCTTATGTAGGATTTTAATCATGATGACCTTATTCTTATCTTCAGTACAAATAGCTCATTTGTGTCTATTGCTCATAGTTTCACTATATCTATCCAAGATGCCCACCAATAGTCATATCCTTTTTTACAAAACAAAAGATTTTAATCATGACAACTGTATTCTTATCTTGAGTACAAATAGCTCATTTGTGTCTATTGCTCATAGTTTCAGAGGATTCAATTCAATAAACGATAGAGGATGTAAGTATATAAAGGTTACAATGAGCGTATATCTGCTAAGGCAACTATCCAATAAGGCCCTAAATACACAATAACACATAATAACATTATTATAAACTATAAGCCCTAAAACAAACCCTTTAAGTTGAAGCCTAATGTCAAACATTTCTAAATTGTTACATAATATGTAAAGGCGTACAGAATTAAGAACCTTAATAATATATTTGCAAGTTATCCTTCTAACTTGTAGGAAGTACAAATTTGCATGCTAAGCCCAGCTTCTCAAACAAGCTGACAATCAATTCCTATATATTTTATTGTTTCATGATACATGAGATTATTGGCAATATAAATAATTGATTAATTATCCTTAAAACATGGTTATCAAACTTGTACAGTTAAAATATAAAAGCCACATCATCCAACATGTAGCATTAGTCATAGCTTTATATTTAGCTCGTAGCGAGATATGGCCACCATATTTTATATCTTCCTATTCTAAGGGACTAAGTTCCCACCTACATATATAAAACACAAAATGGATTGTTGATAATCTTTGCTCCATGCATATACGCCATGTGTATATACTTCAATTTTAATATACAGATTTTCATATGTTCTAATCCTTCACCTAGTGTCCCTTTAATATACTCTAATATGCATCGCACAAATACCCACTAACATTGTCTAAGTTCTTGCATGAAATGACTAACAATGTCTACAGCAAAGACATATCAAGTGATGTCTACACACAAGATTCATCACTAGCATGATATTTTTTTTAACCCAAAATAAAAATAAAAATGAATCAATAGGCTTACACCTCAACAATCTCATGTAAATCTAAAGCATCTTCGCATTGTGGAATAGATATACTTTGTTATTTATAAGCAATTTAAATTCCTAGGAAATACTTTGATCTTCCACAATCCTAAAGGCTAAAGTGGGGATGCAAGTATTTCTTTATTTTAGCAATTCCATAAATATTGTTGCTTATTAATAGAATACAACCAACACAAATAGCAAAACCCAACTAATATAACAATCTAAGAAAAGTTATCAAACCTTGCTTTGAACTTTGTACCAAGGATTGAAATACTAGTCCAGCGACTCAGTCCGGTGAGCTGCCGGACGGGTACCATACCGTTCGTATCAGACGGCACCAGCGAGCAGCAGTGGTAGCGGGCAAGCAGCAGAAAGCTTTGCCGGAAGCTTCAATCCAACCACTGCCAACTACCACCCGCTGCCTCCCTCCGCCGTCCGCTCGGAACGATGCTCCAACGTCCGTTCTGGGTCATACGGTAGTTTCAAATCCTTGCTTTGTACATCTATAATTTTGCTTTTTATAATTTTCATACTCACACCCCATAAACAAAGGCATTTTTACATTCAAATTTTGAATCACGATGGTAGGCATATAGAGAAACACTCAGCACAAAGTTCAACCAAGTTACAACCAAGGTTTTCAAAGTAAATCCCTAGATATTGCTAGACCAATTTTTAATACCTTCATATTAAAGGTACTAACTGGTACCATTGGTATGGTGTATAGGTACCAACCAATCCTAACTAATACGTAACAGACCAACATAGGTACCAACCAATCCTAACTAATACGTAACAGACCAACAGAGTGCCGGCATATCATTATGGATGGGTATTTAAAACCTTGGCTACAACTAAGAAAGTTTTAGGACAATCTACCACATAAATTGTGAGTCTTTTTCTAACAACACAAGGTTTATATTTATCTACTTTGTTATCATGATTATATTTAACCATATACAATTCACTCCATAAGCACCTAGTGGTAGGGGAACTAATGGCCATATATCCCAAGAGAGCAAGGCTTCCATATCATCATTCATAGTTGACTTCTACATTAGATCTAGCATGGCCTCATGACAAGTTTAGGAGTACAAATAGATGAAAGTGAGGTAATAAAAGCAATTATAAAAAGCAAAAAATGAAAAATGAGATGAGTAATAATAGACTGTTTATCTGAAGAGCAATATGCAAATCTAGATCATTGGAAAAACTACATAAGAAGTCAATGGTGTTGTAGAAGCTTGTAGTGGGGGGCTAATTGCAACAATGATAAACATATAGTGTGGGAATATAGGTTATGTGATAAATGGCATATAGATAGTTGTACTAAAGCATAGTGGCAAAGATGTAGTGGTAGAATTATAACTAAAGGGATCAAAAGGAACAAGTATCAATATTAGTACTGAAGTAGGTGTATTAGTAGTGGTGGAAAATATGGTGTTAACTCATAAAAAATAACATCATTACTGACAAAAGAGCAACAATTCATTACATGATAACATTGGTAACTCTTTTGAGTTCAAGAGTATCTAAAAAAGATACAACACATAACATGACATGACAATTTGTCAAATCCATAGCAAAACAAGTGAGAATAATAAAGACATCCGAAATACAAGTTATAAAAGAATAAGGTGGATAAGATGGAGAAAAATGAGAGGAAGGTGTAGCAACCTTCAACACAGCTACAAAACAAGTGTAACAGGATAACATCTGCGAAAAAATTCTAAGGAATATGCATATGAAACAAAATCATCCCAGCAACATCCAACAAATGACAATTTTCTCATCCACAACCCCATTTTATTGAGATGTGTAATTATAGAAAAAATGTGGCAACAACAAGAGAATAGAGTGACAACAAAAAGATGAGGGAAAGAAGGGGTTTGGTACTAGTTTAAGAGGAAAGGTTCAATTCAATTCATTAACTATAAGAAAGGAAAAAAGACTATATAAAGCAAAGATCAAATCTCTTGATCGATTATCGAGTTGGGGGCTGATATCTCGCAAAGAATGTTACTTTGCAATTCATATATTGAAACAATGGATCACATTTATGAAGGCAAGGGTACGAATTGGATATGGATTTTAGAAGCAAAAGTAGTTGGTATGCTAATACTTGGATTGAAATACTACCCAAGGTATATTCACTATGGGCTGGCAAAAATATTATAATTGTCATGAAAAAAACTACTGCTAATGGACTTTTCTCTCAAAATGTAAGACACAAAGGCAAATTCTGGTGGACATTTTTTCAGATGTTTTGAGGAAACTGAAAGGTGTGAGGGAATTCTCAACTCAAGATCCTAAATTGTCTGATATTAGCCATAGCTGGGACAAAATTTTGAGAGAATAAAATATCAAACCAAACTGCCAAATGATGGGCTACAATTTCACTGTGAACATTAGGTGACAGTCCTGGAAAGGGAGATCTTCTGCATGTTCCGATCAAAGCTGGGGTAAAAAAAATAAAAAAAATAAAAAATAAAAGAATGCAGCTGTGAGTCAGGGAGGACAGCAGCCCTGGAAAAAAAATAGATGACTGCTGAATTTCTGGAAATTCTTGCACCACTTAGGGCATGATGCTTAAATATAAGAAAATGGTAAGTCCCTGTAAAATGTTACATTCATACTTGCTCTCGTTGGTTACATTCATACTAGTTTTCAGTGTTATTGATCTCATCCAAAAGAACAAATTGCATAAAAGATTGAGCAAGGGACGGCAGCCTGAAGGTTATACTCACATCTGGGCATTAGGAAAGCAAAATAAAGGACCTAACATAACTGGATAAAAGTCTGGAAATTTGTTGAATGTACTGTGCTTTGAGGATATTCATATTGTGTATTTGATTGACGCATGTTTCTGTTGTTTCATGTAGTGATGTAAATGTCACACTATTTTGGGGGATATTATGTGCCTCTCCTCATGTGTAGGTAAGGAGTGAGTTTTGGAGTAGATGAACTTTGATGAACTGGGCAAAAAAAAAGGATCAAATCACAATGTCAGCTTCAACTCATGCTTAGACTGTTCTAGGTACTGTACTATATCATTACCTAGCATACACAATACGCATTAAGTTGTATCCAATTCATTCAAAACAAATCTTGCCTTTATAGTTCATCCTATTGGGATTCTACATAAAGCCATGATGAAAAGGATAGTTTACAATTACTTTAAATCAAATTAAATTGAAAGTAAACATGTCTCAAATTAAAACAATTGAATAGCTTAGCCTACAAATGAATAACATAGATCTTGGTACACATGAAGATTTGGATTGTAGTGTCTGAAATCATACATCAACGCTAATCATAAGAGGTGTAAATGAGAGTTAGTGCATGTGTTAGCCAACTAGTCATAAAATCTAAAATTTATAGGACCTTCTGTTACGGTACAATATAAGAAGAGGATGTTCTCGCTTTGTTGTGTTGAGCATCCTATTCTCAATATCAACTATCAGGTTATATGTCACTAAGGGAGCATTATCCTTCTTTAATTGTAACTACAATGACTAGTAAAAGAGCTATTATCCTAACGTTATGGTTCCAACTTCCAATTCGAACTGCAAACATCTAATAATTTTTAAAATTTCAACTATAAACAACAAGACAAGAAGTTAGAGGAAACTATTGTATTCGCTGAAATTGCTATTAATGGAATGTATAGCAAATGGTCTCCTGATGGAAATTAAAAAGTTAGGGCTGTGATTGATAAGCGTCTTGTTTTACAGTTTTCATTTATTAGTAAAAGTGAATATGAAAACTATTTTTAGTTTTAGTTTTCAATGGTAAGAAAACTCATTTGTTACATTTATGTACACAAATGGTAACCTCGGGTAAGAGATGAGGTTCACAGGCTAACTCTTTAGCATAACTACAAGTATGTCACAAGATTTTAAAATTCTAAATTTTTATTTATAAGTTTGCAGACACTTTTTTTTACGTTTTCACACAAACTATTTTGTTCACTTAAAATTTTCCTTTAGTTTACAGCAATAGTTTTCAAATTTTTTGTTTTAGTTTTCGATTTTGGTTGAAATTGTCTATAAAATAACTCTTTAATCCATTTTTTTCATCAAGATAACTGAAAATTTGCCTATGAAATATGGCAGAAATTTTATAAAGAATACAGAAAACATTATATCTTTTTGCATTCTTGTTATTGATCTAGAGAAACCCTAGCTCAAAATGATGTACTGTTGATGGCAAACAGCTATATAGAAATCAAATCTCTGCCTCATTCCTAATTCATAGTGAAGAAATTCTTGTTCACAAAGGCTAATATTTATTGCGCACTGATTAATTACCGTTCTTAGCTTATAAGTTGTTAAAGATAAGAGCAAACCCTAAACCCTTTCCTGCGTCTTGGATGTTAACTTTCTTCACTAGACACTGAAATTTTATAAATATGATAATCAGATAAACAAACAAAGAAAATGCCCAGGGCGACTCACGAGGCCTCGCGAGCGGGATCTTCCAATGTCTGCCGAGAATTCCTCTGCGAGAAAAAAAAAATGATTCTGTCAGGAGGTAGCAAAACCATGGACTGAGGTAAGGGGCATAACGAGAGAGAGTTTATAGTTACGCCAAGATAGAGGTTAAAGAGATCTGCGATGGCGGCGCGGGCTGGATGGAGTTGAACGGGCCTCGAAGTACGCTGGTTCGCCTCCATTTACTTGGCTTTAACAAGGAGGACTCATACGATCATGTACGTGGGTGCCTCACTCTGTTCCTCCTCTGAGTTTCTCCTGGATTTGCCGAGCGATTTTTCCACAGCGGAAGCGAATAAAAGAATAAAGCCGGCGGGCGGAAGGGTAGACTGTAAAGCGAGTAAACGAATAAAGCAAGGGCAGCGATGAGCCGGAGACCGTAGTCTGTTCGTAGCGAGCGTATCTGTTCGTTGCGAGCGAGTGTTCGTTGCGAGCGAGTGTCTGTTCGTGATTTGGTATCAAGTGTTTAACACTGGGTTATAAAGAAAAAAAATTTGTAAGTCTTCAGTTGTATGCTTTACGAGTTTGTTGTTACTGTTTCGATTTCTATATATGAAATTTTGGTTTTCATCTACATTGTGTTATCTGCAATTGCTCTAAGTATAATCTAAAAAACGTAAGACGTCAAAAATAGTCAAGGTGACTCAGAAGACGTCGATAAGGTGAAGATTATATTATGGAAATTGCTTATGGTAGATGCTTATAAAAACTTGGAATATTTGGATTTAAAAATTAAACAGTATCATAAGCTTAAAAGAAATCAACTGAGCTTCCCTTGTTTCTTCAAAGCTCCAGTAGAACATCTGTGTCATTCCGAATCGGCTCCTCAGCTAAATTTTCTGAGTGATCTTTTGTTATTAATTTATCATAATCAGACAGTCAGTCGAAGTTATTCAAGTTCTTCAGTCTCTAATCGAGGATTAAGAGACATAAGTGATAAGCTAAAATATTTGAAAAATTCTAGAGAAAGTTTACAGCTGAAAAAATTAAGTGGTTTGTCTGAACAACTCATATTGTTAGTTTCTAAATTAGACGAACACTTACAGAAATTGGAAGTTTCTTTGGATCAGATTAATGCAAAGATCCAAACTCTGTTATGACTGATAAGGATATAAGATATCTGAAAGGACTAGAAACAGTTGCAAATACATATCCACCTGCCAAGGGATTTGTTGACCCAGAGAGTACTAACGGAACTTCTGCGGATAAAGTTATTATTGCGCAGAACAATTTGATAATTGAACTTCTGATTCAAATACAAAATCTGTTGCTAAATACTACTCTAAGTTCTCAAGCTTCAGTTAGCACGACTGTCTTAGAAAACTTGCAGACTAGTTTACAAGCTTTGCAGTTGACCACTGCTTCATCTTCTAAGCCTCCACCTAGAAAATTTGTGGTCAAAACAGATCCAGAAACACTTGTTAGCGATTATAGAAAATATCATAGAAGCAAGTAGTTCAAACAATCTAGAGTTAGAAACAGTATCTACTTCAACAGATATTATCCGAAGATACAGTACAATTGCTACTTTGTTACCAAACTACAAAGCAAGAAAATAATGGTCTTAGAACGATTAGTAGATCCTAATCATCAATTGCAAATGAGTAGATTCAAGAAAGCTGATTTAGTTCCTGCTGAGACCCTTTATGAACATCGAGTTCTAGAAACGAAACAGAAGGTCTATCAACACTATTCTGAATCAATAATAACCTGTACTGGCCAAACTCAAACTCAGATTTCTTTTATATCAGATGAATCAAAACAAAAGTTATTGTCTCAACAATACAAGACTATACATTTGGGACTTTGTTTGATTAGAATACATGGTCTCCATATGGCACATTTGTGGATGTAAGTGTTTAATCACGTTGGTAGACACAAGATTTTTTGATTTGGAAAAGGCCATAATCGGAACATTAGAAGTCGACATGACTTCTAATAAAGAAATAATATATTTCATACCTGATTTCATGTTGTCTGTAAAAGATTTTACTCAACACATTAAACTGCTAATTCAGACGAAAGGATATGAAAAGTTTATATCTGGCCATAATCTGCTCATTACCAAAGGGCTTGTTGCTAGAATAAGCAACCAAGCTAATTGTAACTTTAAGTTACAAATATCAGATGTACTTGAACATCTCAGTACACATGGTATTCAAGCTATGCAAGGACGGAAAATTCCTACTACAGTGTTAATTTATGAGATCGAGGTTTCATAAATTAAATAATAGTAAGAGCAAAAGTGGGGAACATGCTTTGTTCCTTAGATTTGTTAGCCACACATATTTATTGAATGCAATTAAATCTAGCACAAGTTTCCTTCTTTGGTTTTTAGTGAATGCAATCGTTTCTTTGATAATGCCTCGTAAGATTCATGATAGTGTTAATAAGTAACCTTTGTTAAGACCTACATAAGCTCATCGCCATAATCCTCCTTTTTTTATATTGTTCATCTTAACATTCATTTAGAGCCCAATAATTAGCCAAGAACATATTGGCTCAAAAGCTTATATGGATGAGATATCCCTTACATATGAATTGTTATAATTTTAGGTTGTACCATTTGAACTCATTAAAATTTACTTATTTAGCTATGCATAGATTTTTTTTTATAAAAAAAAGGTAAATATGGCTTCCAAAAAATCTCAAAAGTATCATTGATATCCAGCCCATAGCGGGAATTTGCACGGGTGAGGGGTCGACCCCAAAAAATTTCCCTAGGCAAGGGGTTGCCAAAAGTATCTTCGGCCAGTGCCCCTTAGGATTCGAGAACTAATCTTAAAGCTGATAGATTTTGCAAATCTCAATGCCAGAGAAAAAATTTTCCCCCCGCCGCCGACCTCTCGCCGGACACCTTGAACCCTAGCAATTTCTTCCAATCCCTCTCGGGCTCTCTTGTACTTAGATACCACAAGCTCTATTTCCCGGAAACCTCCATCGCACCTCCCTCCTCGTTCTCATCGAAAACCCTAACTGTAGCCAGAATTAGTCGTTTGAATCTCTCCTTGTCCCTCTTTCTCCCGCTTGGCTAAAACCTGATTCGCATTTATTGCAGGTTATCGCTGTCCTCTCTCCCAGCAAGACCCTAACCCTAACCAGATCCGTCGAATCAGGTGAGTTTTTTTTTTATCATTTGATGTTTCTACACATTTTGTATTTCCTAGTTGTTTCACCTTAGTGGTTAATGATTGCTGCATATTCTATTTCGACAAGGTCTTGCGCAAACAAATATTAGTAAGCTGAGAAGGTTACTCATGCTTAGTTTTTAACATCCTCTACCAATTTTTTTGTAAGTCAATTCATTTGAAATTATTGTTAATACAAATTCAAATTATCTTGTATAACTATTTAAAATTATCATGGATGCAAATTCAAATTATTGTGTATAACTATTTGAAATTTCATGGATTCAAAATGAAATTTTAGTGGATACACATGGTTAAGGATGGTATCTCCATCATGGATATGTTGTCCATACCTGAATTTTAGCCCAATTTCTACTGATGTTAGAGTTCACACTTGCTATCCCCGTCGTGGACAATTTATTGATGATCGTGAATGCAAGCAAATTTGCCCCGATGCTTTTGAAATTAGGGTTTATGTTGGGAAACCCCAAGGATTTTAAAATTTTAACTACCTACATAGTGGAAGCAATTCCCGAAATAAGTCAGTCCCAAAAACCTAGAAGATCAGTTCATGCGAGGGAGTCAACACGATGTGAGAACAAAGATACCTTGAGCAAAGTAAAGAGATGTCGATGCAGGCGCCCAAGCGTGCGCCCTCTGCAGTCCCGCACACAATCGATCCTCGAGTTTTCTTCTTCCACACCTAGTGTTAACCTTGGAAAGAAGATCCACGCCAAGGGAGCCTTCCTTCACTACTTGCACCACCCACAAAGAAGGATGCACCAAGAGAGGATGAGGGAAGGATGATGCCGCTAATGTCTTCCTTACTTGCGCCAAGGAGGAAGGAAGAAGAGGACTTGTGGCCTTGATGGAAGAAGAAGTGCCTAAGATCACCTTGCTCTCGCCCTTTAGGATGAAGACACTCATATATCTAAAGAGGGGTGGCAAGGTATAGCTATATAGGCACAATGCATGAAGAGAGTTTGGCTAGGGTTAGATGGATGGGCGGCTATCAATGTTAAGGCAAAGAAAAATTCCAAACTCTTTCTAAATCTTCCTAACATCAAACCATATGCGCCTAGAGCTTGTCATACAAGCCATGAAAGCCATACATGCCTCAACCATTACCATATAGGCAAGGTTTTCATCCAAGACCAAGTCATAGGCAGTTATGACATGCCTAATGTAGCATTAGGTGCCTATCATAACCCCATTATATCCCCATCGCCAAGGGCAAGGAATTCTCCCCATTATACCCTTATGCGTCATTGTCTCTTCATGACCACTTATTGGTAGGCTAAATTAGATAATGGGCTAGCCCAAACTTCATTATACAAGTCGATTAAACCATTGGCCTCAATCCAATGCAACCCAAGTCAAATATGGCTAACCATGGTTAACCCTAGGTCAACTTGCCAAAAATGAAGTTTGACTCTAATAAGCTTCTTCCATCTTATTAGGCACATTGGCGCTGATGAAATCTCTCAAATCGATCTGAGTTATCTAATAACTTGATCAAAAAGCTACCCGATCAATATGAGAACTCGAGTATCAAGGTGTGCGACCCTGTAGGCTCCTCTGATATTGGCAGTGATGAACTCATGTTATCACAAATAGTGAGTGACACATAATAGTGCATCACTGCTACCAAAATTTTCAGAATGGATATCAATATCGATATCCCCATCATTGCAATAAAGTACCGATGCATTCTAGTCTCTTTGCCAAACTGATATTTGATTAGACAAAGTGTGTCACCACTTTTACCCAATCTTATGGTCATGACTAAATCAGACTTTCACCTAGGTATGTCATACACTTTCAGTCATGCATCTATAGGGAGGCCCATGAATATCAAGCTTCCCTCAAGAATGGGCAAATTCTCTATCTGTCCATTGATTTCCTCATATGGGTCATTGATGAGTTGCATTTATGTCATATTTTTTCCTATATTTTATATGATATTTTGTGCTTAATTATATGATTTTATACTAATTTTTAGTATTTTTTATCTCATATGGTATGGAATCTTTAATTTTCTTGATTTTCATGAAAATACAGATAAAATTACTCAAAAACAATGGATTTTATGAGTTTTGAGGCCATGATATGATTCGTGATGAAAAGACGAGGTCGTATGTCAAATTTGAGGTAAAATAGAGTTCAAAGAAATTTTCATAGGTGCGGCCGTGAGTCATTCACGAGCTATGAATACGCTACTGTGCAGAAACAAACATTCATACCTCAAATTGAGTCAGAACTCAACCAAACTTTGTAGAAACCTTCGTAGATGGGTCTTACACTAATTAAACTATAAAAGGAATGATTTTGGAAGAGATTAGAGAGTTTCTTTGGATGAAAATAGATAGAGGCGGCTGGGCAAAATTCTGGCAAGAAGATCACACAAAGGATAAATTTTGTTGCTCAATCTTCATCTCCTAATCAAAGAGAAGGATTATCATTACTTTCCTAGTATCTTCTTGCAATTTTATTAGATTTTCATATCAAATTCATCATACTATATGTTGTATTCAAAGAACATGATTGCTTAGACCTTTATTTCTGGATTTGGGGTGTAGCCCGCCGACGTTTTATGGATTAAACATATTGTATTAATCTTCGTTAAAGAGTTTTATTGAGTTGACTTGATTTGAATTGCATTCTTTTTTTTATTTTTCCTCTGGCCAAGTACTTTTACGTCTTAAACGTCGCAAGAAGGACTGAGAGGTGAATTGCGATGTCAAATCTATTCTTTTCAAACATGTGAATTCAATCACAAGAGTAGTTTAAATTCACTTGAAGAATTTACATGATTTGTCACAGAGCTCAAGGGGCCTAATTATGATAATTATCATGAGAGTAGGGAATTATCGTGATTAGGTACTGGATTACACTTCAAGAGAAGGTAATCTGTACATGAGGACAAATCCCTTTCAACGCTTTAATTTTCTAGACAAATATTTATTTTTATTAATCAGAAAAAGACGGTGTGGTGAAACCCCGGTCCTGATTCTCTCCTTATTGTTTTCTACCTGAAACACTCGCTTTTGCCCTTTTGTGCATCAAAGTTTCCAAATAAAAACCACACTTTGAATTGTTTAGCTATAGATCGACCGTGTAATTAGTACTTGACCACCATATCCTCGTTGCGAACGATCTTTTACTTATTACTTCGATAAAATCGTGCACTTACATCAAGTTTTTAGCGCTGTTGTGGTTACACTTAATACGACCACAAGTGTACTGTTGTATGGAAGTAATAAATAAAAGATTGCTCCCAATGAGGATCTGGAGGTCAAGTACCGATTACATGGTCGATCTATAGCTAGATGATTCGAAAAGTATTTTTATTTGAAAACTTTGATGTGCGAGAGAGCAAAAGCAATCATGTCAAGTAGAAAACTTATGCGGAGAAAACCAGGACCGGGGTTTCATGATGACTTTAAATTTCATAGCATATTTTTTGCTAAATCCACTACATTTTTTGGTCATAATCATGCTCTATTGCTTATTTTTATGTCTTATTTATCAAATGTTTCAGAATCTACACATTTCTTGGTTTTTGATCAATTTCAGATAAAAAGGTATCATCATCATGAGTTTTCGAGCAATTTCAATGTATGAACGAATTATAATCATCAAGAGGAGTTTGCACATCAAATTTCAAGACAAACCGAGTTTTCTAGCGAAATTACGGTAGTGTCGTGATGAATTTTACGGCTGTAATCTAGGAATATGGCACTACCGTAATGAATTTCACTCGCGCATTTCGCAGGAGATTTTTGGAAAATTATGGCACTGCTGTAATATATTTCACGGTCCCATAATTTCGGTCTAAATTCAGGCAGAGACTTCAAAGGATAGCAGAAAAATTATGACACTACCGTAAGGATTTTTATGGTACCGTAAAGTTGGGCAAATTTCACACACAAACTTTCAGCGACAATCGACGAGATTACGGCACTACCGTGACAAATTTTATGGTGCCATAATTGCGGCCCATTTTCATACAGAAACTTCAGAAAAAATTACAGCAGTACCGTAAATGATTGTCACGGTACCGTAATTTTGCTCCCAGTTGCCCGATTCTTCCACCAGAAACTTAAAAAGATGATTTCTTGAGATTTAGGGCATTAATTGAAGATCCATAAAAAGGGGAAGGCTCAGCATTAGCAAGGAAAAGTTTTTTGAAGCAAAAGGAACACTTTTGATCCACTCGAGAGAGAGGATTTGAGAGAATCGCTACTGCTCTAGTGTTCATCGTCGTTCATCGTACCGACCACCTTCGGCCATGAAATTTGAAAGGAAGCTTCGCTTGAGGAAGGAGAACACCCCACAGAAGTTTTAGAGTGAAAGGAGACCGATCGAGGGAGAAATCAATAAAAACATGGTCGCCTGCACTATTCATCACGACTCTGCTGCAAATTATGGGCTGTAATTTTTATTACAGCCCCATTTTGTAACTTTTACTCTTCCCTTTCGATTTCTGATCAATCTAAAATATGTTTTATTGTAATCCTTAAATCATGCTAGCTTAAACCTTCTTTTGGGACAAAGGGTGTAATCCTCTTGATATTTTAATGACTAGATGATCTTCATTCCTTCAAAATATTTTTGGCATGGTAATTTTACTTAAGAGATTAATGTCTTTAATCTTATCAAGTTTCATTCATTAACATGTGTTAGAGTTTTGTGATATGGACTGAAAAGATGATATGCAAAACTTGGATCCATAGAATTTATGGTAGGAACTCTTCGTAAGAAATTAGTTGTGTTCTTATCTCTAGATTTTAGAAGTTTAATTCTTGTTGATGTTTTGATCTAGAAATTATTATTGTTTTAGACATAAAAATATGCTAGAGATAGATATTGTATTGTTTGAAAACCATAAGTAAAACCTATAAAACTAAGGTATGAGAATACTTAGTTTTGCTTGAGATCTTGACATTGAGATGGAATGAACAAGAGTGATTCTTAATCTCTCTGTTGAAGTTTACTTATATTAAACATTGAATTGATCTTACACGAGAGTGAGGATTGTTCTTTGTAAATTGACTGTGCGAGAGAGAATTAATTTCTTTATTAAGTACGCTATATCTTGTTGGTGTATATGCCCTTAGACCCGTTGTTGGTCTAGTTTGTACTACTTGACATTGATATTTAATATATCATTCTGGCATTATCGTTATTATGCTATGTTTACATCTGCGATTATGTACATGGATAATAATGTCCCTTGAGGCAGATTGGATCTGTGCTCAAACGGTGTGTCCCTAGTCAAGTACCTGAGTGGATAAGAGACAGCTCTGGTACATGTGAGACTGATCCATTGTGAGGCATATGGGTGTATCAGTGGTGGATATACTGGACCGATCCATTGTGAGGCTCTAACTTGGTGTCATGAGTTAAGCTCACAAGTGACAAGAGATGCATTGATCCCTTGACTTGAGGTCATTGACTCTTCTATATGGTTAGGGACATGCTT
>CM050438.1:69684312-69698095 GCA_027562315.1 Costus pulverulentus
TTTAGAAGAAATTCTCCTAGGCGCCTTCTCTCCTCTTCCCTCTCCTCTTGGCGTTCGCAAGGTTGCACCTTGGCGAGTTTCCATCATCCCTCTCCTTGGCGCCTTCTACTTGTGAGTGGCGCAAGTTCTTGAGGAAGACTCCCAGAGGCGTGGATCTTCTTCCTGAGGCTAGCACTGGGCGTGGAAGAAGAGAACTCGAGCGTCAGCTGTGTGCGAGACTGCAGAGGGCGAACATTTAGGCGCCTGCATCACATCTTTTTTCTTTGCTACAAGGTATCATCTCCTACTCACCGTGTCGATTCCTTCGCATGACTCGATCTTCTGGGTTTTCGGGACTGGCCTATTTCGGGGATTGCTTCCACTGTGCTTGTTTCTCTAAAATTTTAAAATCCCCGGGGTTTCCCAATAGTGGTATCAGAGCGACTTGCGAACTCGAACGATGTTTTATGCTTTGATTGTATGCTCACATGCCATTTGAAAGTTTTCAAAAATTTGCATATGCACATGGTTTTTCTATGTAGGAAAAATTGTAAGTTTTTCATTCCTAACATCTATTCAATTTCTTTGGTTTTTCGCTTTCTTCACTTGGTGGGATAGACCCATATGTGAGAGAATTAATTTCTCCCCACGCATGTAGGATAGACCTACTATGTGGGAGTTGTCGAAGATTATGAGGCATGATGATTGTCCTAATCTTGGCAGGTTAAGAATTGCAAGGGTAGGCGGCAAGTGTGCTTGGAGAAACGAAAAATCCTAGATTTGTGAACGGATGTTGAGGTTGAAAGACATGTTTTCTAAGAAACTAAAACTGAAGTTTTATGGTTTCATGAGCATATAGAATAGCATGAGATGATTGTGCATCATGTTGTGGTCATAGTCAAGCCCCTTGTATGCCTGTGATGTATTTATGTGAGGCCTGCATGCCGCTTTTTCTTTTTGTTTTGTAAATGCACAAGGAAGATTAAGGGAACATCTCTCATGGAGCTTGCATCTTGGCGCATCAACCATGATGGCGCATCTTGCTTTGTGGGCAAGTAAGAGCTTGGTCGAACCGTAGGGTTTGTGACCTATCCCTCTTGGCACAAGCATGATGGCGCATCATGCATGGAGGAGCCATCAAGGTCTTAGTCGAACCCTAGGGTTTGTGTGTTGTGCCTTGGTGTGGAGGACCTTGGAGCCACACTTGAAGATAAAGCTTAGTGGCAGCTAGGTTAGGTTTGGTTGGGGCTTGTCACCTAGGTCAAGCATTGAACATCCTTTGGCATGTGATGATTCAATGTGTTGATTAGGCTATGACCATATCGCTTGTTTATTGCTTTCAATATCTGCTAAAGCATGTCTGGATGTGTTTTATTGTTTTGTTATCACTATAGGATTGCATGCCTATAATGTTAGACAAAAGATAACACTAAGAGGATGAGACCTCAAAAACCCTCAAAATGATATCAAGTCTGTAGCCTTCTTACGCATTGCCCTCGTCAAGCTATCGATCAGTGGTGTTGTGCACTATTTCCCACCCTCGTGCGACACACCCACTTATCTTTAGAAGATGTGTGGTGGCAATGGTTTCCCTAGTCTAGTTAAAAACCTGGGCGTGCCTTCGCAAGGAAACTCGTTGGCCCTAGGCATAACGGTCAGGTTAGACTTGACTAGTTTTTCATATGTGGTGGCCACATGATGGAACTCTAGAGGCGGCCTCAAGAAGTTAGGGTTTTGTGTTGTTTCAGCCCTAGCTGGGAACAAAATGCTTGAACTGTCTTGAGAAGAGGAATTGCCTAGGTGCAATCGACCGGCGTGCCCACCTTAAGAAGCATGAGTCCCTTTGTGCATCTCATCCCACCCTCGTAGGACGTGAAGCCTCATGTGGAATAAGAATCCTATCTTACTTGGAAATCTCGGATTTCCCAATTGACTTTGTGGGTTGTCAATTCGATTAAAATAGTGGTAGCCATGATCATTTAATGCAAGTCTAGATTAAATGATTCGAAGTAGTACTAATCTGCTATCTTGGTTATTGTAGAATAATGGCTACGAACAATAGCAGATGGTCACTGCGATCTATCCTGGAAAGGGATAAGTTGGTTGGATCCAACTTTATGGACTGGTATCAGAACTTGAGGATGGTCCTCAAGCTCGAGAGGAAACTATATGTCCTTGAGCAGCCTATTCCTGGGCCAATTCCATGCTCGGCCTCAACGGTTGAGAAAGATACTTTTAATAAGCATCAGGCAAATACTTTGGAGGTTGCTAATTTGATGCTAACCAATATATCGCCCGAATTACGAGGGCAATATGATCGGAAGAGTGCTTTTGAGATTATTTATAATCTAAGGCAGCTCTTCGATGAATTAGTGAGGTTCAACCCTCTGAAAGTAGACATTCAATGCATTGAGTCGAAAGGTTTAACTAAGACATTGAAGATAAAGATGGAAAAGGTCAGGATCAATAGGTGCTATTCATGTGGAGTGACAACTCACATGATTGACATAGTGCGACTTCAGAACGAGGAGAAGAGATGCAAGGCTTCATCTTCTAGCTCAGGTATTTATGTTATCGAAGTCAACCTTTCTACTTCTATGTCATAGGTATTGGTTACCGCATGCGGAGCTCATATTTGTACAAATATGCAGAGACTCAATAAAAGTAGATCAGTGCGGCCTGGAGAGATTGACCTACGTGTTAGACACGGAGCACAAGTTGCTGCTGTTGCCGTAGGACTTTTGACGCTCTCCCTGCCTTCTCGACTTCTATTAGAGTTAAATAATTGCTATTATGTACCTCCCCTTACCAAAAACATTGTATCTATTCCTTGCTTGGCAAGGAAAGGATTCAAATTTGAAATAAAAGAGGACTCTTGTTCTTTTTTATTTGCAAATGTGTTTTACGGGAAGGGTACCTTATGCAATGGATTATATGTCTTGGACATGGATAACTCTATATGTAACATAAATCATAAAAGGGTGAAACTGAGTGGTTCAGTTGGTGCGTACCTTTGGCATTGTCGATTAGCCCATATAAACAAGAATCGCATTCAACAACTCCATACAAATGGATTATTTGATTCAACCTCCTTGGAGGAGTTTGATACTTGTGAGCCTTGCTTATTAGGGAAGATGGCAAAAGTGCCCTTCACCAAGATCGGTGAGAGGGCAGGAGGTTTGTTGGATCTCATACATAGTGAAGCGTGTGGGTCATTCAGTAAACAAGCTAGAGGAGGGTACAACTACTTCATCACATTTACTGATGACTTCAGTAGATATGGTTATGTCTATTTGGTGAGACATAAGTCAGAATCCTTTGAGAAATTTAAGGAGTTCAGACATGAAGTAGAGAACCAGCTTGGTAGATCTATTAAGACTCTTCGATCGGATTGTGGTGGAGAGTACAAGAGCAATGATTTCTTTGACTATCTTAGAGAGTGTGGGATTCTATCCCAACTCACTCCTCCTGGAACACCTCAATGGAATAGTGTGTCTGAGAGGAGAAATCGAACCTTGTTGGATATGGTTCGATGTATGATGAGTCATGCAACTCTACCACCCTCGTTTTGGGGACATGCACTTGAGACAACTTCTCTCATATAAATAACGTTCCATCTAAGAGTGTCTCAAGATTTCATACGAGGTGTGGAGTGGGAGATGCCCGAATCTCTCATTTATTAGAGTCTGGGGATGTGAGGCTTATGTCAAATATCAGGATTCTAGCAAGCTAGAACCCAGATCTAATAAATGCGTATTTGTGGAGTATCCTAAGGAAATCAAAGGATATTACTTCTATATTCCCAGCGAGAACAAAGTTTTAGTTGCTCGGGGTGCTGTCTTTCTAGGGAAAGAATTTCTCATGAAAGAAGTCAGTGGGAGGAAGTTTGACTTGGACGAGGTCCAAGATGCAGCCATAAGACACTGAGATGGAACCTGAGCCACATGCACCGGTTGTTGGGCAACTAGAGGCTCAGACACTGGCCCCTCATAGGTCTGGGAGGATTCGTCATGCACCTGAGAGGTATGGGTCACTGCCGACCCAACACGATGAGATCTTCATCATTGAGGATGAACCCAGGACCTATGATAAGGCGGTCACTGGATTGGACTCTGAGAAATGGCTTGAGGCCATGAGATCCGAGATGGATTCCATGTCGGCTAACCAAGTCTGGGATTTGGTTGAGCTACCTAATGGGGTAAAGCCCATAGGGTGTAAATGGGTCTTCAAGAGGAAGACTGACATGGATGGCAATATAGTTACCTATAAGGGTAGACATGTGGCTAAAGGATTCAAACAAGTCCATGGGGTGGACTATGATGAAACCTTCTCGCTAGTTGCCATGTTCAAATACATTCGAATCCTGCTTTCTATAGCTGTATATCACGATTATGAGATATGACAGATGGATGTAAAGACAGCATTCCTCAAACGGAAAGCTGACAGAGGATATGTATATGACACAGCCTGATGGCTTCATCCATCTTGCAGAGTCCGATAAGGTCTGCATGCTAAAGAGATCCATTTATGGATTAAAGCAAGCTTCTTGAAGTTGGAATCTTCAGTTTGATGAGTGATGACTCTAAATTTCATAGCATATTTCTTGCCTATTACATCATCTTTTTGAGTCATATTTATGCTCCTTTGCCTATTCTATGCCCTTTTTATCAAATATTTCAGAATCTACACTTTTCTCAGTTTTTGATCAATTTCAGGTAAAAAGGCATCATTTTGATGGGTTTTCAAGCAAATCCAACACATGGGAAGACTCTTATCATCAAGAGGAGACTACACATCGAATTTCAAGACAAACCACGTTTTCTTGGTAAATTACAGCACTGCCGTAAAATCCTCCACGGTACCATAATTTCGGACCAATTTCTTACCGAGGCTTCAGAAACTTTAGAGGAAATTACGGCACTACCATAATATACTTTACGGTGCCGTAATTCTGGACAGATTCCATACAGAAGATTTCGCAGCGATTACGGTACTACCGTAATTTCCATCACGGTACCGTAATTTCAATCCAGTTGCCCGATTCTTCCGCTAGAAACTTGAATTCGCAATTTCTATGTGCTTTAGGGCACCAATTGAAGATCCAAAAAAAGGGGCGCGATTAGAATAAAGAGGAGAACGTGTGGAGAGCGAAAGCCCCAATTTTTATTCTACGATCGAGGGAGAAATCGGAGGAGGCATCCCTAGAGTTCAGCCTCGCGCCGAGAGGCGTAGAGGCCACCTCAGGCCATGATTTTTACAAGAAAGCTTTGCCTGGAGGAGGAGAACACACGCTAGAAGTTTCAGAGCAAGGGGAGTCCGATCGAGGGAGAAATCAACGAAACAGTGGGCGCCACCACTATTCATCGTGTTCATCAAGTATTACGGTGCTGTAATTTCATTATAGCACCATGTTTTGTAACATTTCTCTACTTCTCGAATTCTGATCATCTGAAATTATGGTTTACTGTAATCTTTCTTCCATGTTAGCTTAGACATCTTTTGGGACATAGGGGTGTAATCCCCTTGATTTTATATGACTGGATAACTTTTATTTCGTCATGATAATTTTGTGTTGATAATTCTACTCATGTGACAATTGCCTGTAATTCTCCATAGTTTCATACTTTCAGCATGTTTTAGAGTTTTGTGAAATAGACTGAGAAGTTGATTGCGAAATTCGGAACCCTAGAATCATTGAGTTTATAACTTATCGTAAGAGATTAGGTTTGTTCTTAATTCTGATTTGTAGTATTTTTATTGCCATGCTGATTTTTTGATCTTTGGATTGAGTTATTGTGTTAGACTTGATTTGATATTGTAAGAGATTAAAAATCTAATCATTGGAGAACCTTAAGTAGAACCTGTATTGACCTTCGGATGCACGAGAGTGATCCTTGAGTTTCCACTTGAGATGATTGACTTAGAATTCAGATGCATGAGAGTGATCCTTGAGTTCTTTGTCAATAATTTACTTATCTTCAGCATTGAATAGATCCTGCACGAGAGTGAGGATTGGTTCTTTCCTTAATTATCTGCGCGAGAGCGAGATAATTCCTTTATGAAATAAATTATATCTTTATCATAATGAAATTTGATTGACATCTATTCATATCTAGTCATAGAAATTAAGGTGGATGAAACCCTAGTTCCAATTTCTCTCTCTGATTATCTTTTAGCTTACTTTTTGATTATTTGCTTTCATCACATTCGGTTTGCTTAGCTAGTGAGAAAATGACTATTTAGTACTTAACACATAGGTCTCTATGGTTCGATATCTTTTTATTACTTCGAGTATCCGTGCACTTGCGGACTACAACAAGTTTTTGGCGCCGTTGCCGGGGACCTTAGTTTTGTTAATATCAAAATAGTTTTTAGTATTGCTAGACTAAGTTTTATTTGTTTTAGATTTAACTTTGTTTTCTGTTTTTGTAGGTTTTGAATTTTCACATGTTGTGACAGAACTGTGATTTCTGAATTTTTTGTGTTTTTTGTTTTCTATTCTTAAAAAAAAAATTTCTAATTGATTAGTGTTGGATAATCTTTCTGTTCTTAATAGATTTGAAGATATGTCTTTTAATCATAACTCGTGGGCAACTGAAAGAGGTGAGGTATATATGCCTCAAGGTAAGTATGAAGAGGATTCATTGTACACTCTTGCAGATAAATTAGACTCTTTTATGCACCCTATTAAGACATCTTATTCTTCTGTTAGATGTGATATTTGTGAATATTTTGATCATTATACTTCTGATTGCCCAATTTTAATTCCTCCAAATCCCAATAAACCATGGTATCAAGATGATCAATATTATTCTAGATGGAAAAATCAAACTTCTTTTCATGAGGATTGCTCAAATCATATTTCTAAACCATACTTTGAGAAAACTGAAAAATCCAACCTAGAATCTATGTTTCCTCTGTTTATGGGAGCCCAGAAAAAACAAAATGATGATGTAAATGAGACGCTAAGGCAAATAAATTCTAGGCTTGATGATATATGTGCTGATACTAAAATTTTAGAAACCCGGATAGCACAACAAAATTGTTTATTTGAGTTTGTTTTGGAAACTAAAGAAATTGATTTAGAAAATTCCCCCTCTGATTATGATTGTTTTGAAATTGAGCCTTATGTGAACATTAATGAATCTCACTTTGATTTTGATGAT
The DNA here is from genome assembly GCA_027562315.1 of Costus pulverulentus. Lineage (NCBI taxonomy): Eukaryota > Viridiplantae > Streptophyta > Magnoliopsida > Zingiberales > Costaceae > Costus > Costus pulverulentus. Next base: position 69,691,458 of record CM050438.1, read on the forward strand.
TTTAAAATTGATTCATTTGATAATTTATTTGTGGAAAAATTTGAGAAAATTGATTCTGAAAAATCCCCTCTTGATTCTAGTGATAGCTATGAAATTGATTCTTTTGATGAAATTTTATTTGTGGTTAAATCTGATGAAGGATATGAGGGAACTGATTTAGAAAAATCTCACTCTGATTTTGTTGATAATTTTGAAATTGATAAATTATTTTATGAAGAACATGAGGAATTAAAAAATAATTTGAAAATCATGAATATTGATGAATCTCACCCTGATACTTTGCCCATGTATTCTGATTTATTTGAAAAATTATGCTTTATTGAGGAACCTAATGTGAGACAGAAAGACTATTTTGATGACCTAATACATGAATCTTTTGATGGAAGTCCTATTCTTATTGAAGATCTAAATTTGAAAAAAGGACTAATGATTTTACTTTCTGATAAATATAGGAAGATGATTGAATATCCTTTGAGTGGAATTGAAAATTTTGTTTTTGATTTCTGCATATTTAAGAAAGCCACATCAATTGTGATTTACATGAAATTTTGAATGTTTGGATTAGTAGCTAAACTTTTTGGACAACGGAAATGCAAAAAATTGTATGCTATTTACTATAGTACCGATCCACCTGCTTCGCCATGATATTTGAGTTTTGGTCAAGCTATGGACCTAAAAATTAGCGCTTCTTGGGAGGCAACCTAAGCACTCTTTTTCTTTTGTTTTTGGTTTATTTTCGTCTCAATTTGTGTTGTTCAGGATTAATTTTTCTTTTTTTTGTTTTTAGGTACTATTTTTCGGCGATCTCTAAATTTTTACACGAATTACGGCAGTACCATAATTTCCTTACGGTGCCGTATTTTTGGTCGATTTTTGAACATAAAGTTTTTAGTATTTTTTGGAAATTACGGCAGTGTCGTAACGTTTTTTACGGTACCGTAATGTTTACACGGTACCGCCATAACGATTTTTCCGTTGCCGTATTTTCAGGTCTTTTCTTTACAGAAACTTTTGTATTTTTGTGCAGAGTACGGCAGTGCCATATTTTTCATTATGGTACCGTAATTTTGGTCCTTTTTCCACCCAAGAGTTTTTATATTTTTGACCAAATTACGGCAGCACCGTAAAAATATTCACGGCACTGTATTTTTGAGCGATTTTCGACCCGAGAGTTTCTGTGTTTTCATGCACATTACGGCGGTGCCGTATTTTTCATTACAGTACCGTATTTCTTGTTTTTGTTTTCAAAACTAACGGGTTTTCTTGCGTATTACGGTACTACCGTAATTCCATTACGATGTCGTAATGTCCCCGACCCCGCATGATTATGCTACCGTATTTAGGGTCTTTCTACGCCAAGTTTAGGGTTTACGCGATTTTTCGCTCGATTCAGCGTCGATCTTCGATTCTTCACTTCCAAAACCCTCTGGCGACTCTTCCTGATCGATTTCCTTAGATTTCCAACCGATTTCCGCTCTAGATCTTGGCCATTTCGAGCTCGTGCGAGCCCTGTTTCAGTTCTTACGCCCCGATTTTCACTCCATTCAATTTTTTCTTATCTGAGCGTCGGTTCAACTCGCAATTGCTTCACAAACCTTCTCCAGAGGTAGAAGAAGCTTCCTCAAGGTGATTGGAAGCTCAAAGTCTGCTCTGAATTCCAGATTTCTTCCAGCCATCAAACTTTCTTCCAGCAAAAACCATTAAACATCTGTGAAGACTTCTCTTCCAGTCGAAGAGATCCTCAGCATCAACCTTTGGAGACGAATCTTTTCCAGCCGAGAGCAGCAGCACTTCCATATTCCTTCAGCCACATGTTCTTCCGCTAACCAGAGACCTCTGCTCTGTCTCTGTTTTCGCCGCTAGCAACCTGGTTCGCAGCCAGTGAGAACATCTGCGATTTTCACCAGTAGCTCCCTCTCCATCTCCAGCTGGCAGCTTTCTCCAGCAAGCAAGAAATGCCTCTGATTCTTTGGCAGCAGCGACAACATCTTCCACCAACAGCCGCGTCTATGTTCCCTTCTAGTTACTAGTAGCACCAGGCCACTCTTCTGATTTGCAGCAAGCTACTCTGATTTTTCTGGCCTACAGAATTGTGCAATGTCATCTCTCGCCGCCCACCAGCCGATGTCTTCACTTCCAAGACTGTAGTCTCTAGCAGGCCACTGGAGACTACTCATCATCATTCTACTATCGGCACCATCACATTCATCACTAGCAGCTCTTCAGCTAGCATCTATTCCACCTCTGCTTCTTGCCTGCATCAGCTCTTTCCACCGGCACTCTTTTGGACCATCGACGATATCTCTAATTTTTTTAGTAAAGTTAGATACTATTTTTAGGCTGAGCCTTATGTATTTAAAATTGCACAGGTAATTTTTCGGAAGGCACACCTTTGGACCACCCACACCTGCCTCGATGCTACACCCCGAACAACAATTGAGCTTGCTATATAAGTTTTGTGAGTATCATTTGCACACTCTTTTATTCATGATTATTTCAGATGGTTGCATCTTTGACTTTATCATGATGGTATGACTTTATGGTTTTCCCTAGAAAAGTTATTTATGGATATATGGATTCATTGTTTTATTCTGATGTGACAATGAAAGTCTTCATGCTTTTTAAGATTGGTTTTATGGACATGATAAGATTGATAATTTGATATGTTTTTCCTGATGCTTGGATTCTTCTATAATGATGAATGTTCATGCATGGTGATGCAGGGGGGAAGCATGCAATTTGGGCTAGCATGAAAACATGAATCTAAGGAAAACAAGCTAGCATGCAAGGTTATCTAACGGGGCTTTCAAAAATATGTTTTTGGTATTTTAGATAAAAACCGAAGATTAATATGCTACTAAATTATATGCTAGATAATATTAGACCTAAGCATGCAATTATAAACTACAAAATAAATTACAACTAGCATGCTCTTACAAACAAAACTATAACTAAACATGTGGTTAACTACTCTATGGCTAAACATGCATTTCTAAAACATTAAAAAGATAATATTGTAAAGAAGCGCTCACCGTGCGATCCTTGAGAATAGAAGGATCATCCTTCCCGATCTTCAACGGTCCTACTCTGATGGAAGGAGTTGCTTTATTACAAACACACCAACACAACAAACTCACACATGTGTGAGTATAAAATTAGGGTTTAATAGTCCAAAGTTCTTTTACAAAAAGAGATCAAGAGGGGAGGTTAAGCCTCCAAGTTCCTCTTGCTAACAAGAAGGCTTAACTAATCTACTTAAGCTACACTAGCAAAGCACCAAGTTATTGGATGGGAGGGCGTTGTAAGTTTCGGACATGGTTGAGCCATTGAAGATGTCTCATCTTGTAGATCCCCTTTTGATGTCAAGAGCTTCAAGGAACAAATAAAGTCTATTAGTGATGAGATAAATCAAATAAGCATTAAATGCAAACTAGGATTGAAGGGAAGAGTTTCGGTAGAAGATTATCCAAGCAAGAGTGGCTGAGATCTTTAGGATTGAAGATGCGCCACTTGAAGTTGGTTATCCCTTGAGGTGAGAAGATGATCTCCCTTGCGCCACCTACAAGATTTAACAAGTTAAGCAAAGGCAAACCAAGCAAATAAACAATAGAGTCAAGTTAGAGAGGCTTGGCCGATTATATGTCTTGAAGGAGTTGATCCATGGAGGTTCCCTTGGAGTTGTGGATCCTTGGAGAGTGGTTGAAGGTCTTTGTGCCAAGTGTTGATGAAGGAGATGGATTAGATTCGCCAATGGTTGGTGATGAGGGAATGGATGCGCCACTTGTTGTTGAAGGGGGAGTGGATGCGCCACTTGTTGAAGAAGATGGTTCTTGCACAAAAGATGGCGAGAGCCTTTGAAGAAGATATTAGCGAAGGGAACCTTGGCCCTTGGGGAAGAAGAGAAGATAGGTGACACAAGCACCTTAGATGAGAAGGAGAGGGAGGGGGGCGACACAAGCACCCAAAGTTGCTAGGCCACTACTCAACAATTCCATTATCAAAATTCTGCATCTACATGCGTTTACAAGTGTTTTTAGACAATTTGCTCAACGTTACAAAAGAGCAAAATAAGAAAGAGATTTTGGTCTTCAATGCCATGAGGTTGGCGCTTGCATACTTCCCTTGTGTGAATTTCCTTGAGTGGTTGAGAATTTGAATTATTCCTTTGCTTGGCCGAAAGTTGAAAAGAGTGCTTTGCTTGTTTGGGCGGCTTGGGTGATAAAGCTTCCTTATTTGGTGAGGCTTTGATTGAATTCTTTTGAGCTATTTCCATCTTTGATTGGTGTTTGAATTCCTTCCTCTTTGGCTTGGACAAATTTGGAAACCTTTTAGTGGCTTTGACACATCCTTCTTTGCTTGGGCGCCAAGAAAAGGTGAGAATGTTTCTTGAATTGGTGTGGCTCCTTCCCTCCATGGTGTGAATGCATTTTGATTCCTTGATTCAAGGGATTTGATGGAGAGCTTAAATCAAATCTTGAGTGGGCGCATATCCCTTGAGGATTTGACATAGAAACCGATTTCTTGCAAAGGTGGATGGTGGCCAACAAATGTGGAAAGGTGAGATGAACTCCTTTCTTCTCAAGTCTTCACTTGGAACTTGGCTTGGAAGTGACTTTCCTTAATTGGAGTTAGCTTTGTTGAGTGAGCTTTGAGCTAGTCTTGAGCTTGTCCACATGAATTGTAAATGCTTATTACACTACTCCTACTATGATGCAACATTACCATGCACTAATCCTACCATGATGCAACATAATTTCCATAAAAAGAAAAAAATACAAAACCTACCATATGTAGCTACATGATGCATGCAATGCAAGGGTGCCTTAGGGTACCCATAAACTAGGGTAGCCTTAAGCTCCACTTATATTTCCGTGGGTCATGGCCTCTACCCCCATCACATGGAAATATACCTATTATGCTGAATTTATTTCTTCAATATATATCTACTTATTGAAATTCTTCATTGATTGATGCATAAGATTTTTGGGTAGGTATGTTGTTTGATGAATGCAATCTAAGAGTGAAGCATCTTTCTTGAATAAAATGAGCATATGAGTGTAATTTTTGAATTGATGTCAATTGATTAACCTAGTTGATGTTTAGTTTATCTTACTATTTATTGGGAAGGAAGAATCCATGATCCACAAAAATAGTGAGAGACTCCCCTACTTGGCACTGTGCAAAATTGATAGTGGTACCTAAGAGATGAGTTGAAGTCTATAAAAAAAAAGAGAGGAAAAATGATAATAATGACTCCTCTACTTGGCACTGTGTAAAATTGATAGTGGTACCGAAGATAAGAGTTAAAGTCCAAATAAAAAGTGTGTATCTATGTGGGTATATACCATCTATGCAAAAAAAAAGAGAAGAAAAGAAAATTTTTGTGTGGAAAAAGATCTAGGAGACTTTATTCCTGTAAACAAAGGTATGATAGATTTAAACTGAAACTTGGGTGAATTCATGAGACTGAGGTTCTTTTTATTATATGAGTTATGAAATTTTATTTGATTAAGTTGTGAATCTCAAAGATTAATTTCAGAGGATGATGTAGTTATTTGAAATTTTATGTAACAGTTGGTAGAATATTTCATGAGAGATTATATTTTAGAAATTTATTCATCATATGAAAGTATATTTTCTATAATCAGTGTTGATTTCTTTATTTGCTTGAGGACAAGCAAAGTTTGAGCATTATATGTTTGATGACTCTAAATTTCATAGCATATTTCTTGCCTATTACATCATCTTTTTGAGTCATATTTATGCTCCTTTGCTTATTCTATGCCCTTTTTATCAAATATTTCAGAATCTACAATTTGCTTAGTTTTTGATCAATTTCAGGTAAAAGGCATCGTTTTGATGGGTTTTCAAGCAAATCCAACACATGGGCCTACTCTTATCATCAAGAGGAGACTACACATCAAATTTCAAGACAAACCACATTTTTTTTGGCAAATTACGGCACTGCCGTAAAATCCTCCACGGTACCATAATTTCGGACCAATTTCTTACCGAGACTTCAGAAACTTCAGAGGAAATTACGGCACTACCGTAATATACTTTACAGTGCCGTAATTCTGGATAGATTCCATACAAAAGATTTCGCAGCGATTACGGTACTACCGTAATTTCCATTACGGTACCGTAATTTCAACCCAGTTGCCCGATTCTTCTGCCAGAAGCTTGAATTCACGATTTCTCAAGCTTTAGGGCACCAATTGAAGATCCGAAAAAAGGGACGTGATCAGAATAAAGAGGAGAGAGTGAAAGCCCCAATTTTTATTCTATGATCGAGGGAGAAATCGGAGGAGGCGTCCCTTGGATTCAGCCTCACGCCAAGAGGCATAGAGTCCACCTCAGGCCGCGATTTTTATAAGAAAGCTTCGCCTAGAGGAGGAGAACACACGCCAGAAGTTTTAGAGCAAGAGGAGTCCGATCGAGGGAGAAATCAACGAAATAGTGGGCGTCGCCACTGTTCATCGTGTTCATCAAGTATTACGGTGCTATAATTTCATTACAACACCGTGATGGTCCCCTAAATCTAAGGGGGAGGGGGCGAAACCCTAATAGGAGGCGCATATAAAACTTTTGCGGAAGAAAGGGTTTCTTAAGGATCTTTTACATGTCATATGATCAAC
>CM050438.1:69698195-69717725 GCA_027562315.1 Costus pulverulentus
GTAACAACCTGAATAACAACCATTGCCTTTATAAACTTAGAGTTTATGCATGATACTGATACAATCCCAAGGCCTCAAACATTAGCCTTAAGGGCATACCCCAACACACCGTGTTTTGTAACTTTTCTCTCTTTCCCAAATTCTGATAATTTGAAATTATGGTTTACTGTAATCTTTATTCCATGTTAGCTTAGACATCTTTTGGGACATAGGGGTGTAATCCCCTTGATTTTATATGACTAGATAACTTTTATTTCATCGTGATAATTTTATGTTGATAATTCTAGCCATGTGACAATTGCCTGTAATTCTCCATAGTTTCATACTTTCAGCATGTTTTAGAGTTTTGTGAAATAGACTGAGAAGTTAATTGCGAAATTCGGAACCCGAGAATCATTGAGTTTAGAACTTATCATAAGAGATTAGGTTTGTTCTTAATTCTGATTTTTAGTAGTTTTATTGCCATGTTGATTTTCTGATCTTTGGATTGAGTTATTGTGTTAGACTTGATTTGATATTGTAAGAGATTAAATATCTGATCGTCGGAGAACCTTAAGTAGAACCTGTGTTGAGATTCGGATGAACGAGAGTGATCCTTGAGTTTCCACTTGAGATGATTGACTTAGAATTTAGATACACGAGAGTGATCCTTGAGTTCTTTGTCAATAATTTACTTATCTTCAGCATTGAATAGATCCGACACGAGAGTGAGGATTGGTTCTTTGCATAATTATCTGTGCGAGAGTGAGATAATTCCTTTATGAAGTAAATTATATCTTTATCATAATGAAATTTGATTGACGAACATCTATTCATATCTAGTCATAGAAATTAAGGTGGATGAAACCCTAGTCCCAATTTCTGTCTCTGATTATCTTTTAGCATACTTTTTGATCATTTGCTTTCATCACATTCGGTTTGCTTAGCTAGTGAGAAAATGACTATTTGGTACTTAACACATAGGTCTCTGTGGTTTGATATCTTTTTATTACTTTGAGTATCCGTGCACTTGCGGACTACAACAATGAGGCAGTAAGAGATTATGGCTTTATCAAGAGTGAAGATGATGCCTGTGTATATAGAAAAATTCAGTCGGAGCTTGGTGATATTTCTGGTCTTGTATGTCGACGACATACTACTCATCGGAAACGACATCCCTAGTCTTCAATCTGTGAAGACATCGTTGGGGAAGTGTTTTGTGATGAAAGACTTAGGGGAGGCCGCCTATATCCCAGGCGTGAGGATCGACCGGGATAGATCCAAGAAGCTCTTGGCCCTTAGTCAAAGTACTTACATTAATAAGGTCTTAGAGAGGTTCAACTTGGAGCAATCCAAGAAAGGTACCTTCTAGTGAGACATGACCTTATTCTCTCTAAGAGCCAGTGTCCCACCACACAGGCTGAGAGGGATGACATGAGTCGAGTACCCAATGCTTCAGCAGTAGGTTCGATCATGTATGCGATGTTATGTACTAGACTAGATGTGGCTTATGCTGTGAGCATAACCAGTTGATACCAATCCAATCCAGGTCTCCAGCATTGGGTGGCTGTGAAGAACATTCTGAAGTATCTGAGAAGAACTAAAGATTTGTTCTTGGTCTATGGGGGACAGGAAGAGCTTAGTGTTCAGGGCTACACTGACGTATCGTTCCAGTCAGACCCTGATGACTTAATATCGCAATCCACAGTAGCTGATTCTACAACCGAGGCTGAGTATGTTGCTTCTGAGGTAGCCAAAGAAGCCGTTTGGATAAGGAAGTTCATTTCTGAACTTCAGGTGGTTCCAACTACTATGGATCCAATTGATGTCTATTGTGACAACAATAGAGCGATCGCACAGGCAAAGGAACCACGGTCTCATCAAAAATCCAAACACATTCTTAGGAGATTTCACTTGATCTTCGAGATCATTGACCGAGGTGATGTCAAGATAAGCAGAGTTGACACAGATAACAATCTGGCAGACCCACTGACCAAGGCTTTGGCACAGCAGAAGCATGATAGTCATACAAGGGACATGGGGTTGAGAATTCTCAACAACTAAGTCTAAGTGCAAGTGAGAGATTGTTGGTATATATGCCCTTGGACCCGTTGTTGGTCTAGTTTGTACTACTTGATATTGATATTTAATATATCATTCTAGCATTGTCGTTATTATGCTATGTTTACATCTGGGATTATGTACATGGATAATAATGTCCTTGGAGACAGATTAGATCTGTGTTCAAATGATGTGTCCCCAGTCAAGTACCTGAGTGGATAAGGGATAGCTCTGGTACGTGTGAGACTGGTATACAAGCTGGTTAGGCACGGGGTACTAACGCAGGCATATGGGTGTATCAGTGGTGGATATACTGGACTGACCCGCTGTGAGGCTCTAACTTGGTGTCATGAGTTAAGCTCACAAGTGATAGGAGATACATTGATCCCTTGACTTGAGGTCATTGACTCTTCTATATGGTTAGGGACATCCTTTGATACAACCTAACACCTCACCGTAGCAGGGCGGTCATAACGGTTGTCATTGGGTATGTCACGACCCATATGAAAAGATCAATGGACAGATATAGGATTTGCCCCTTCCTGCGGGAAGCTTGATATCCACGGGGCTCCCCTATGGTTGCATGACTGAAAGTGTATGGTCATACCCAGGTGAAAGCCTGATTTAGTCATGACCATGAGATTGGGTGAAAACAAAGTGGTGACACACTTTGTCTAATCGGATATCAGTTTGGCAAAGAGACTGTAATGTATCGGTATCTTGTTGCGATGATGGGGATGTCGATGTTGATATCCATTCTGAAGACTTGGGTAGCAGCGATGCACTGCTAGGTGCCACTCACTGCTTGTGATGACCTGAGTTCATCACTGCCAACGTCAGAGGAACCTACAGGGTCGCACAACTTGAAACTCGGGTTCTCGTATTGATCGGGTAGCCTAATGATCGAGTTATTGGATAACTCGGATCTTTTTGGGAGAATCCATCAGCGCCATTGTGCCTAATGAGATGGAAGGGACTTATTGGAGCTAACTTCATTTTTGGGCTAGATGGGCCAAATGGGCCCAATAGGCCAGATGGACCAAATAGGCCAATTGGGCCAAATGGGCCAATTGGAGTCTAAGCTTGGAGCATGGACCTATGGGCCTCCAAGCCCAATGGGCGTGAAGCCCAGTTGGGGCGTGACGCCTAATGGGCCTTGAGGCTCAATGGGCCGTCAGGCCTAATGGGCCATGACAATAAGTTGTGTGGGCCCAATAGACATCATGGTGAATTAAATCATATATTTAATTCTGGGAATTAAATTCTGTATTTAATTTTGTAATTAATTCTGAGTTTAACGATGAATTTAATTCTGGATTTAATTACGAATTTAATTCTGAATTTGAAGAGTCATGCTATTAATGGCCATTATGAAACTTTAATTCAAGGATTTAATGGGTCATTATGAGACTTTAATTTAGAGTTTAATTCCATAATTAATTCTAAATTTAATTCTATAATTAATGACAAATTAATTCAGAGATTAATTATGAATTTATTACAGAATACCAAGGGTCACCATGGTTTCTTCAAAAGAAGGGGGGGGGGGGGGGGGGGGGGGGGGGGGGGGGGGGGGGGGGCGAGAGGGTGAGGAGTGGGCGCCCACTTGGTTCTTTGGAAGAAATTCTCCTAGGCGCCTTCTCTCCTCTTCCCTCTCCTCTTGGCGTTCGCAAGGTTGGACCTTGGCGAGTTTCCATCATCCCTCTCCTTGGCACCTTCTACTTGTGAGTGGCGCAAGTTCTTGAGGAAGACTCCCAGAGGCGTGGATCTTCTTCCCGAGGCTAGCACCGGGCATGGAAGAAGAGAACTTGAGCGTCGGCTATGTGCGAGACTACAAGGGGCAAACATTTGGTCGCCTGCATCGTATCTTTTTCTTCGCTACAAGGTATCATCACCTACTCACCATGTCGATTCCTTCGCATGACTCAATCTTCTAGGTTTTTGGGAATGACCTGTTTCGGGGATTGCTTCCGCTGTGCTTTTTTCTTTAAAATTTTAAAATCCCCGGGGTTTCCCAACATATCTTTGTTGTGATCCGCAAGTGTACGGATACTCAAAGTAATAAAAGATATCGAACCCACAGAGACCTATGTTGTCAAATACTGATCAATTGATTTTTCACTATCTAGGTAATCGAATGAAAGTCAGGTAAATATTGCAAGCACACGGAAAGATACTATCAAAGAGAGAAAACTAGGACTAGGGTTTCATTCACTTAGATTTTCATGGCTAGATGTACAAAGATGTTCATCATTCAAATTCTATTTTGATAAAGACATAATTTACATAAAAAGGGATTATCTCACTCTCGTGCAGATAACCATGCAAGAATAAATCCTCACTTTCACGCAAGATTCATCCCAAGCTAATGATAGGTAAATCATCAATCGAAGAACTCGAGGATCACTTTCGTGCATCCGAATTCTAAGTTGATCGTCTCAAGCGGAAACTCAATGATCACCGTCGTGCATCCGAGTCTCAATGCAAGTTTTGCCTATGGTTCTCCAACGTTTCGATCCTCACTTTCGTGCAAGATCTCCACGTTTGACACAATAACTCAACCCTAAGTTTGTAATTGTTATCATGGCAATACAAATCACTAAAATTAAATAATAAGAACAATCCTAAGAAAATTCCTATCATACAGTTCTAGGGTTCCAAGTTCTTAAGCAAGTCACCTTTCGGTCCTTATTGCGAGAACTCTAAATCATGATGAAAAAAAAATAAACTTAAGAGAATCTTAGAGAAATAATCACATAGGCAAAATTATCAAAGTAGAACAATCATGATGAAACTAAAAATAATCTAGTCATTAAGAAAATCAAAGGGAATTACTCCCCCATGTCCCAAAAGTAGTTTAAGCTAGCATCGTGAAGGAATTACAATAAGTCATGGTTTCAGAAGATCGAAAATTAAGGAAAAAGAAGAGTTTAAGAAAATACAGCACGGTTGTGAAATAAAACAAAGCCATAATTTGCAATTTGAGGCGATGAACAGTGTCAGCGCCTCTTCTTTCTTCGATTCCTCTTCCAATTGATCTCCTTTCGATCTGAAAGTTCTGGCCTGTCCTCTCCTCCTTCAGATGAAGCTTCAGTATGAAAATCACTGCCGGAGGTGGTCTGGATTGATCGCGGCGGCGTGAATCCTGATTTCTCTCTTGACAGACATGAAAATTAGGCTTTCGGTGTGTGTGTAATCCTCTCATCCCCCACTCCCCGATTGCTTCTTACGACTTTGAACATAGAGCCTTGGATCGTCCGTAATCATCTCTGCAAGAATCAGGCGTCGGGATTGACCTCGGAGTCGCATTCAGAATGAGAATTACGGTAGTGTAATAGTTCACGGCAGTGCCGTAAAATCGGTCAAGTTTTCTGATCTGATGTCGTCTGGGAAATACGACACCGTAATATGGTTTACGGTACTGCCGTAAAATCGTCTGAACTCTCTGTTCGAAAGTGATTGGAAAATACGGTCCGTGTAATCCTTTACGGTGGTGCTGTAAAATCAAGCAAAGTTTCTATTCTGAAGCGCTCTGTAATATGGTACCGTGTAATAGTTTACGGCCGTGCCATAAAATCCGAAAATCATTCTGTTCGGAAACTCGTCAAAATACGGCAGTGGCTCGAATTTTTCGGTAGCGTATGAAAATACGGTACCGTAAAATAGGTTACGACACTGCCGTAATTTGCTGACTTGCTCCGTTTTGCGTGAATTTTCTTGGGTGATCTCCTCTTGATGATGGTAACTCTTCTATGTGTTTAATTTTGCTTGAAAACGCCTTGAAATAGTGCCTTTTTACCTGAAAATCATGAAAAACCAAAATAGAAGTAGACTTTGCAATATTCAATGAATTTAGCATGAAAACAAGTAAAAGATCCTCAATTTAGCATGAAAAGATATCCGGAATGATACAAAATATACTATATATTTTGGTGTCATCAATCTTTACCATAACGAAAATAGATTGATGAACATTTAATTATATCTAGTCATAGATATTAAGGTGGATGAACCCCTAGTCCCAATTCTTTCTCTCTGATTTCCCATATACCGTTCGATCGATTATTTTCATCATTCGCGATTTGTTTAGCTAGTGAGAATTCAATTCGTCAGTACTTAACAACAAGGTCTCTGTGGTTCGATATCTTAAATATGACTTTAAGTATCCGTGCACTTGCGGACACAATAAGTTTTTGGCGCCGTTGCCGGGACCTTGGTTTTGTTAATATTGATATAATTGATAGTATTGCTAGACTAAGCCTTTTGTTTCTGTTTTATTATTTTCTGTGATAGATACTAGTTTTCTTTTATTTTCTGCAAATTCTGAGCTTATTTGATCTTCTACTTATTTATGCGCAGGACTCTTAGATCAGGACCATTAGTTCCTTTTGATCCTAAAATTAATAAAACTCTTAGATTGCGTAGGAAACTGAGACTTGCAAAAGAAAGTGAAGAAGAATCAATCATGGCTGAAAGAAGAACACTTAGAGATTATGCAGCCCCGAATACACAGGGAATTGGCTCCAGTATAACTAGGCCTGCAATTGATGCAAACAATTTTGAGATTAAACCAGCTTTCCTGTGAATGATCCAACAGAATCAATTTGGAGGATCTCCTTTGGAAGATCCTAATCAACACTTATCTCTTTTTCTTGAATTTTGTGATACTATAAAAATTAATGGTGTATCTGATGATGCTCTTAAACTAAGATTATTTCCTTTTTCCCTCAAGGACCAAGCAAAAGCATGGCTACATTCTCATCCGACTGGAACATTCACCATTTGGGAACAACTGTCAAAGGCTTTCTTAACAAAGTACTTTCCACCCAGTAAGATGATTCAGTTGAGAAATCAGATCACGGGATTTGCACAGAGGGATGGTGAATCACTCAGTGAGGCATGGGAGTGTTTCAATGAGTTACAACGGAAGTGCCCTCACCATGGATTAGAAGATTGGGTTTTAATTCAAACTTTTTATAATGGCTTACTTTATAGTACCCGTCTAACTGTTGATGCTGCTGCAGGAGGAGCCCTGATGAAGAAAACAGTTGAAGATGCTTACACACTAATTGAAGAGATGACCTTAAATCATAACAAGTGGACTACTGAGAGAGGAGTGCTGTATCGTCCTCCACATGGTAAGAATGAAAGTGATGGTTGGCGTTCTTTAGCAGAAAAGGTAGATTCTTTATGTAATCGATTTGAATCTTTTCAAATGCAAACTGCTGCAGTTTCTTCTATTACTTGTGAAGTATGTGGGAATCATGGGCACTATACTAAAGAGTATAAGTTTATTGTTGATCAGGGTGGTGAGCAAGTTAATGCAGTAGGGGGTTACAATCAAAGTAGAAATAATGACACTTATTCTAATACCTACAAGCCTGGTTGGAGGAACCATCCTAACTTGTCTTGGAAGAGTAACAATCATGCTAGTGGACAGAATGAAAATAGAGGGTACCAGCAAAGGCAACAAAATCATAGTCAACCCCAAAAATCTAGTTTAGAGGACATGTTTGAAAAATTCATGGGTGCTCAGTTGAGACAAAATGAAGAGGTTACAGAGAGCCTTAAGCAAATTAACTCTAGACTAGATGGTGTTGCACATAATAAGATCTTAGAGACATAGATAGCACAGCAGGCTAGCACAGCTTATAGACCCCCAGGGAAATTGCCTGCTAAACCTGAATCTAACCCTAGAGAGCATTGTAATTCTATCACAACTAGGAGTGGAAAACAGTTAGAGGACCGCAGGGGATCACTAGATGATGATGAGGGAGAGCCTAACATAGGACATAGCAGTGAACTAGTTTTGGAATCACAACCTACACATGTGCAGTCCCATCCTAGCTCACCACCTTCTAAGGAGGACGAGCCTTCACAGAATGGTGATTTGTCTTGTGAAGTTGATATTCCTAAACCTAGTTCACCATCACCATATAGGCCACCTATACCTTTTCCCCAAAGGATTGTGCAAGCTAAGTTAGATAGGCAGTTTGGGAAATTTTTAGATGTTTTGAAAAAGTTGTATATTAACATTCCATTTATTGATGCCTTATCTCAAATGCTTTCATATGCAAAATTTTTTAAAGAGATTTTATCCAATGAAAGAAAAATAGAGGACTATGGTACTGTGGCACTAACTAATGAATGCAGTGCTATTATTCAAAACAAGTTGCCACCGAAATTAAAAGATCCAGGTAATTTCTCTATTCCTTGTTTGATTGGAAGTATGGCTTTCGACTAAGCCTTATGTGATTTGGGAGCCAGTGTGAGTCTAATGCCTTTGTCTGTGTGCAGGAAACTGGATATGGAAGCTCTTAAACCAACTTCAATATCTTTGTAGCTCGCCGATCGCTCAGTGAAGTATCCTATAGGTATTCTTGAGGATGTTCCGATCCAAGTTGGTAAGTATTTTGTACCTATTGATTTTGTAGTTCTGGAGATAGAAGAAGATGCAAAAATTCCTATTATTTTTGGTAGACCGTTCTTAGCCACTGCAGGAGCAATTATTGATGTAAAGAATGGTAAAATCACTCTAAATATTGGTGATAACAAAATTGAGTTTGATTTGAATGATTCATTGAAGAGACCTTCATATACTAGTTCATGTTGTAGTGTTCATGCCATGGATGATGTGGTTTATGACCTTGGTTTCTTATTTGATGACCCTTCTGATTCTTATGATGATTATTGTGATGATTCTCATGATTCCTATTCTGATTTTGATTCTTGTGCTGAAACTCATGATTTATTAGACTGAACTATATTTAATGAAGAGGAGAAAATTCCAAAAGTAGAACTTAAAGCTTTACCTGATAATCTTCGCTATGAATTTCTTGGTCCTGACTCTACTTACCCTATTATTGTTGATGCTCAATTAGATGAAAGGGAGACTGATTTGCTCTTGAAGGAGTTGAGGGTTCATAGAAAGGTAACTGGGTATACCATTGATGACTTGAAAGGAATTAATCCTTCTTTTTGTATGCATAGGATTCATATGGAGGATGAGCACAAACCGCATGTGGATTTCCAAACAAGACTCAACCCATCTATGAAGGAAGTTGTAAAGAAGGAAGTTTTGAAATTGCTTGATGCAGGTATTATCTATCTTATCTCTGATAGTAAGTGGGTAAGTCCTGTACATTGTGTTCCTAAAAAGGGGGGGGGGTGTCACAGTTATGAAAAATAAAGACAATGAGTTGATTCCTATTAGAACAGTTACTAGTTGGCGCATGTGTATAGACTATAGAAAATTAAATGCAGCCACTAGGAAAGACCACTTCTCCTTACCTTTTATTGATCAAATGGTTGAGAGACTTGCTAAGCATTCTTATTTCTGTTTTCTTGATGGATATTCTAGATTTTTTCAAATTTCCATTCATCCTGATGATCAAGACAAGACTACCTTTACTTGCCCATTGATGACACTGAAATATGTAGTATATTTTGCTTCATTTTAGATACCTTTTCATGCTAAATCGAGGATCTTTTTACTTGTTTTTATAATAAATCCATCAAATATTGCAAAGTCTACTTCTATTTTGGTTTTTCATATTTTTCAGGCAAAAAGGCACTATTTTAGGCATTTCAAGCAAAATCAAATATATGAAAGAGTTCTCATCATCAAGAGGAGATCACCCAAGAAATTTCACGTAAATCGGAGCAAGCCAGCAGATTATGGTAGTGCTGTAATCTATTTTACGGTACCGTAATTCCAAATGGTACCGTAAAATCCGAACACTGCCGTAATTTGTGAAGATTTCCGAACAGAAAGATTTTCTGATTTTACGGTACCGGCCGTAAGCAATATTATGGTACCAGCCGTAAGTAATATTACGGTACCGTATTTCGGAATGCGTCAGAACAGAAACCTTAGCCGATTTTACGGTACCTGCCGTAAGGGATTTCACTGCCGTATTTTCCAGCCGTTTCAGAACAGAGAGTTCAGCAAAGTTTACGACACTAACCGCAAACTATTTTACGGGCCATATTTTCCGAGACGACATCGGCACAGAAGACTCAAGAGATTTTACGGCACCAGCCGTAAACAACTACACTGCCGTAAAACCTATTTTGAACGTGACGCCCAGGTCAACTTCGACGCCCAATTTTTGCGGAGATAATTGCGGGCGATCTAGAGCTCTAAATCAAATGCCGTAAGAAGAAAAAAGAGAGCTTTTGACGAGAGGATTACAGAGAGACAAAAGGCCCCAATTTTGATCGATCGTCAAGGGAGAAATCGCGATCGACGCCGCTGTCGAGGGTTTTGCCGCCGCGCTCTATCCAGACGACCTCCGGCCGTGATCTTTCTACCGAAGCATCGCCTAGTGAAGGAGACAACGTGCCGGAAGTTTCAGATCGAAAGGAGACAAATTGGAGGAGAAATCAGGGGAAGAAGAATCGCCACCACTGTTCACGTCTTCTTTTGTAAAATACGGCTGTGAAATACTTCACAGCCGTGCCATATTTTCTAAAAACTCTTCCTTTTGTTGATCTTCAATTTTCTGAAATTATGGAATATTGTATTTCCTTCGCCATGCTAGCTTAAACTACTCTTAGGACATGGGGGAGTAGTTCACTTGACTTTTAATGATTAGATAACTTCTTTTTCAATATTTCGCTGAGTTTGATTTTAGCTTGATGATTTTGCTCATGTGATAATTGTGCTTAGACTCTCTTTAAGTTCATATTATTAATTATGTACTTAGAATTTTCGCTTGAGACTGAAAGGTAATTGCTTGAGAATTTGGAACCCTAGAATTGCATGTTAGGATCCCTTCCTTAGGTTAGATCCATCTTGATCTTTTCTAGTAAAATAATTGCCATGATTATAACATGAATCTATAGATCGAGTCTATTTGTCAAACGTGGAGATCTTGTGCGAAAGCAAAGATCGGAACATTGGAGGTCCTTGACCAAAACTAGTTGCGAGACTCAGATGCACGAAAGTGATCCTTGAGACTCCACTAGAGATTCTAGAACTCGGATGCACGAAAGTGATCCTTGAGTTCATTGTTTGATAATATCTTCATCATGATAAAAGTGAATCAACAAAATCCTTATTCATATCTAGTCGTAAAAGCTTAGGTGAACGAAACCCTAGTCCCAACTTTTCTCTCTGATAATCCTATTTTCTTAGTTTCCGATTGCTATTTTCACGATCTCGATTTGCCTAGATAGTAAGAAATAAACTATTTAGTATTCGACAACATAGGTCCCTGTGGATTCGATACTTTTCTTTATTACTTCGATAGTTCCGTGCACTTGTGGAAGCCTATTAAGTTTTTGGTGCCGTTACCAAGGATTAGTCCAAGGTACATGCGTGCCAGAATTGTAGTGTTCCCTTTCGGGCTATCACCCATATGGTACATTTGCATATAGGAGGATGCCTTTTGGATTGTGTAATGCACCTGCTACTTTTCAGAGGTGTATGATGGCAATATTTTCTAAATTTCTTGAGGATTTTATGGATGTTTTCATGGATGATTTTTTGTTTATGGCTTTTCTTTTGATGACTGTTTGGCTAATTTGTCTCGAGTTTTGCAGAGGTGTGAAGAAACTAACCTTGTCCTTAACTGGGAGAAGTGTCATTTCATGGTTAGGCAGGGAATAGTTTTGGGGCGCCTTATTTCAGAGAGAGGGATAGAAGTCGACAAGGCAAAAGTTGAAGTGATTGAGAAGCTAGCTCCACCCACCACGGTTAAAGAGATTAGAAGCTTCTTGAGACATGCAGGATTTTACTGGTGTTTTTTCAGGGATTTTTCTAAACTTGCTAAACCACTCATTGATTTACTTTGTAAAGATGCTAAATTCTGCTTTGATGAGAATTATTTGTTTGCTTTTCAGGAACTAAAGAAGGCCTTAATATCAGCACCTATCATGCAGTCACTTGATTGGGAATTACCTTTCGAGCTTATGTGTGATGCCAGTGATTTTGCTGTAGAAGCAGTTTTAGGTCAAAGAAAGGAAAAGAAGCCTTATGTGATCTACTATGCTAGTAAAGCTTTGGATGAGACACAAAGGAATTACACCACAATTGAGAAGGAGCTTTTAGCTATTATTTTTGCTTTTAATAAATTTAGATCTTATTTGATAAATTCAAAAGTTGTGGTGTACACTGATCATGCAGCGGTTAAGTATTTGATGCAGAAGAAAGACAGTAAACTGCGTTTGCTTAGATGGATTTTGCTTCTACAAGAGTTTGACTTGGAAATAAAGGACAAGAAAGGAACTGAAAATTTTGTTGTAGATCATCTTTCGAGGATTATTGTAGAAGATAATAAAGGTGATATTATTAATGATTCCTTTCCTGAGGAACAACTTTTGAGGATTGATCAGATTAAGGCTCCATGGTATGCAGACATAGTGAATTATCTTGTTACTAATGTTTTTCCTATTGATTTGACTTATCAAGGCAAGAAAAGATTTTTAGCTGATGTCAAACACTATTTTTGGGATGAGCCTTATGTTTTTACGAGATGTGCAGACAACATATTTAGGAGATGTATCCCCGAAGAAGAAATCAAGGATATACTATTACAGTGTCATGGATCATCCTATGGTGGGCATGCTAGTACTGAGAAGACTATTTTTAAAGTATTACAATCTGGATTTTATTGGCCCTCTTTATTTAAAGATGCAAGAGATTTTATACTATCTTGTGATAGTTGTCAAAGGATGGAGGACATCAACAAGAGGAATGAGATGCCATTGTCCACTATACTTGTAGTTGAAATATTTGATGTTTGGAGAAATGATTTTATGGGACCGTTTCCATCATCTGGAGGTAACAAGTATATACTCATGGCAGTAGACTATGTTTCCATGTGGGTGGAAGCCATTGCTTCTCCCACTAATGATTCTAGGGTTGTGGTTAAACTGTTTAGAAAGATTATCTTTCCACGATTTGGAATACCACGAGTGGTAATTAGTGATAGAGGCTCTCACTTTATTGAACACAAATTTTCAGCTTTGCTTCAAAAAAATGGGGTAAATCATAGAGTTGCAATACCTTACCATTCCCAAATGAGTGGACAAGTGGAAATATCGAATAGAGAGATTAAAGGGATATTGGAAAAAATAGTGTCAAGAACAAGGAAGGATTGGGCTTTCAAACTTGATGATGCGCCTTGGGCATACCGGACTGCTTTCAAAACACTGATAGGTATGTCTCCTTTTCAATTGATTTATTGAAATCATGTCATGTTCATGTAGAGCTCGAACATAAGGCGTTCTGGGCGATCAAAACATTGAATTTCGACTAGAAGAGCGCAGGTGAAAAACGAAAGTTACAATTGAACGAGCTTGATGAGATTAGACTCTCTGCTTATGAAAACGCAAAGATCTATAAGGAGAGGACTAAAAGATGGCATGATCGGCACATAGAAAGGAATTCCAACCAGGTGACTTTGTTCTTTTGTTTAATTCAAGGTTGAGACTTTTTCCTGGTAAGAAGACCTATCCATACGGAGCAGTTGATATTTGGAGTGACAAAACAGGAGTGTTTAAAGTTAATGGCCAAAGATTGAAACACTACTTTCAAGAGGAGCAAATTGAAGAAGGAGAAAAATTTCTACTTGATGAACCACGAGCAAATCCAAGTGCAGAACGGTCAAGCTAATGACCTTTAAATTAACGCTTCTTAAGAGGCAACCCAAGCACTCTTTCTTTTGTTTTTATGTTTGTTTTTGTCTTAATTTGTTTTGTTTAGGATTAATTTTTCTTTTTCTCGTTTTTAGGTACGTTTTTTTGGTAATTTTTTGATTTTTTGACAAATTACGGTACCACCGTAATGTTTATTACGGTACCGTAATTCTGAGTTGATTCTCTACAGAAGGATTTATTTGAATTACGGCACTACCGTGATAAATTTTACAGACCATAATTTTGAGTCTTTTTCTTACAGAAACTTTTGAAATTTTTGTGCAAATTACGGCAGTGCCGTGATGTTTTACACAGTACCGTATTTTCGGACGATTTTTGACCAGAAAGTTTCTAAGTTTTGAAGAAATTACGGCAGTGTCGTGATGCTTTGCACGGTACCATAAAATTGGATCATTTTCTTACAGAAACTTTTGGGATTTTTGGACGAAATACGGTAGTGCCGTAATGATTTTCGTGGTACCGTAATTTGATGATTTTTTCCTGCCGAGAGTTTGTTCAATTTTACGGCACTACCATAAAGGTTTTACGGTACCGTAATTTGACAGGCTCCACGCGATTCTGGTACCATATTTAGGGTTTTGACACTGTGTCTTAGGGTTTTTCACTCGAGATCGCGCCGACCTCTTGAGTTATTCGATTCCTTGCTTCCTAAACCCTCAGGCGACCTTTCCTAATCGATCTCTAGTGATTTCCACCTAAGATTTTGAGATATTTGGAGCTCAATCGAGCTCGCCTGCTGTTCTTTTGCCGAGTTTTCGCCCCTGTTCATTCTTCCTTATCCAAGCCTCGATTGAGCTGCTTCCAACTCCAGAAAGCTTCGAAAAGGTTAGAAGATCATTCCTCAAGGTGTTTGGAAGCTTGATTGCAACTCAGAAATCTAGATTTAGAGCTTGATTCAAGCTCCTGCGGAAACTCTGTTCGCCCTGTTCGGTAACACTTCCACTTTCAGTTTTTTCAAAGGTTCTTTACTCTTTTGCTTGCACATTCATCATGTCACCTATGAAGAGAATGGTTTCTAAGAGAAAAGGGAAAGCCCCAGCTGAAGCTCCACCTCCACCACCGAATGCTTTTGGTATCATCTTCAGAGACGAAGTGCAGGAACAGAGGTACAACCATTTGCTTACTAGACGCATTGTCAAGACTAAGTATGCTGATACTCGTGCCTTGGAGATCTTGGGATTGAAAGAGGATGTAATTTAGATGTTTGACCGGATAGCTATGAGGCAATTCTTTGATATGACTCCACAAACCTATCTGCCTCTTGTATTGGAAGTTCTTAGTAGCTTGGAGATGGACTATGATGAGTACACTAATGGACCAGCCAAGGGAGAGATAAGATTCAGAATGGCCAATGAAGAAAAGAAGCTTACACTGAGGGAGCTTAGGCAGATTTTTCATCTACCGAATGAAGGGTGCACCGAACCACCTATTGGGTTTATTGAAAATGTCTTCTAGAAACATATCACTTCAGAGACTAGATTTTCACCTTCATCAGCAAGAGCCACAAACATCTCCAACCCGTGCATCAAATACGCCACCGAGTTTTAGCTCATACCATTTTCGGGCAAGGGGACAACGATGGTATGGTCCGTCATACTGAATTATTTTTTCTTTAGTGCATGCTTTATGGATATTTCGTGGATGTTGCTTTCTTCCTTATGAAACACTTGGACAAGGTAGTTAGGGTTAAGAAGGGCACAATAGTGATAGGAGGATTCCTTACTCCTATAGCATTATATTTGGGGATTGAGCCCTATGGAATTGAGGTTGCTAGGGGCAATGCTAGGATTGACATTGAATCCTGCATTGCCATGAAGATGATTGTTAGGGATGAGGACACATATTGCTTGATTCTGTAGCCTGGGCTTCCCACTTTGCCATTGCCAAACTCAGGGAGGACTACAGTGCAAAATCAAGAAAATTGGAAGCTATCCCCGAGCTGCATTTCTTATGCCACTCCTGCACCAGAGACCTCAGTGCCACCACCACCTCCTGCTTGGGGTGATGACCCATTTGGTATGGGTATTGATTCCTCACCTCCTAGAGCCGCTGATCCACCACCGCACGGAGCCACCGGATCTTCCTCATATCGTGCAGCTTCAGATCAGAGTGGATGGAAAAGTTATCAAGACCAAGGATTTCAAGCTCTCTCTGCTCAGATGTACCGACAGGAGCAGCACATGGAGAAGATCATGGGTTCCATGGGGAGGATGTCCGACGCCATGAGCCACATTCACTAGGACGTCGAAGCGCTAGGAAATTACATGGAAGAGATGGGAAACTTTCTCTACGATTGTTTTGGCTTTGAGGATACCAGGAGAGCTGAGATTTATGGTGATGCAGGAGAGGGAGGTTCTCAGGATCCCATGGACGCCACTTAGGCTGAGGGAGATGACGAGGAGACCGACTTTGACGAGTAGAGCTTTGTGAGTATCTTCTTCCTATTCTATTGCTTTACTTATGCTTTATTGATTGTTACTGATTTTATACTTGTGTAGGGAAGGATGACTTTGTTAGACTTCTTATGTCCTACTGCTACTGATCCTCGCTTCTGAATTTTAATTGCTACATGATTTCGATTGGGTTGTATTAAGGATGTTTTGATAACTGCTGAATCTTCTTCGATATGGTTGTACTGAGATTTTTATGATACTTGATTTGTTGGTGATTCGATGTGGTTGTAAGTGATATTCTGATTTTTGATTGATACTATGTGTTTGGTATGATATGTGGTTTGGTGATGATGATTTTGTTTATGATTTGGTAATAATGTGATACATGCCTGTGTAGTTTGTTTAACCATGAAAATACTGCTGTTATCATGCCGAAATTTTTCTTGATGATGAATTACTGTTCATGACAATACTTGAGAATTGGAAATAGATCTAAAATGCTGAGTTTATTTCTTTGATATAAATTATTTGTTGAAATTTTCCATTGATTAATACATGAAGTTTTGGGTAAGTATATTGTTTAATGAATGAGATTTGAAAGAGAAATAACTCTTCTAGATAAAATGAGCATATGTTGTGTTATTTTTGAATTGATATCAATTGATTAAACCTAGTAAATAATTAAAGTCCATCTTGTTATTTGTTGGGAAGAAAGAATCCGAAATCTAAAAAGAAGAGTGACTTCCCTATTTGGCATTGCGAAAAATTAACAGTGGCTCCTAAAGACATGGGTTGAAGTCTGAAAAGAATAACTCCTCTTCTTGGCATTGTATTTACAATGGTACCAAAGAATATTGTTGAAGTTTAATTAAAAAGTATGTATCTATGAGAGTGCATGCCATGAGAGAGATTCTTTGACGACATTAACTCCGCTATCTCAAAAAGAATTCTTTCTACTTAAAGAGATATGAGTTCTATTATGTTGGTTATGTGACCAATGTATTCTAAATATGTCACCAGAAAAAGGTGGTATTCATTTTAGAAAATGTCAAAGATGCATAAAAAAAAGAAGAGAGAAAAATTTGAGTGGAAAAAGATTTTGAGGTTCCTATTCCTGTAAACAAAAACATCATGGACTCAAAAATTAAACTAGGTGAACTCATGAGATTGAAGTTCTATTTATGCACATTGCGAAACTTTATTTGATTGAGTCATGGATCTTAAAGATTGAATTTGCAGGACGATATATTTATTTAAAATTTTAAGTTATTATTTGATGTGAATTTTTCATTTGTAATTGTATCTTAGAAATTTATTCATCATCTGAAAGTTTGTTTTCATAATCAGTATTGATTTCTTTATTTGCTTGAGGACAAGCAACGTTTGAGCCTTATGTATTTTGATGACTCTAAATTTCATAGCATATTTCTTGCTAAATCCACTGCATTTTTGGGTCATAATTATACTCTGTTGCTTATTTTTATGCCTTATTTATCAAATGTTTTAGAATCTACACCTTTCTTGGTTTTTGATCAATTTCAGATAAAAAGGCATCATTATCAGAGTTTTCGAGCAATTTCAATGCATGAACGAATTCTAATCATTAAGAGGAGTTTGCACATCAAATTTCAAGACAGACCGAGTTTTCTGGCGAAATTACGGTAGTGCCGTGATGAATTTTACAGCCATAATCTAGGAATATGGCACTACCATAATGAATTTCATGGGCGCATTCTGCAGGAGATTTTTGAAAAATTACGGCACTGTCGTAATATATTTCACAGTGCCATAATTTTAGTCCAAATTCAGACAGAGACTTCAGAGGATTGCGGAAGAATTACGGCACTGTCGTAAGGATTTTTATGGTAACGTAAAGTTGGGCAAATTTCACATAGAAACTTTCAGCAACAATCGAGGAGATTACGACACTACCGTGACAAATTTTATAGTGCCGTAATTGCAGCCCATTTGCATACAGAAACTTCAGAAGAAATTACGGCAGTACTGTAAAGATTGTCACGGTACCGTAATTTTGCGTCCAGTTGCCCGATTCTTCCGCCAGAAACTTAAAAAGATGATTTCTCGAGATTTAGGGCATTAATTGAAGATCCGTAAAAAGGGGAAGGCTCAGCATTAGCAAGAAAAAGTTTTTCGAAGCAAAAGGAACAATTTTGATCCACTCGACAGAGAGAATTTGAGAGAATCACCACCGCTCTAGGGTTCATCGCCGTTCATCGTACCGACCACCTCCGGCCACGAAATTTGAAAGGAAGCTTCGCTTGAGGATTGTTTGAAAACTTTAAGTAAAACCTGTAAAACTAAGGTATGAGAATACTTAGTTTTGCTTGAGATCTTGACATTGAGATGGAATGCACGAGAGTGATTCTTAATCTCTCTGTTGAAGTTTACTTATATTAAACATTAAATTGATCTTGCATGAGAGTGAGGATCGTTCTTTGTAACTTGACTGCGCGAGAGCAAGTTAATTTCTTTATTAAGTAAGCTATATCTTTACCATAACGAAAATAAATTGATGAATATTTAATTATATCTAGTCATAGATATAAAGGTGGATGAACCCCTAGTCCCAATTCTTTCTCTCTGATTTTCCATATACCATTCGATCGATTATTTTCATCATTCGCGATTTGTTTAGCTAGTGAGAATTCAATTCATCAGTACTTAACAACAAGGTCTTTGTGGTTCGATATCTTAAATATTACTTCGAGTATCCGTGCACTTGCAGACACAACATTTCACCACACTAACATGTTAGAATTTTAATAAAATAAATCTTCGTACAAAAAATTAAAGCATCAAAAGGGATTTGTCCTCGTGTACAGATTACCTTCTCTCGAAGTATAATCCGGTACCTAATCATGATAATTCCCTACTCTCATGATAATCATCGTAATTAGACCCCTTGAGCTCTGTGACAAATCATGTAAATCCTTCAAGTGAATCCAAACTACTCTCGTGATTGAATTCACATTTTTGAAAAGAATAGATCCGACGTCGCGATTCACCTCTCGGTCCTTCTTGCGACGTCTAAGATGTAAAAGTACTTGGCCAGAGTAAAAATATAAAATAGAACGCAATTCAAATCAAATCAACTCAATAAAACTCTTTAACGAAGATTAATACAATAGGTTTAATCCATAAAATGTCAGCAGGCTACACCCCAAGTCCCAAAATAAAGGTTTAAGCAATCATGTTATTTGAATACAACATATAGTATAATGAATTTGACATGAAAACCTAATAAAATTGCAAGGAGACACTAGGAAAGTAATGATAACTCTTCTCTTCAATTAGGAGATAAAGATTGTGTTGGGGTATGCCCTTAGGCTAATGTTTGAGGCCTTGGGATTGTATCAGTATCATGTAATAAACTCTTCGGTTTATAAAGGCATGGTTGTTATTCAGTTTGTTA
>CM050438.1:69723312-69735019 GCA_027562315.1 Costus pulverulentus
TATATATATCAGCCAAAGGAAGATAAATTAAACGTAAAGTACAAAAACACCATGCACATGTCGTTTGAACATATAACAATTTATATATAAAATTTATCAATACCAGAATTGAACTTACTCAACAATTTAAGTCTACATGAAATCTCAAAAAAAATTTTCTAAGTCATCAAATTAAATGCCCAATAAGCTTTCTAAGTCCAGAATTGAGGATAAAAACAATCTGGTGTATCCTTAAAACTCATAAACATTCATAATTCATATCTATAAAGCTTTGAATGAATAGCAAAACATGAAAAACACCCTAGACTTAGATTGTTGCATGTGTATAAACATTAAATTAATGAATGAGGGATTTCAGAAAATTTTTTGCAAGAGTCCCTTTGTAATGTTGGCAAAACCCTATACAATTATATCAAAAGAATGAAACATGACTCAGAAAAATCCAGAAAATATATCAAATCGAAGATATTCAACTTTTACACGGTAAACAAGTCTCAAATATCAAATACCATCATATTTCACTATCAAAATCACAGTTTACCATTTTAGAGTTATTATTCACATTTAATATCAAAGCATATATCAAAATCACCTAAAAGTGTGTAAAATTATCAACACAACATCATAAACCATCACAGAGTATCTCAGACACAAGGTAGATATCAAATATATATAGGACCGTACCATCCATACCATGTATAGCATCCTAAAGTCAAATACCATCATCTATATACAATATCGGCTCTAGTATCAAATGTCAAATAGAACTTCAAAAATGAATCACATAATATCAAGATACAAGGCACACACACAAAGAAAGCATAAAAGAGCTGTGTGTGGTTGTATCGGCACTAAATCTACTAAATCCTATTCACAAATAAGATAGATGTGAGATATCATAAGATAATATCAAGGAATAATATTAAATGCATAAGAATGAAATAGAAATACTCACAAAACCTATCAATCTGTCTCTGTGTGCTCAGAATCCTCCTCCTCGTCTTTGGTATGATGTGTCAATGAAGATGGGAGATGTCACCACAACAGCTCCTCAATCGCGCGTAGGGACTCAAGTGTCCTCGTCTGTCCCTACTCAAGGCGCGATATATCATTGCTCATCCTCCTCTGCTCGACTTGTATCTGCTCTAGGGAAGAGTCTGGCGGTGCTGAAGTAGATGACCCGACAGATGTAGACGGCCTATTAGTGGTGGACGGCGCGACTGGATGTGCATGCTCTAAAATCATCAATGGTAAAGGTGGTGAAGCTACCTCTCTAGGACTTCCATGATCCAGTTCTACTGAACACGAACCATAGTACGATTCATGTTCGGCAGCCTCATGATAATATCAATATGCCTGAACATCAGATGATACGAGTTCTCAAGCCTTGTGATCATCTTAATAGCGACACAGGCATCCATATCTAACCTGGGATTGCCCTTAGCCTCGTTCAACCCCGAGGGATCAATACCGAGGGCCAGGGCAATGGTAGTGATCATGCCTCCCATAACCAAAACTCCTCTCCGCGCCCTAGCTGCCTTATGAATCTACTTCATGAGGTAGAATGGGGTGCTGACGCGGAATCCTGTCAACATGGTCCATAAGAAGAATAACTCTGAAGAACTAACTATGCCGTCGCTCTCTGCCCTCCCAAAAATGGTATGCGCAAGTACCCGATGTACATATCTGAATACTGGGTTAGATGGTATGGCTCTGGCAGTCCTCGGATCAAATCCTCCCTCTGCAGATATATCTCTCTAGAAAGTCCTGTCAGAGTACTCATGTGGGCGATGTCTAGTGCCATCCGAGGGAAACCCAAAAATGTGACCGACCTGGTCCAATGTAAGCACATGATCTCAGTTCCCCAACCGGAATCCCATCTGTCCTGGATCTCTGTCATCATGATTGCGTAGCATAATCTGGACATAATTGAAAAACTCTAACGTCAGCTGCACATACGTGGGATGCCTCTAATAGTAAAAAATCTTGTCACCCTATGTTCGAGAACA
Organism: Costus pulverulentus; assembly: GCA_027562315.1. Taxonomy (NCBI): domain Eukaryota; kingdom Viridiplantae; phylum Streptophyta; class Magnoliopsida; order Zingiberales; family Costaceae; genus Costus; species Costus pulverulentus. The sequence goes on from CM050438.1 coordinate 69,725,322, forward strand.
TCCATTGGATGTCAACGAACAATCCTAGGGACTGCAGTGTTTGGTCATCCCAATATCTAGTGCTAAGTACTCCTCTAGTAGTCATAGCACAGTATCTCCTCTCCTGCTCTCTACTCCGATATCTGATTTGTCGTGGATAAGGAGTAAGAACAGGGGGTGGTGATCGTGCTCGTCTCCTCTCTACTACCTCAGGCTCTAGTACTACAGGAGATGTCTCTGGTGATGATGGCTCTAAAGAAGCGGCCGGTGAATGATCTGATGATGGCTCAGGCGAAGGTAGATGTATCTTTGGTGAAATGGCTGGTGGTACAGGAACTGGAGCTGACACCTCAGTGTCATGCGATAACTCTGATCGAGGTGGTGCTGTCTCAGGAGCCACGGGTGGCTCTGGTGCAACTAATGGTGAAGAGTGTAACCCTGGTATGTCCACTGAGATCTCAAGTAGATCGGCAAATAACTCAGGAGATCTCTCCTCATCATCTAGTAACTCAAGTGTGGGAGCATCAGGGTAGGTATGTCTCCCTGGGCTGAGGATGGTGATAGAATCTCAGGAGTCTGAACTGCATCGTGTGGAGTATCCACCTCCATAGTCTGAGTGTCAATAGAGATTGCAGACTCTGGTAAATCAGTAGGAAGCTCTAGAGTGGCAGACTCCTCCATATCCATAGGTGCAGCATCAGTATGTGACTCAACTGCATGCTCTATCTCAACTACTGCAGATGCTAGTGCTGGGGGTACCACAGATGTCTTCGTAGCCTCTAGGACTGGTGATAATGGCCTAGTGGCTCTCCTCCCCCAAGTGGTAGTAGCTCGATCGGTACGCTTCCTAGCATACCGCCTGGCCATCCTTTGATCACGGCTCTCTGGCCTATTAGCAGGCCTCTCTGATATGATCTCTAACTCTAGAGAGCTAACTGGCTCAGGTATTGTAGCCTGTGATGTACTAGGAGCTAAGGGTGTGCTAGGAGCTGATGGCACCCTCTTAGTATCAACCACGTCTATAGCATGCGGATACTCCCATGGTGTATCGGAAGGAAGATACAAAATGAATGGGATCGGAGACTCCACAACTGACATCTGTGCTAACTCAAATCTCTCCGGGAGCACTCCATGAACCATCCTATATATAGGATACATAGAAGGATATGGTCCTCGTACAATCTCCTTCCTCACTGCCCCATAGGGCCTAGTCCTCACTGACCTCCCCGGAGCCATAATATCGATCAAATCACACTCAAATATGCAGGTTTTAAATTTGAAATCGTATATACTACAGTAATCCCAAAATCGCTCGTGAAAGTCAAGTGAAAATCAGTCCAGAAATCCAATCAAACAACTCCAAATCGATGCAAAGAGTAGGCAAATCACTATTGGTACTGAAGAGTAAAGTTGAGAAGAGGTTGCTCACTAAATCGTTCAGAAATCGGGTCCGAATCAGGCAAAAACTAGTTCTGGGCATGCAGGTGGATGAGTGGCGCTTCTTCATGAATTCCGGTCGAAATTCAGTGGAAGATCGCTGGAAATCAGTCACTCGGATTAGAGGAAGGTCGATGGAAGGATTTCGTCACTACAGGAAGAAGGAATCGTCGAAAATCGGTGTTTTACGAGCGTGGGCGTAAACCCTAACTTGCTTGTTAAGTTTAAACCATAAGAACTTACGGTCCATAAAAGCCTTACGGCTTTGGCTGTAATTCCTCCTTTGTGTGTAGTCTCAGTTATAATTGAAATCACGGCTGCGCGATATTTATGGGTCTGTCCGTAAATCTCGCGCTTTGACTTTGTTTTTCATTAGAAAAAATTTAAAAAATTCCCAAAAAATTTTCTACACGTAAAACAACATATTCAGAGTGTTTTTCCTATATAAAAATTCATTAAAACATACTAATAAAATTCTCTAAAAATTTTAAGAAAATAAATTAAGTAAAGAAAAATCAAAACTTAAAATGCTGAAATGAATAAAGTTCAAAGCCTCTGGATTGCCTTCCAGGAAGCACTTGTTTAAGGATATTAGCTTGACCAATGTAGTGCTTATTGTCCTTCAGGTGGATCAGAGGCGTAGTGAATAATGGGTAGTTGTTCATCTCCATGCCTTTGCAAGTCATTACATGGGTTTAACTTTGAAATTGGAGATAGCGCCCATGCTCTGTCCTTCTTCTTCTTATCCTTTTTGTGCTTCAAGAAATTTTCTAAGGGTCCTTCATCAACTTTTAAGATATTTCCATCATTGGATTTGTTTCCCTTCACTTTAGAGGATTGATGGAAACCTGTAACATAACGTCTTTTAGCTTTCAAAGAAAAATCATATATCAATTTATTCTGAAAAAAATTCAGTGTTAATCTCTCATTTAAGATATCTATAATTGCCCCTGTATTAACCAAAAATGGTCTCCCTAAAATAACTGGTGACTGAATATCTTCTTTCATAGCTACAATCATAAAATCAGTTAACACAGAACTTTAACAGACACATTCTCTAAAATTCCAATAGGCTGTTGAACAAAACCATTAGCAAATTGAAGAGAAATTTTAGTAAATTTCATTTCTCCAATGTCTACTTTCTCAATCATATATGAGGGCATCAAACTTACACTCGCTCCCAAGTCACATAAAGCATGTTTAATAAAGATCTTACCAACTTTGCAGGGAATTGAAACATTTCTAGGATCTCTTACCTTTGCTGTCTCTACGAGCTCACTTACCTGGTTGCTCTTTACTTCAGTTTTACCATTGTCAAGTTTTCTCTAATTTGCTCTCAATAACCTCTGGGGAAAGGAACTGGTGGAACATATGCGGGCGGACCTACATATTTTTCCTATTTCTCCGTCTCCTCAAATTTCTCTACTTTAGGGGAAGTCACCTCAGGTTTGTCTTCAAGATCTTCAATAGGCTCTTTAGGTATATCAATGTTTTTCCTATTCACAACAGTGACAACATTGCACTGTTCCCTGGGATTCATCTCTGGTTGTCCCAGAAGTTTCTCTATGGGCCCATTAGAAGTACCCGCCTGCTGAGCTATCTAGCTCTCTAACATCTTATTATGGGTAGCCAAGGCATCCACACGAGATGTCAGATGCTTAATAGCATCATAGACATCCTCGTTATATTTCTTTTGCTCTACTACAAATCCTTCCAAAAGGGTCTCCAAGTTAGATTTCTGGGGTTGTCCATATTGCCTGGATTGAAAACCTGGTGGTGGCCTATTATTCTACTGATTGTACTGTGGAGGAGCTCGCCCTTGATTATTCTTATACGATAGGTTAGTGTGGTTCCTCCATCCTGGATTATAGGTTTCAGGATACGGGTCATTCACTAGTCTTTGATTGAAGTTTCCCAAGGCATTGACCTGCTTCTAACAAGAGTCATCTTGAGATGAAGCTATGAGCTGACAATCAGATGAATTATGTCCTGAAATACCATACACTTCATAAGAAACAACATTAATGGCAACTAAGGGAAAAGTAAAAGAATCTAGTTTATGTGCTAGAGAATCTACCTTAGCCGCAAGAGATGTTAAGGAGTCATTACTATACTTACTAAGTTCCAAAGAAGAAGAAGTACCTCGCTCATTAGACCAATGGTTATGGTTCATAGATATGTCCTCAAGCAAAGTCGTTGCCTCCTCCACGCTCTTGCTCATAATAGCTCCTCCAGCCGTGGCATCCACCATCAACTTTGTATTGTAGTCCAATCCATTATAGAAAATATGGTTTAAGACCCATTTCTCAAGTCCATGGGGTGAACACATATGCTGGAGCTCCTTGAAGCGATCCCATGCGTCATAAAGAGATTCTCCCTCACATTGTCCAAAACAGGTAATCATGTTTCGCAACTGGACTATCTTGCTAGGTGGGAAGTATTTATTCAGAAAGGCTCTTGAAAGCTCATCCCAAGTGGTAATCGATCTTGCTGGTAGAGAATACAGCCAAGCTCTTACATGGTCCCTGAGAGAAAATGAAAAAAGTCTCAGTCTTATTGCGTTAGAAGAAACACCATTTACTTTAACAGTGTCACAATATTCTAAAAACACAGCGAGATGGAGATTAGGGTCCTGATTTGGGGAACCCCCAAATTGATTTTGTTGGACCATCGTCATCAGTGCTGGCTTGAGCTCAAAGTTTTTCGCCTCCACATTAGGTCGAACTATGCTTGAATTGAAACCCTATATATTTGGTACTGCAAAATCTCTCAAAGACTGGTTGTTTGCCACCATTGCACCTTTTTTTTGAATTCTTTTGTGTCTGGAATTGTAATCTTCTTCGAAGGCGAAATGTGCATTCGATCTCTGGGTCTTCAGGAAATAAAGTACCTGTACGTGAAACTCTGGGCATACAATGTGTAAGTCAAAGTGAAAATGCTGAAAGAAAAAAAATGCCTAGTCTCAGAACTTATCTATGAAGTCAATATTAACTGGCCGTAATCCCCGGCAACGGAGCCAAAAACTTGATACGTCTGCAAGTGCACGAATTTATCGAAGTAATACAATTAAGATCGTTCCCTCGAGGATTAGGCGGTTAAGTACCAACTTTTTGACTCGTTTGAATCTAGGAAAATCAAGTAGTGGTTTGTTTTGAACTCTAAGTACGAGAAATAATGGAAACAACATTTAGAGAAATTCAAATTCTGGAAGATTGGGACTCAGGGTTTCACCACGTTGACAAGTATGAATCATATAAAAATAACTCTTTGAAAAGAAAATTATGATCATGAAAGGGACTTTTCCTAATATACAGATTACCTCCTCCCGAAGCGTAATCCGGTGTCTAACTACGTTAACTCCCTACTCTCGTGATAGTTAACGTACCTAGACCCATTAAGTTATATGAAAAGCCTAATAAATCCTTCAAATGAATCCAAACTACTCTCATGATTGGATTCGTAGGTTTGATTAAAATAGATCCGACATTGTGATTCACCTCCCGGTACTTCTCGCAACATCTAAATCGCAATTATACGTGGCCAGTGTAAACTATGGATTAAACACAGTTTCAATCAAATTATGATAAAACAATTATATTAAAGGTGTAAGAATACATATTAACTCATAATTGTTAGCGGGCTATGCCCTTAGTCCTGAAATAAAGGTTTACTCGCTTATGTTCTTAAGAAACAACATGTTTATATGATGAACAAGCATGAATTCTTCTCAAAATCGCAAGAAATTGACTAAGAAAATAGTTAAACTAGCTTCCCCTCGATCTGAAGATGAAGAAGAGCCGATCAAACTTCTCTTTTGCGTGAAATCTCGCCGGAATCTACTCAAAAATTAGAATTTCACCTCAGTCACTGCCGCCGTTCGTCTTTGCCCGAAAAGTCCTCTTAACCCTCAAAAAATCCAGTCCTTTATAGCTTGATTGGTCCAGAACCCATGAAGGAATGTTTCTGCCAAGTTTTGTTTGAATCTGGTTCGATTTGGAGACAAATCGAGTGAAAAACTCGAAGGGCGGACGTTTCCACGGCCCGTAATGAGTTTACGGCCGAGGCTGTAAATGTTTCTGTGTCTACATCCCTTTGTACATAGAAAGTTTCACGAACCGTGATGGATTCACGGCTTCACCCATGAAAGTTTCTGTGGATTTCCACACTTAGCTGCATTTCACCCTTGTTCGAATGCCAGAATTACGGCCGACCCCAGAATTACGGCCAAGGCCGTGAAAATCGAAATCTTCACCATTTTCACTCCAAATTTGACATGTAAGCTCGTGATCTACTCGGGAATCGTGCTTTGACTTTAAAACTCGTGAAATCCATCATTTTTGTGCCTTTTTACCTGCATTTTCAATAAAACCAAGGAAAGTGAAGATTTTATGCGATGTGAAGTAAAAATACCCAATTTAGCATAAATTTATGCAATTAAGCCTAAAATATAATATAAAATTCAAGTAAAAATATGGTATAAATACGACGCATCAGCTTCTATGGATGAACACGAACAGAGGCGGTGGCTAGGGTAAAAATCAATTTATAGGTAGAATTCCGGTGAGAGGTCATGCAAAGGAGGGGATTTGACACTTCATCTTCATCACCAGATCATGGGGAAGAGTTCTAATTACTTTCCTATTGTCTTTTTGCATTATTTTTGAGAGATTATGTCGGGTTCATCAATATACATGCTGTTTTCTATAAACATGAATGCTTAAACTCTTTTTCGGGATTAGGGGTGTAACCCGTTGATGTATTATGGATTAAACTTATTATTTAAATCTTTGACATGAATTTTATAGAGTTGATTTGATTATAATTGTGTTTATTCCGTAATTTACTTTGATCAAGTAATTTTACGTCATAGACGTCGCGAGAAGGATTGAGAGGTAAATTTTGGAACCGAATCTATTCTTTTCAAACCTACAAATCCAATCACGAGAGTAGTTTGGATTTATTTGAAGGAATTTTATAGTTTTTTTTTCGCAGAACTTAATGGGTCTATTTATGTTAATTGTCACGAGAGTAGGGAATTAATGTAAATAGATACTGGATTACGCTTCGGGAGGAGGCAATCTGTACATTACGAAAAATCCCTTTCAACGCTGTAATTTTCTGTTCAAATATTTTATTTTTATTAAATTCATAATTGTTAGTGTGGTGAAACCCTGAGTCCCGAATTTCTCTAATTTGATTATTACCCAAAATGCTACCTCTACTTCTGATGTGTCTGCAAGTGCACAGATTTATCGAAGTAAAAAAAATAAGATATCATTCCCAATGAGTATATGACGGTTAAATACCGATTACACGGTCGATCTATAGTTAGACGATTCAAATGGTGTTTTTGTTTTGGAAACTTCTAAGTACAAATAAAAAAGAAACAGATATAGCGTTTTGGGTAAAAATCAATTCGGATAAAATCAGGATTTGGGTTTCACCACATTGACGATTATGAATTTAATAAATAATAAACCTTTGAACAAAAAATTAAAATGTTGAAAGAGATTTTTCCTAAGGTACAGATTACCTCCTTCTGAAGCGTAATCTGGTACCTCATTACATTAATTCCCTACTCTCGTGACAATTAACACAATTAGATCCTTTAAGTTCTATGAAAAATCATAAAAATCCTTCAAACGAATCTAAACTACTCCCGTGATTGGATTCGTAGGTTTAAAAAGAATAGATTCGACGTCGCGATTCACCTCCCGGTCCTTCTCGCGACATCTCGAACACAATAAAACTTATCCAGAGTATTAAAGTGGGATACGTACAATTCTAATCAAATTAACTCAATAATATTCTTAACGAAGATTCATACAAAAGATGTAATTCATAAATCAAACAGCATGTTCATCGATGAAAATTGCATGAAAACTCAATAATATTATAAGAAATCGCTAGACAAGATACAAGAAAGGCTTCCCCTCAATTTGGAGGTGAAGATGAAGCCTCTAATTCTTCCTTTGTGTGGCTTTCCTATTTGAATTCTACCCTGGAAGTGATTTTTACTACTACCGCTGCCTCCATTCATTTTCATCCATAGAAGCACTCCGAAACCCTTCCAAAATCCTTCCTTTTATAGTCTGATTAGTGTAGAACCCATCTAGGAAGGTTTCTGCAAAATTTGGTTCAATTATGGTTCGATTTGGAGTCGAATCGAGTGATAAACACGAAGGGGCGAAAACTTTTACGGCTCGTAATGTGTTTACGGATATGGACGTAATTCTGTCAGTGTATACTTTGTACACAGAAAGTTTCATGGACCGTGAAGGATTCACGGCCTCACACGTGAAAGTTTCTGTGAACTTTTTAACTTAGCCGATTTTCATCACCCTTCGAATGCAGAATTACGGCCGACCAAGAGAATTATGGCCAAGGCCATAAATGTTGCCTTTTTCACTATTTTCACTCCAAATTTAACATGCAATTTCGTAATATCCTTGGGAATCATGCTAAGGCTTCAAAACTTATAAAATCCATCATTTTTGCGCCTTTTTACCAGCATTTTCATTAAAACCAAAGAAAGTGAAGATTCTATACCAAATGAAGTAAAAATGCTAGAAATTTGTATAAAATCATGAAATAAGCCTAAAATATAGTATAAAATTCAGGTAAAAATGTGGCGTGAACATTGCATCAACTTCTTTTTGTACTTTGAAGTTTCCAAACAAAAAAAGATCACGCTTTCAATCGTCTAGCTATAGATTGATCGTGTAATCGATACTTGACCGCTAGATCCTCGTTGGGAATGATATCTTATTTTATTACTTCGATAAATCTGTGCACTTGCGGACGCATTAAGTTTTTGGCGCCGTTACCGGGGATCAGGCCAGCTAATATCGATTTAATTGTAAGATTTATAGACTAGACATTTTTTTAATTTTTATTTTTGTTTTTGTTTTTATTTTTATTTTGTTTATTTTTTGCTTTCTTTTTCTTTATAGTTACTTTAAGCTATTTTTATGTTTTTGGATTAACATAATGTATGAACAGGAGAACTCAAAAATCATTTGACTAGATATTTTAAGCTTTATTTTGCATTTCCTATTTTACACTTTGTATTTATGAATTTTATTGCATAAATTAAAAATATAATGTTCAACCAATGTCAATGGTCAAATCAGAGATATGTACCACCCATAATGACAAGAGAATATGGTACAGATGCATTACAATCACTTTCAGCAAAGGTAAATTCCTTTACTCAACAAACTGATTATTTAAGCATGTAATATTCTATGTTAAAATCTATTACTTGTGATATTTGTGGATATCATGGGCATCATTATACAGAATGTCAATTTGGGATTACTTCGTCCTTTAACTCATGCCCTAGTACCTATAATCCAAGTTGGGAGAACCATCAAAACTTATTTTATCAGAACGATCCAATATTTATTCCATAATCAAACTTTAGTCGGCCTCAAGAATCCAACTTAGAAGCCATGCTTGAAAACTCTATAGCTGATATGACCAAACAAAGTGAAGAATTTCATAGTATAATTTATGACACTAATAAAAATGACATAGAGGAAGAAATCCATGATGAATCTGAGAATTTTGTAGAGTTGAAACAATTTGTAGTCATGACTCCAGTCACAGATTATGATTTAACTTCTTCAAATTTTGATGATTTTAAAAATTCTAAATACCCCATTAGCCCTTCCTCAGCACTTTACTAGCCATCCAGTCTCTCTTACATAACATAGTGCCTTGCAACACAGATACTTGGGACATATTTGAAGAAATATTTGAACTTTTGGAATATTGTGAGAAGAAGGATGAGGAATTTAAGGACCCTCAAGTAAGAAGTAGTGAGATAGATGAGGGTGAATTTGATAGTATTAGGATTGAGTACCCCATTGAAGAGAAAGATGAGGAAGAGGATCCTATGCATATTCTTCCACCACCACCATATGCACCCTCAATTCCTTTTCTCTAGAAAAATCCATTAGAAATTTGTTTGATAGGTGATGAAGAGGATAATGATGATGAGGTAGTTGAAATATTATTTGATTCAAATCCAACCATAGGTACCTAGAAGATGATAACACATGAGATATTTGATCACATTGACATTGAGGTAAGTGAAAAATCCAATGTGAAATTTGAAAATTTCTTGAGTAATCCAAGGTATGAATTTTTTTTTATCTTAATCCGAATCTTCTTTGTAATACCCCGAGTATAGTCCCACATTGCAAGTGGGAGAAACTATTATGTGGTTTATAAGGCTTAGTGGGCTTGCTATTGTTAACTTGGGCTTAAGCATTTTA
>CM050438.1:69737688-69748774 GCA_027562315.1 Costus pulverulentus
TCCTTCGATGCCGCTTTCTTCTTGTGTTTTAATGGAAGAGTAAAAAAATTTTTAAAACCCCATATTTTTACTTGTATGCGTGTGGGGTGTTCTGAGGGATGTTACATAAAAAGTTCACAGAAAATTTCACGGGTGAGGCCGTGAATCCTTCACGGACTGTGAATCTTTCTGTGTACACAGAACTTTATTCACAAAAACATTTACGGCCTTAGCCGTAAACTGTTTATGGGCCGTGAGTTTTCTCACCCTTTCGAGTTTTTCACTCGATTCGACTCCAAATCGAACCAGAATTGAACCAAACTCTCTAGAATTCTTCCTTGATGGGTTCTGAACCGATTAAACTATAAAAGGAGGGATTTTTGGAGGGCTAAAGAGACTTTTACGCATAAACACAATCAGAGGCGGTGACTAGGGCAAACATCAACTTCTAGGGCAAAATTCCAGCGAAAGATCACACAAAGGAGGGATTTGGATGCCTCATCATCATCTCCAGATCGAGGGGAAGAGTTCTTATTACTATCCTAGTATATTTTTGCATCGATTTTGAGAGATCATGTTGAGTTCACCGATATACATGCTGTTTTCTTCAAACATGTTCACTTAAACCTATTTTCGGGATTAGGTATGTAACCCGCTGGCAATTATGAATTAAAGCTCGTATTTTTATTCTTTAAGCATGATTATTATAGCGTTGGTTTGAATAGAATTGAGTTTATTTCGTAATCTACTTTGGCCAAGTATAATTGCATTTAACACGTTGCGAGAAGGACTGGGAGGTAAATCACAATATCGGAACTATTGTATTCAAATCTACGAATCCAATCACGGGAGTAGTTTGGATTCGTTTGAAGGATTACCATGGTTTTTCATAGAACATAATGGGCTTAGTTACATTAATTATCACGAGAGTAGGGAATTAGTGTAACTAAGTACTGGATTACGCTTCGGGAGGAGGTAATCTGTACTTTAGGAAAAACCCCTTTCATGACTATAATTCTTCATTTAAGGAATTATCTTTATTGAGTTCATAATTGTCAGTGTGGTGAAACCCGAGTCCCGACTTTCTAAACCTGATTTTTCCTAGATTTGATTAGGAGGTAAACCTCTGTTACTTTTCGTACTTAGGAGCTCACACAAAAAATCAAATTTGATTAGCCTAGATTTAAATAAGTCGTATAATTAGTGTTTGACTACCAGATTCTCATTGGGAACGATCTTTATTTTATTATTTCGATAAATCCGTGCACTTGCAGACGCATCAAGTTTTTGGTGCTGTTGCTGGGGATCAAGCGAGCCAATATCGATTTGATCGATAAGTTTAGAGACTAGGCATTTTTCTTTTGTTTTAGCATTTACTTTGTTTTTATTTTTTAGTTATCTTTTGTTATTTTATCTCTATTTTACTTGATTTACAAGTTGCATGCTCAAAGTTTTAAATATAGGTACTCTACTTCCTAAAGATCTAGAGATTGAATGCACCTTTTGCCTTCGAAGAAGACTACAGTTTCAGACTAAAAAGACTTTAGAAAAAGGCACGATGGCAAACAATCAATCGTTGAGGGATTTTGCAGTGCCTAACATACAGGGCTTTAATTCAAGCATTATTCAACCTAATGTGGAGGCGAACAATTACGAGCTTAAACCAGCACTGATGACTATGGTTTAGCAGAACCAGTTTGGGGGTTCCCCAAACTAGGATCCTAATCTTCATCTTGCTGTATTTTTAGAATATTATGACACCGTTAAGGTATCTGATGCGATTCGACTAAGATTATTTCTATTTTCTCTCAGGGATCGCGCGCGAGCTTGGTTATACTCTCTTCCTGCTAGATTAATTACTACATGGGACAAACTCTCACGTGCTTTTCTAACCAAATACTTTCCACCCAGCAAGATAGTTCAACTGAGGAATATGATAACATGCTTTGGATAAAGAGAAGGAGAATCGCTCTATGATGCTTGGGATCACTTCAAGGAGCTCTAGCGTATGTGTCTTTATCATGGGCTTGAGAAGTGGGTTTTAATTCATATCTTCGGCAATGAATTGGACTACAGTACAAAGCTCATGGTGGATGCTGCTGCTGGGGGAGCGATCATGAGTAAAAATGTTGAGGATGCGATGACTTTGCTTGAGAACATGGCCATGAATCATAACCATTGGTCCAATGAGTGAGGTACCATGTCCACAGGTATTGGTAAGTATAACAGTGACTCCTTGACATCTTTAGCTGCAAAGGTTGACTCTCTAGTACAAAAATTAGATTATTTTAGTTTTCCCTCAGTTACAGTTAATTCTATTTCTTGTGAGGTTTGTGGTGTTTCAGGTCATATCTCTACTAATTGTCAACTCTTAGCTTCGCCACAAGATGATTCTCTTTAGGAGCAGGTCAATGATTTAGGCAACTATAATCAAAGATAGGTGAACGACCCTTATTATGCTATATATAATTCAGGCTAGAGGAATCACCCTAATCTGTCATACAAGAATAACCAAGGGCAAGTTCCTCCATAATATAATCAGCAGAATAATAGACCGCCACCAGGTTTTCAATCTAGGCAGTTCAATCAGCCTTAGAAGTCTAACTTGGAGTCTCTTTTGGAAGGATTCGTTGTTGCTTAGAAAAAGCACAATGAGGATGTTTCTGATGCTATTAAGCATCTAACATCTCAAGTGGATTGATGCCTCACATTTTGGTAATAATTTTGATGGTCATTTCATGATAAATCTAGGCTTATTTTGACACTTTTATACTCTTTATAGGCTTATTTCCATCATATCTTCGGAATATTCACTTTTTGGTGTTTTTGTGGAATTTCAGTGAAATCACCCTTTTTCGACGTATTTTGGAGATTCTAAGGCCTTGAGACGATTTCTTATGTAAAAACGAAGCTACACGTCAAATTTGGGCCAAAACAGAGTTAGCCTGAAAAATACGGCCAGGTGAACCCCATGGGGTTCACCATCCCAGTCGCCAGCCGGCAGAACACTCTAGAGAGCTTCACGGCTGGGTGAACCCCACCAGGTTCACCAGATCTCTTGTAAGCCGAGAACTGCACAGTGAGAAGCAAGGCCAGGTGAACCCAGCGGGGTTCACCGCGTTTCTTTCACCCAGAACTTCACAGAGGGAATCACGGGCAGGTGAACCCGGCGGGGTTCACCCGTCATTCCAACCCAGTCGTGCGCGAGACGTAGTTTCACTCGGTTTTTCCCTGATTTCTCACTCATTTAGAGTCCGAATTTAGCAAGTAAAGTGTCTATGGAAAGCTCTTTCAGGGGCGAACGCAGAGGAAATAAAAGCCCTAATTTTCTTGCCCTAATTATTGAGTAATCGGGGGACAAATCGATGCGGGCGGAAGAACACGACGACGAGGCAATTTTTGGAGATTTTCGGAGATTGAGACACAAGATCATCACGATTTCTTCAGGATTCCTTCGGTTCATCATCTCCTTCCTCTTAGATTTGTTTCCTTGTACTTTCCCTTTCATTAAAAGAGAGATTTTGAGCGTTTCAATGACGATTGTAGCGTAAACCCTATTTCAGGGCTTGGTTGAAGCCCTTTGATGATTTTGATCGCAAACTTTGTATCTATTTTCATTATTTGGAATGAATTGTGAGCATATTTTACTTTGACATACTTATTTCATGATTTTACCTTGGCCGAGTATTTTCACGTGTTAGCTGTTACGATTCATATCGAGAGAAGGGTCGTAAGGGTGGAATCTCTTAGTAAAACTTGCGAGACCTCGACACGAGAGTGCTTGGTCTTCGCTCGAGGATTTCGCAGTCTGCCATTGAACTCATTGGGTTCATCTTAGAATGATCCACCGCGAGAGTAGGAGGTCGGTCTAAGACGAACACTGGGGTGTACACTCGAGAGAGGGCACCTTGTACCCTAGGGTTAGACTCCTTGTGCAAAATCAATAATCCAGATAATTAATATCTGTCTTGTGCGATTGAATGATTCTTCATGGTGGAAACCATAGCCCTGATATCTCGCTCATATCTTCTCTCTACCATCATAGTCGTGATTGGTTGTTTTCGATTTCTACTTTCAAAACCCAATTTTGATTCGCCTAGCTATTAGGACTCGGATTTTCTGGTACTCAACCTTGTTCCCTATGAGATTCGACATCTTTTATATTACTTCGACATAACCGTGCACTTGCGGGTCGTGTCAAGTTTTTGGCGCCGTTGCCGGGGAACAATGGTTGATATTAGTATACTTTCGAGAATTAGTAGACTAGGCCTTAGGTTAAATTTTCCTTACTGCATTGCTATTTTCTTTTTCTTTTTATTTACTTGCTGTCTTAGAACTTTATAATTTTGACTGACCGTTTTATGCAAAGAAGTTCTAGGGCAGGTACATTCTTTGACATTGATCCAGAAATCGAGTGCACCTTCAGGACAAGAAGGAAGCAAAATCAAATTCTGAAGAAAGTAGTCATGAACCATCCAAAAGGAGAAAATCAGATGGAGCACATTCAGCTTGATGTGAACAATGACCGGGTACCACAACCAATGGGAAACAACTATAATAACAGGACATTGAAAGATTACTCTGCTCCCTACACTTATGGTTTTCAATTAGGAATTGCTAGGCCCGCTGTTGAGGCCAATAACTTCAAAATAAAACCTGCTTTTCTTTCTATGGTGCAACAAAACCAATTTGGTGGTTCTCCTCTTGAGGACCCCAACATGCACCTCTCTATTTTTCTAGAATATTGCGATATGTTGAAAATTAACGGTGTGTCTGCTGATGCTATCAGGTTACGACTGTTTCCCTTCTCTCTGAGCGACAGGGCGAGAACTTGGCTGCACACACTACCTGCAGCTTCGATAAGAACATGGGCAGAGCTTTCTCAAGCCTTTCTCTCCAAGTACTTCCCTCCATCAAAGACAATTCAATTGCAAAATCAGATAACGAGTTTCATGCAAAAGGATGGAGAGTCTCTATATGAAGCTTGGGAGAGGTTTAAAGAGTTCCAAAGGATGTATCCACATCATGGAGTTGAGACTTGGGTTTTGATCCAAACGTTCTACAGCGGTTTGGATTACAACACGAGACTTACAGTGGACGCTGCAGCAGGAGGAGCTCTGATGAATAGAAGAGTTGAAGATGCAATGAACCTTCTCAAGGACATGGCGATTAACCATGACTAATGATGTAGGGTGGAGACACGAAATATGAACTAACTAAAGTCTATTTATTATTATTATTATTTTTTAATTTTTTTTTTTAGAAACAACATATTCATGAAGCAGCCAGAATTCTAGGATTGCATAAAAGTATTATTTAAGAAAAGTAACTATAGGTTGCATTAGGATCAAATGAACCAAAATTCAAATAGATTGGATCCGCTTGTAGACGAAGACTTGTTCTTTCTGATGGATCCAACGATCAAAAGTTTAGGCCTGTCCGAGCGTGTTAGAAACCTGCAAAGAAAAGCTTAATTAGATTCATATTGCGAAGAGAAATAGGCTGCAGGAAATAGAGAGATTTGGAAGCAGGCTAGCATGCGCCGTTCAACGACGGCGGGGCTTGGATCACTCATGAGCGGTGTTGGAGGCAAAGGGATGACGAGATGGTCTTGTCGGCGTCGGAGCTCGGCGAGGGGTTGTGGAGCGACACAGCAAAATCGTGCCGCGGGTGGCTGGCGAGTCCGGGAACAAGGGATCTGGGTTCCTTGAATTCATTCTTCGTCTGGTAGAGAGGAGGCGATGCGGACTGTGTTGCTTGTGGTTTGGACGACGACCAAGAGATTGTAGGTGAGGCTGGAATGCTAGAGAGAGAGCGAAGGCGTTGGCGTTCTGGCGGAGGTGGAGACGCGGCTGTTCTATAAGAACAAGGGACGTGCGCGCGTGGAGCAGGGTTGACGTTTGTGGTCGCCGTTCGTCGTAGAGGGCACAAACGCAAAACCTGTTACGACTGTAGGTCGTGATGATGAAGGCCAAGGGATGGCCGGAGTTTGGGCGCGGACGGTGGTTGGTCGGAGGAGGACGGTGCTGGAAGGCGGAGACGCGCTTGTTCAGCAGAACAGGGGATGCGCGCGGGCGGAACAGGGGCAGCCGGAGATCATCGGAGATGGCAAAGTCTCCCGACCTGCTACAACTGGAAGTTCTCCTGACCAAGGCGAACGGGTGGCCGGAGTTTGGGATCGATCGGTGACTGATCGGAGGAGATCGACGGCGATCAGTGGTGAAGGGCGGAAGCAGGGGCGTGAGCTGAGGCGTCACCGGAAATCTTCCGATTCCGGTGATCCAGACGTCGGATGGGGCGATCCCTCCGGTTGTGGGTTCGACTAGAACTGTAGAAGGCATGGTTAAAATTTGAGGATGATCCGTCAGTTGGATCGTTGCTGGCGGCGAGGCGAACGGAGAGTCCAAGGCTGGACTCGGCTGGAAGCTGGGTGTGGAATGCGACAGCGGCGGAAGCTTGTTTGAACGAGGAAGAGGTTGAGAAGAGTGGCGTTCAGCTGGAGAAAAGGGAGAGGAGAGGTGCTCGGCACCTAGAGGAAGAGAGGGGAGAGCTGAGGCGACTCAAGCGCCGGAGGGGAGAAGGAGACATCCGATAGACGGAGGAAAACTATTTCCATTGATTTCAACAACAACTTTTTTTTTTTCAACCTGGAATGTTTTACATAATATAGCCAAGCTGCCAACGGCTATTTTGCATTGGAAATCTGAGAGAATCGAGTAATTCGGCTGGTGGCAGGATTTGTTGCAGACGTTGCTTGATGAGGAAGTTGCACGCGCAAGCTGACTTGAATTTTGACTCTCAAAATCTGTGGCCGAATTTGCTGAAGATCTTGCAGGATTTGGTGGATGGCATTAGCGGGAATTGCAAGTATTGCGCACGCTGAGAAGTTGATTGGCACACTGATTGGCTTGGCTCCATGCGGCGCTTTGATTTGGTTGGCTGTGCAGGCACGTGGAGCTTGATGGAGATGAACTAAGCTGGAAGTTGCTGGCGCGTAATCTTTGAAGCTTGGATGAGTGAATAAATGTTGATTGCAACTTTTAGTAGCTTGAGCTTTGAGCTAGACGTTGATGCGTGCACCCCGTTGACTTGGCTCATATTAATCACATAGCAAACAAAATAATAAGGATTAGTGACTCATTATAACTTAGGATTGCATTTAAAATTTAGACATAAACATTGACTAAGTCTATGTTCAATCAAGGTTTACAATGATTATACAAAATATTGACTAAGTCAAAATTAAGTCAAATATGTCAAAATGCTCCTGCATCAACTAATGGACATCTGAGAGAAGTACTTCTACCAAGAAGTCAGGTAAGTATGACCTTGACTCTTTGACTACACTTACGGCTATGGTGGATAATCTTACTAGAAAGCTTGATTCTTGGTCTATTAATTCGATGGATACTAACTCTATTTCTTGTGAGGTTTGTGGAGTTGTAGGTCATGCAGGGGCAGATTGTCAGGCAGGAGATGGACAGATGGCTGCGATCAACTCTGAGCAATTGAATGCTGTTGGAAATTTCAACTCTAACAACAACCCTTATTCCAACTTCTACAATCCAGGGTGGCGCAACCACCCAAATTTCTCTTACCGGACAACTCAGCCAATTCAACTTGGACAAGTTCCACCACAACAAGCCTAGCCCCCACAAGGAAACTTTAGGCAACCCCAATAGAACAATTTCAGACCGCCAGGATTTCAGGCTAGGAACTACAATGCGCCACCACCACACAGCCAAGGTCCAATAATGATTCAAATATGAGCAAGCAACTTGAAGGATTGACAGACATGATGAAGATGATGATGACAAGGATGGACTCCCTGGAAACACACAGTAAAATGCTAGAGAGCCAGCTAGCCCAGCAAGCTAGCTCGTCTTCGAGAGCACCAGGGAAGCTACCATCCCATCCTGAGGTAAACTCGAGGGAGCAATGCAATGCAATCTCCACTCGGAGCTGCAAGCAACTTGAAGATCCAAAGATGCCGACTGATGACAGGATAGATGAAGTGATACCAGAACCTGTGGAACAACATTCAGATGAAACACAAGTGGCACCCGAACCAGTTGAAGAGGAGCGGCCCTATGTGGGACCGCCCGCATATAAACCACCGATTCCTTTTCTATAGAGGCTTGTCAAGGCTAAATTAGACAAGCAGTTTGGTAAGTTTTTAGAGGTTTTAAAGAAACTTTACATTAACATCCCTTTCGTTGATGCTCTTTCGCAGATGCCGACTTATGCAAAATTCTTGAAAGACATCTTATCAAATAAGAGGAAGCTGGAAGATCAAGGGACTGTTGCACTTACTGAGGAGTGCAGCACCATCATTTAGAACAAGCTCCCTCAGAAACTTAAAGACCTAGGCAGTTTCTCCATACCCTTCCAAATTGGGGAGATGTCCTTTCAGAGAGCTTTGTGCGATTTAGGAGCAAGCGTTAGCCTCATGCCACTTTCACTTTGTAAAAGGCTAGACTTAGGAGATTTGCAACCAACTAATATTTCCATACAGCTTGCAGACAGATCTGTATGCCACCTAGTTGGTATTTTAGAGGACGTACCTGTTAAAGTAGGAGATTACTTTATTCCTGCTAATTTTATTATTTTGGAGATTGATGAGGATGATAGGCTCCCTATCATTCTGGGGAGACCTTTCCTTGCTACTACTGGCGCTGTCATGGATGTCAAGAATGGGAAACTGTCTTTGAAGATCTGTGGCAACGTTATTCAATTTGATTTGACTGACACCTTGAAAAAACCTTCTCTTGCAAGCACGTGTTGCAGTATCGACATTGTGGAAAAAGTTATACAAGATGCTGAGCCGCCCAGGAGAGAAGTGGACCCGCTGGAACTTGCTCTGACGAATTCTATTAACAAGGATGATAAAGGAGAGGCTGAGGTTCTTGCTGCACTGCTGGAAACTGATGCAAGCGAAGATAACAAGAAAGAAGAAATTCAAGAGACTCAGGAACAAAAGAAAATTGAACTAAAGAACTTGCCCAGCACTTTGAGATACGAGTTCTTGGGAGACGATTTTATATGCCCCGTGATTGTTAGTGCGGCATTGGACAAGGAGCAAACCGAATTACTGCTTAATGAACTTTGCCTCCATAGGAAGGTAATAGGTTACTCATTAGATGACATAAAAGGGATTAACCCCTCTGTTTGCATGCACAAGATCCTATTGGAAGACAACAGTAAACCTTCTGTAGAATTCCAGCGCCGACTAAACCCGCATCTAAAGGATGTAGTGAAGAAAGAAGTGCTCAAACTACTTGACGCCGGAGTTATATATCCAATTTCAAACAGCTCTTGGGTAAGTCCAGTACATGTTGTACCCAAGAAAGGCGGCATCACAGTGATAAAGATCGAGGCAGACGAGCTGATACCTACGCGCACGGTCACGGGATACAGGATGTGCATAGACTACAGGAAGTTGAATTCGGCTACGCGAAAGGATCATTTCCCTCTTCCATTTATAGATCAAATGCTAGATAGATTAGCGCATAACTCTCATTTTTGCTTTTTGGATGGCTTTTCAGGTTTCTTCCAGATCCCTATCCACCCGGATGACTAGGAGAAAACAACTTTCACATGTCCCTAAGGCACATATGCGTACAGCTCTGCAATGCCCCCATGACCTTTCAGCGAGCAATGATGGCCATATTTTCTGATTTTAACGAAGATTTCATGGATATATTTATGGACGATTTTTCTGTGTATGGTTCTTCATTTCATCATTGCTTGTCTAATTTGTCTAAGGTTTTGCAGAGGTGCGAAGATGTGAACCTAGTCTTGAACTAGGAGAAGTGCCACTTCATGGTCAAGGAAGGCATTGTCCTTGGGCACCTAGTATCTGAACGAGGGATAGAGGTGGACAGAGCGAAGATTGAAGTCATCGAACATCTCAAGCCACCTACATCAGTAAAGGGGATCAGGAGCTTTCTTGGACACGCTGGCTTTTATAGAAGATTAATTAAAGATTTTTCTAAGATAGCTCGACCCTTAACTAATTTACTCGCTAAAGATGCTATGTTTTGCTTTGACAGCGATTGCGAGGAGGCCTTCTCAAAACTAAAGGAAGCATTAATCTCAGCTCCAATAATTCAACCCCCGGATTGGTCGCTACCTTTTGAGTTGATGTGTGATGCTAGCGACCAAGCTGTTGGGGCAGTCTTGGGTCAGAGGAAGGATAAGAAGCTTCACACCATCTATTATGCCAGTCGTACACTTGACGACGCTCAGATAAATTATGCGACTACGGAGAAAGCGCTGCTAGCGATTGTCTTTACTTTCGATAAGTTTTGTTCCTATCTAGTTAATTCGAAAGTAATCGTGTTTACTGATCATGCAACTATAAAATACCTGATCAACAAGAAGGACGCGAAGTCAAGACTCATTCGATGGGTCCTCCTCTTGCAAGAATTCGATATAGAGATCAGGGACAGGAAGGGGAGTGAAAATCTAGTCGCTGATCATCTTTCCAGACTTGACCGCAGCGCAGATAAAGAAATTGATGCAGAAATAGTGATTAATGATACATTCCCTAAAGAACACCTTTATGCCTTATTAGATCAACAAGTCCCATGGTATGCAGATTTTGTTAATTACATTGTGTCTAATATTTTTCCTCCTAATCTCACTTTTCAGAGGAAGAAGCGGTTTCTACATGATGTGAAGTTTTATTATTGGGACGAGCCATATCTATACCGGAGATGTGCGGATGGGTTGTACAGACGATGCGTGCCAAAGGAGGAGATGTAAGATGTGTTGAGCCATTGCCATACTTCACCTTATAGAGGACACTCGGGGGGCCTCTAAAATAGCTTTTAAAGTTTTACAGTCTGGTTTGTATTGGCCTTCCATATTCCATAATGCTAAACAATTTGTCTCCACTTGTGACAGTTGCCAACGGACTGAAAACTTATCAAAAAGAGATGAGCTCCCACTCAACAACATCATGGAAGTGGAAATTTTTTATGTATGGGGTATAGACTGAAAGTCCCCTTGACAAGGGGATGAAACCCTAATAGGTGCATGTAAGGGATTTAAACAGCGGAAGAGGGTTTCTAGATCTATTGCATGCTTTACGATCAACGTTAAA
>CM050438.1:69748874-69778439 GCA_027562315.1 Costus pulverulentus
TATATCAACCTGAATAACAACCATTGCCTTTATAAACATAAGAGTTTATACATGATACTAATACAATCCCAAGGCCTCAAACATTAGCCTTAAGGGCATACCCCAACATAGACTTCATGGGCCCCTTCCCCTCTTCATGTGGAAAATGGTATATTCTGGTCACCGTCGACTACGTGTCGAAGTGGGTGGAGGCATCCGCTGAAGCTACAAATGATTCTGGAGTCGTTATGAGGTTTATGAAGCGGACTATTTTCCCCCGATTTGGAGTTCCACGTGTGTAGCAACAGCGGCTCCCACTTTATTGAGCAGAAATTTGGGGCACTACTGAAAAAGTACGGTGTGAAGCACAGAATTGCTACGCCCTATCACCCTCAGACTAGTGGTCAGGTAGAAGTCTCTAATAGAGAAATCAAACAAATTTTGGAGAAGACTGTATCGCGATCACGGAAGGATTGGCCTATGAAATTACCGGATGCCTTATGGGCTTATAGGACCGCACTCAAAACACCCCTCGGTATGTCTCCTTTCCAACTTATTTATGGGAAATCATGCCATTTACCCTTTGAGCTTGAGCACAGGGTGTATTGGGCTATCAAGCAAATCAACTTCGATTTCAAGAACGCCAGTGAAGGGAGAAAGCTACAACTTGATGAGTTGGACGAGATGCACCTTTTTGCCTACGAAAATTCCAAAAGCTACAAAGCACGCACCAAGTTTTGGCATGACAAGTGCATTGCAAAGAAGGAATTTGACAAGGGAGACAAAGTACTTTTATTTAATTCTAGACTTCGGTTATTCCCAGAAAAGCTTCGCACGAGATGGTCCGGTCCTTTTACCGTTCAGAAAGTTCAACCTTATGGTGCCATCACAATTTGGACAGAATGAACCAGAAGTTTCACAGTTAATGGGCACCGCCTCAAGCACTACTTCGAAGATGAGCGGGTCGAAAGAGAAGAAGCTCTAGCTCTTTCAGACCCCCCGGATTTGCAACTCTAAAAACTCTTATGGTCGAGCTACCGACCCTAAACTAGCGCTCTTGGGAGGCAACCCAAGTTTTTGATTAATTTTAGTTTTTATGCATAACTTTTCATTATCATTAGTTAGTGTTTTAGAACGCTGTTTTGTTTTTCATTTAATTTTAGTTTCCTAGAGGGGGTCGCTAGTAATTTACTACCTCTTTATATTGTAGGAGGAAGTTGGAGCGCATGAGAATTTTTCAAGAATTTTCTAAGCTAATCAGTGCAAATCACGGCCTGGTGAACCCCATGGGGTTCACCCGTGAAGTGCACTATACAGGCGCTTCCAATTTTGTGACCAGAACGTTTCACGGCCATGGGGTTCACCAGTATTTCTTTCTGCACAAAACCGATTAGAGGACTTCACGGGCAGGTGAACCCCATAGGGTTCACCAGTATTCTATCTGTGCAGGAACCATCCAGTGAGCTTCACAGGCAGGTGAACCCCACCCACGGGGTTCACCATCTTTCGAGCTCCAGAAAATATCCAGTAAGCTTCACGAATTGGTGAACCCCAGCGGGTTCACCCGTGTTTCTGTTGTATCAACCCGACCACAGTTAGCTTCACGGGCAGGTGAACCCGGGCGGGTTCACTGGAATTTCAACCTACGTTCACTCGAAGCTAGGGCACCACACGCGACTCTTCCGCCGCTGCCTCATGTGCTGACGAAATCCGCCCGATAGCACCGCCTTCTCACCTCCTTAACACACGAAGGTGACTTCCCCCACATCGATCCACGTTTCCCCCAAGATCTAGACAGGTTTCATCTCTTCTTGCCAAGATCTCATCCCGGATTTTTCGTACCGCCAGTTTTTGGAGCTTCTTCCACGCGATCGCGCCATCTGCCTATCTTTTGAACACACAAAGGAGATCTTCAAAAGTCCGATCAAGGTTTCCCTTTCCTCCGCACAAGATTCTTTTCCGATCGGTTCCAGATTCTCGCCTCACCTGATCTCAAGAGTTTTTTCGGTGATCTGCCGCCGCCTTCCTCCTTACAACACCGGCCAGTTTTTCTCAATGCCGACAATTTCCTGAACTCGCCACTACCATGCCTCCACGAACCAAGGTCATGGCTGCCAAGAAGACCACGCGGCTGACACTAGCGTTCTTAGATTCATCCGCCACTGACGATGAGGAGTACGAGCCGACGCCTACACCTCCATCTCACTGGCAATCTTTAGCGGCGACTCCAGGTTCCTCTTCATCTCGTCACGAGCGCACATCCTCCAGTTGATCACAGCCATACACCTCTCCCCCGAACGAGTTCGGGATCATCTTTCGTGACGCTGGCCAGGAACAACGCTATCAGATATTGCGCCAGTGCTGAGTTCTCAACACGAGGTATCTTGATAGAGGTACACTACATATGCTTGGGATGCTAGGGGATGTCGACATGATGTACGCCGCAGTGGGTCTGGAGCAGTTCCAGCGTCTATTTTCTCCCACTTATGTTGGCGTGACGTTGGAGTTCTTGAGTTCTTTGGAAGTAAAAGCAGATCCTATTCTCGAGGATGATATAGGGCATTTAGCATTTCGTTTGGGTAATATCGAACACACCCTCCCTCTTTCACAGTTGCATAGTATATATGGTTTTCCGGAGCCATGTGTTTGCAGAGTCTCCACTGAGTTCAGTGAGCAGGGTTTCTGGGGCGCAATTACCAACGAGCACATCTACTCTGCTCACGTGGCCCGTGCATCTAGCTTATGCAACCCAGTGATCAAGTATGTCCACCGCGTGTTAGCCCACACCCTATTTGGCCACGGCGAGAGTGATGGTATGGTTCGGTAGACCGAGCTATTTTATCTCTGGTGTATGCTTCACAGTTTCAAAGTGGACTCTGGGTACTATCTGGCAAAGCAATTCAGCCGCGTCGCCCATTCTTTGAAGGGGGCGATAGTGATTGGTGGCTTGATCACACCTTTGGCAGTTTCTCTGGGCATCATCCCTTATGGCACATTGGAAGCTACTGGCAGCAAAAGGCTCGACATTGAGTCTTGTGTTGCCATGAAGCTGATCATTCACAAGGGTGATTCATATTGCATGACATTTAAAGGGAGCCCATTCTACCTACCCTTGCCGAACCCAGAGCGCACATCAGTCAGAGTCCATGGAAACTAGCGTATCCAGCCAGTTGAGGACGCACAGCCCGATCCAGTCGACACTGCACCACCAGCACTAGACGCCTTTTCTTTTGGTGGCACCTCTTCTCACGATTCTATGATGTCTATATTGTAGGAAATTAAAGAAGAGCAACTACATCAACGGGAGATGATTGATCACCTGGACACCACCGTTACCCACATCCAGCAGAACCAATCTTCGCATTGGGAGTCCATGGAAGCACACATGCAGAGACAACACAAAATGATGGGATCAATGTGGGAAAAGCTCTTTGCGATGGACGAGTGCCTCTCCTTCATCAATGAGGAAAACATGGCTCGCATGGACATCTCTTCCGACGAGGAGGGCGAGCCCGACTATAACGCACACGGGAAGAGCAAGAGCTCCCGAGCATCTGGCTCTCACTCTCGCAAGAGGAGGTAGCCCCCCCCCCCCCATCAGCATCAGCGTCATCATCCACTCCTCTCACATCATGGTATTGCATAGAGGACTATGCAAACTTTTAGAGTGGGTGAACTTTCTATACTCCGGTTTCTATTTTCTTGCTGCATGTGGCTATTTGACTGTGATCGCTTGACTTTGCTATGTTTGGATGGATACTTATATTCTGTGATGGGTATTCTGGCATTGTATCTTATATGCCATTTTATTCGTGGGTCTGGTCCAGTTCTTCAGGCCCCACTTCATGACAGACTTGTATGACATTATTTTTCTTGTTTGTGTCTGCACTTTGTTATGGTTATTATGCTTTTCATTCATGCTGTGTAAATTTTTCCATGAGTTTGAGTTTGCATGTGTATGAGTCTTGTCCTATGATGGCTATTTCAAAATTTTGAGTATTTTGAGTTGAATGCATAATTGGGTAGGAATGATCAAAGAATTAAATCTAGAGTAATACCTCTTGTTAGAGATTACTTTTTGATCATGTCCATTTATTCTATGATTTTAAAATTTTGTGATTTGGATTGGTTTGAGTTGTTCATTAGTGGGTCAAACATTTCTATGATTGTTTAATCAACTCAAGCTTGCAACTTACATGAGAATCATATTGAGATACACATTCACTTAGTTATTCTTTGAATTCCTTTCTGTTATTGGGGAGACACTACTTGCGTTCAAAAAGTATGTGTTATCAACTGCTGATATAAAAAAAACATCACCTTTAGATTCTTCTACTTGGCACTGCGCAAAATTGGCAGTGGTACCAAAGGGCATTAGTTGAAATCTAAGGGATGTGAAGTTGAAATCAATAAAGAGACTCCTCTACTTGGCATTGAGAAAAATTGGCAATGATACCTAAGGTTATGAGTTGAAGTCTATTGCAAAAATCAGTGTATCATACCCTAATAGAACATTTGAGTTAACCCCAACGATTTGATTAGGAAGAATTGGAATTGCATGAGTGTTATGTGTAGGCTTGATTGAATTTTAATGTTTGCTGCTTACTAGGTTGTTTGGCATCTAGAAATTGTAGGATGAAACTGTTGAGCACTTGAAACAACCATTTACTTGATTTCTCCTGATTAGATTTTTGGATTGTTATTGAATGTTTTTCTAACTTGGATGTATGCCTCAACACAAAAGATTACTCCTATACGCATCTTGTATTTTATCTTATTTTATTGCTTGAGGACAAGTAAAGATTTAAGTTTGGAGTATTTTGATGCCTCGCATTTTGGTAGTAATTTTGATGGTCATTTCAAGATAAATCTAGGCTTATTTTGACACTTTTATACTCTTTATAGGCTTATTTCCTTCATATCTTCAGAATCTTCACTATTTGGTGTTTTTGTGGAATTTCAGGTGAAATCATCCTTTTTCGACATATTTTAGAGATTCTAAGGCCATGAGACGATTTCTTATGCGAAAACGAAGATACACATCAAATTTGGGCCAAAACAGAGTTAGCCTGAAAAATACAGCCAGGTGAACCCCATGGGGTTCACCATCCCAGTCGCCAGCCGGCAGAACACTCCAGAGAGCTTCACGGCCAAGTGAACCCCACCGGGTACACCAGATCTCTTGTAAGCTGAGAACTGCACAGTGAGAAGCATGGCCAGGTGAACCTGGTGGGGTTCACCACTCTTCTTTCGGAGATTGAGACACAAGATCATCACGATTTCTTCAGGATTCCTTCGGTTCATCAACTCCTTCCTCTTAGATTCATTTTCTTGTACTTTCCCTTTCATTAAAAGAGAGATTTTGAGCGTTTCAATGACGATTGTAGCGTAAACCCTATTTAGGGCTTGGTTGAAGCCCTTTGATGATTTTGATCGCAAACTTTGTATGTATTTTCATTATTTGGAATGAATTGTGAGCATATTTTACTTTGACATATTTATTTCATGATTTTACCTTGGCCGAATATTTTCACGTGTTAGCCGTTACGATTCATATCGAGAGAAGGGTCGTAAGGGTGGAATCTCTTAGTAAAACTTGCGAGACCTCGACACGAGAGTGCTTGGTCTTCGCTCAAGGATTTCACAGTCTGCCATAGAACTCATTGGGTTCGTCTTAGAACGATCCACCGTGAGAGTAGGAGGTCGGTCTAAGACGAACACTGGGGTGTACACTCGAGAGAGGGCACCTTGTACCCTAGGGTTAGACTCCTTGTGCAAAATCAATAATCTATATAATTAAAATTAAAGAGTATGGTACTGTAGCACTTACAGAGTATGGTACTGTAGCACTTACAGAGGAATGTAGTGCGATAATACAGAACAAGATACCTCAGAAGATGAAAAATCCAGGGGGCTTCTCGATTCCTTGCCAGATCGGCGACATGTCTTTTGAAGGAGCCTTATGTGACTTGGGCACAAGCGTAAGCTTGATGCCTTTATCAATTTGTAAAAAGCTTGATATAAAAGACATGAAACCGACCACTATCTCACTACAGCTTGCTGACCGGTCTGTTCGACGTCCTGTGGGAATTTTGGAGGATGTCCCAATTAAAGTTGGTCAATTTTTTATACTGCAGACTCTGTGGTATTAGAGATGGAGGAAGACATTAAACTGCCTATAATTCTGGGGAGGCCATTTCTAGCCACTACAGGCGCGGTGATAGATGTGAAGAAGGGGAGATTAACTCTAAATATCGGTGAGAATAATATTGAATTTGATCTTTCTTATTCTCTAAAAAAAAAACCTTCTTTTGCAGATTCTTGCTTTAATGTTGATGCACGTGAACTAGAGTCAACTGAAAAAAAGTATGAAAAAGGAAATGGACCCTTTGGAGATATGTCTTGCTAGAGAAAAGGTGAAGAAGCTCAAGCCTATACAAAAATTCTGGATTCAGGATTGATGATCGAGCCTTATAAAGCCAAAGCTGAGAAACTTATTTTAGTAAAACCTAAACCAATGAAGATGAATAAATTGGAACTCAAATCACTCCCACCAAATTTAAGGTATGAATTTTTGGGAGAAGATTTCACATACCCAGTGATTGTTAGTAAGGATTTGGATCAGGTTCAAACAAAGAAGTTGCTTGATGAGCTTCAACTGCATAGGAAGGTAATTGGTTAGGGGTGTCAATGGGTACCCGAACTAGCGGATACCCGACCCGACCTGACCCGTTTATGGTGGGTCGGGTTCGAGTTTACTCTCACGGGTTCGGGTACCTGATTAAGATAACCGATGCCCGATTAATATATAATAATAATAATAAATAAATAAATATATTTATATAATAAAATAATTTTTAATAAATATATTTATTATTATTAATATTATTTTATAGTTATATTTTATAAAAATAATTTAAAAATAAATATTTTAATTTAAACGGGTACCCACGTGTACCCGTTTAAATACTCGACTCAGGTTTAGTCGAGTTCGAGTTTGGGTCAGGTCGGGTTCAAGTTTGGCCAAAACTCGTGGGTACCCGACCCGTTGACATCTCTATAATTGGTTATTCATTGGATGATATACGTGGTATTAAACCTTCTTTGTGTATGCACAAGATTTTTCTTGAGGAAAATTGCAAACTCTCCATAGAGTATCAGTGTCGGTTGAATCCGGTTATGAAGGAGGTGGTAAGGAAGGAGATCCTGAAGTTACTAGATGCTGGGGTGATTTACCCGATCTCTGATAGTGAATGGGTCAGTCCCATTCATGTGGTTCCAAAGAATGGAGGAATTACAACAGTAAGGAATGAGAACAATGAATTGATCCCAATGAGAATGATAACCGGGTGGCGCATGTGCATTGATTATCGAAAACTAAATAAGGCCACTTGGAAAGATCATTTTCCTCTCCCCTTTATTGATCAGATGCTTGAGCGATTGGCTATAAATTCTTATTTTAGTTTTCTTAATGGTTTTTCAGGATTTTTCCAAATACCGATTCACCTGAAGATCAGGAGAAGACTACTTTTACATGTCCATATGGAACCTTTGCATACAGGCGCATGCCTTTTGGTTTATGCAATGCGCCAGCTACTTTTCAATGATGCATGATGGCAATTTTTTCTGACTTTATTGAAAATATTATGGATGTTTTTATGAATGATTTTTTAGTATATTGTTCTTCATTTGATAATTGTTTATCTAATCTATCACGTGTTTTGCAGAGATGCTGATGACACCAAAATATATAGTATATTTTGTATCATTTTATATATCTTTTCATACTAAATTAAAGATCTTTTGCTGATTTTTATGCTAAATTTATCAAATATTACAAAATCTACTTCTATTTTGGTTTTTCATGATTTTCAGGTAAAAAGGCACTATTTTAAGGCATTTTCAAGCAAAATCAAAGACATGGAAGAGTTACCATCATCAAGAAGAGATCACTTGACAAATTTCATGCAAATCAGAGCAACTGACCAAAATATGGTAGGGCCGTATTTTATATTATGGTATCGTATTTCCGTACACTACCGTAATATCAGAACACTGCCATAATTTGGTGGATTTTCCGAACAGAAGATTTTGTGTAAAATATGGCACTACCGTAAAATTTAACACTGCGGTATTTTGGAGCGCATTCAGAACATAATTAATTGCTGAAATTACGGCACTGCCGTAAACTATTTTACCGGCCGTATTTGCCAGACATTTTGGACCAAAGAACTCGACTGAAATTATGGCACAGCCATAATATGTTTCATGAGCCGTAATTTTGACTCAGGGTTCACAAAACTAAAATACGGCACCGCTGTAAAATAAAACACGGCCGTATTTTCTACCTGGACGTGTGACATTTTCGGGCACGATTCTTGCACGGACCATATCTTTTGATCCAGAAGTCCAAATTGAGATCCAAAAGATGCTGCAGACTCGTATTAAAGAAGAGAAGACATACGAAGTGAAAGCCTCAATTTTTATCTAGAATCGAGGGAGTTCTCGTCACCGCCGCCACTTGTGTTCGTCCGAAAAAAGCTCTCTAACCCTCAAAAAATTTGATCTTTTATAGCTAGATTGGTTTGGAACCCATCAAGGAATGGTTCGGCAAAGCTTGGTTCAAATCCGATTTGAATTGGTGGAGAATCGAGTGAAAAACTCGTCGGGCGGCAGTTTTGACGGTCCGTAACAAGTTTACGGCTGAGGCCGTAAATGTCTCTGTGTGTACAACCTTTTGCACACAGAAAGTTTCACGAGCCGCGATGGATTCACGGCTTCACCCGTGAAAGTTTTTGTGCATTCCAACACTTAGTCATTTTTCGCCTTTCGCTCAATATCAAAATTACGGCTGAGCCATAATTACGGCCAAGGCCGTGAATATTGATTTTTTCACCATTTTCGCTCCAAATTTGACGTGTAAGCTCGTGATCTCCTTAGGAATCCTGCTCTGACTTCAAAACTCATGAAATCCTTCATTTTTGGGTGATTTTACCTACATTTTCATAAAAACCAAGAAAAGTGAAGATTCCGTGCCAAGTGAAGTAAAAGCATCGAAATAAGCACAAAATCATGCAAATAAGCTCAAAATATGATCTAAAATATAGGTACAAATGTGGTGTAAATACAACGCATCAAAATACCCTAGACTTAGAATTTTGCTTGTCCACAAGCAATTCATCAATATGAATAAAGAATATAAAGATAAGGAATGCTCATCAGTTTTACCATCAATAAAGCCCTTAGTCTACATTTCAGGCATGCAACTTTTCAGAACTTAGATCATTCAAGAGAAATCATAGTAAAAATAAATCATTAAGAGTTTACAATCCAAGAAAGATAAAATTCACAAACCATATTATAATGTTCAGTCAACACATATCAAGCAATCAAATACTTTTTGGTTTAATAAATCTGCCTTAATCAATAGATAAAGGTTTACTTCAAGCCATTTGGTGAAACTATAGATAAGAGATATTTAGTGCAATTTGGTCTTTAAACTGTTATTTATCATAACATTATTTAAAGTATAATGCAAAATAGTATAATTTAACTCACGGTCTCGATCTTAAGCCAGAGGAATTTTCAACTAAGCCCACAACTTTCTCTTTTTCTCATTTTTTTTTAGACTTCAACTCATGTCTTCGGTACCACTACCAATTTTTCACAGTGCCAAGTAGAGGAGTCAATTTTTTTTATTTTATAAAAATATGGAAAAAGCCGGCTAGTGTCAACCCATAACCTCAGATTATGCTACCAGAGGAGTTGGAGCAAATCGCAAGTTAAATATATAAATCATCAAATTTCTATCCATAAAAATCACTATTAAATCAAAGGAAGATAAATTAAACTCAAAGTACGAGGATCACTATGCACATGTTGTTTAAACATATAACAATTCCTATATAAACTTTATTAATACCAGAATCGATCTTACTCAACAATTTAAGTTTTCATGAAAATCTCAAAAATTCTCTAAGTCATCAAATTAAAGGCCCAAAATGCTTCCTAAGTTCAAAATTAAGGATAAAATGAATCTGATTAATCCTTAACAATCTTAAACATTCAAAATTCATATCTATAAAACTTTGAAGGATTATCAATCATGAAATGGATACCCTAGACTTAAATTGTTGCATATGTATAAACATTGCATCCATGAAAGATTTTAGAAAAAAATTTGCAAGAGTTCCCTCTATATTATTGGTGAAACCCTGTACAGTTATATCAAAAGTGTGAAATATAGCTCAGAAAAATCTGAAAAATATACCATATTGAATATATTCAAGTTTTATTTGGTAATCAACTTTCAAACATCAAATACTGTCATGTTTTATCATTCAAATCACAGTTTACCATATCAAATTACTATTTACTCAAAATATCAAGGCATGTATCAGAATTAGTCTAAAATTTCACAAACTCATCAACCAAGCATCCAAAACCATCATAATGCATCACAGTCACATGATGAATATCAAATATATACAAAATAATCCTATCTGTACCAAGTTCAGCATCCTAAGGTCTAATACCATCATGAATGTACAATATCAGTCCTAATGTCAAATACCAAAATGAACCACATAACATCCAGATACAATGCACACACACAAAGAAAACATAAAAATGCTGTGTGTGGTCGTATCGGTATCCAATCTACTAAATCCTGTGCACAGATAAGATAAATGTGAGATCTCCTATGTAATATCAAAGAATAACTGTAAATACAACAAACGAAATAAAGATACTCACAAGATCTATCAATCTGTCTCCGTATGCTCAGAATCCTCCTCCTCGTCTCTAGTATGTCGTGTCGATGAAGATGGGAGACGATGCCATAGCTCCTCTATCACGCGTAAAGACTGGAGTGCCCTTGACTGTCCCTGCTCAAGGCGAGATATGTCGTCACGCATCCTCCTCTGCTCAGCACGCATCTGCTCTAGAGAAAGGTCTGGCCGTGCTGATGTAGATGACCCAGCGGATGTAGATGGTCTGTTAGCGGCGGATGGCTCGACTGGAGGGATATGCTCTGAAATCCTTGGCGGTGAAGGAGGTAAAGCTGCCTCTCTAGGACCTCCCCCACGGGTGGGATCCACGATCCAGTTCTGCTGAACCCGAACCATAGTATGGTCCATGTTCGACAGCCTCATTGTGACATCGGTACCTCTGAACATTAGATGATACGAGCTCCCAAGCCTTGTATTCATCTTAATGGCTACGCATGCGTCCATATCTAATATGGGATTGCCCTTTGCCTTGTTCAACCCTGAGGGGTCGATACCGAGGACGGGGCAATGGTGGTAATCATGCCTCCCATCACGAGGACTCCTCTCTGTGCTCTTGCAGCTTTATCCATTTGCTTCATGAGGTAGAACGGGGTGCTAAGGCAGAATCCAGTCAACATAGCCCATAAGAAAAATAGCTCTGAGGATCTGACCATGCCATCGCTCTTTGCTCTCCCGAAAATAGTATGTGCAAGTACTCGATGCACATATCTGAAAACTGGGCTAGATAGGCGTGTGGCTCTGGTGGTCCTCAGATTGAATCCTCCCTCACCAGATATATCTCACCAGAAAGTCCTCTTAGTGTCCTCGCATGGGCGATATCTAGTACCGTCTGAGGGGAACCCAAATATATGACCAAACTGGTCAAGCGTTAGTACATGGTCCCGGTTCCCTAACTGGAACGTCATCCTACCCGGATCACTGTCATCATAGTTCCTCAATCCAATCTGGACTGAGTTGAAAAACTCCAGAGTCAGCTGAACATAGGTCGGATGCCTCTGGTGATAGAAATCCTACCACCCTATGTTCGTGAACATCCACTGGACGTCGTCGAACAATCCTAGGGACTGCAGTGTCTGGTCATCCCAATATCTCATGCTAAGTACTCCCCGAGCGGACATAGCACGGTACCTCCTCTCCTGCTCCCAACTCCTATGTCTGATCTGTCGTGGGTAAGGAGTAAGTACAGGAGGTGTTGATCGCGCACGTCTCCTCTCTGGTATCTTAGGCTCTAGTATAGCAGGAGACGGCTCAGAAGATGAAGGCTCTGGGGATGGTAAGTGTATCTCTGGTGATAGTGCTGGCGATGCAGTAACTGGTATCTCAGTGGTATGTGGGGCCTCAGAAAGTGGTGGTGACGCTGACTCAGTGGTAACAGATGGCCCATTCACTACGGATGGTGGAGAGTGGAGCTCTGGTATATCTACTGATATCTCTGGTAAGTCTGCGAATATCTCTTGAGATCTATCCTCTGTATCTGGCAGTACTGGCGTACCAGCCTCAAGGATAGGTAAGTCTCCCTGAGCTGAGGATGGTGAGGGAATCTCTGGAGTCTAGACGGTATCACATGGGGTGGGCACCTCCATAGTCTATGTATCTGCAGGTGCTGCAGACTCTAATAAATCAATAGGAGGCACCGGTGTGGCGGACTCCTCTACATCCATCGGAATGGTATCAGCTACTGTCGGTGCTGGCGCTGGGGTGCTATAGATATCTCAGCTGTCTCTACAACTGGTGATAATAGCCTGGTAACTCTCCTCCCCCAAGTGCTACTAGCATGACCGGTAAGCTTCCTAGCGTACCATCTCGTGATCCTCTGATCGCGGCTCTCTGGCCTATCAGCAGGCCTCTCTGAGATAATCTCTAGCTCTGGGGAGCTGGCTGGCTCGGGCACTATCGTCTGTGATGTACTAGGTACTGAGGACGTGCTAGGGGCTAGGGACGTCCTCTCCGTGCTAATCTCGTCAGAGACACTGGAATACTCCTATGGCGTATCGGAGGGAGGACATAAGTCGAATGGTATCAGAGACTCTACTGCCGACATCTGTGCTAGCTCAAACCTCTCAGGGAGTACTCCATGGACCATCCTATACCTAGGATATATAGGAGGGTAAGGCCCTCGTACACTCTCCTTTCTCACCGCCCCATAGGGTCTGGTCCTCACTGATCTCCTTGGAGCCAATGTATCAATCAAAGCAATCCAATATATGCAAATATAGCTCAAAAACCGTGATGCAACAGTAACTTTAAAATCGCCCGTGAAAACTCAGAGGGAAAATGATCAAGAAATCTAGTCTCAAGCCCTCAAACTGATGCTAGATGCATGCAAATCTAGTACTGAGATTGAAAATCAAGTTTTGGAAGAGTTTGCTCACAAATCTGTTCAGAAATCGGCGTCGAATCAGTCGAAAATGAGTTCTGTGTGCACTGGTGGACGAACGGCATCTCGTCGCGAAATCCGACGAAAATCCGGTGGATGAACACCGGAAAGCACTCGCTGGAAGTAGGGGAAGGTTCATGGAAAGGTTTCGTCGCCGCTTGTGGAAGGAATCGTCGAAAATCGGTGAGTCACGAGCGTGGGCGTAAACCCTAAGTCGCCCGTCAAGTTTAAACCGTAAGAACTTATGGCCCGTAATGTCTTCATGGCTTCAGTGATATTTCTCCTTCAATGTACAGTACCAACTATATTTAAAATTACAGAAAAGTTCTTACGGTTTTGACCTTGGTCTCCTCTAGAAAAATTATAGAAAATTTCTAAAAAATTCTTGCATGCAAAACAATGAATTTAGAGTATTTTCCTTATAGACAAGTTCATCATTACATGCAGATAAAATTGATTATGAAAATTGAAAGCTAAATAACTAATCTTGAAAAATTCAAAAAAACTTAATGACAAAATGCTGGAATTAACAAAATTCCGAGCCTCTAGGTTGCCTCCTAGGTAGCGCTTATTTAAGGTCCTTAGCTTGACCAAAATAATGTTCATTGTCCTTCAGGTGGATATGAGGGACAGTGAATAATAGTTAGCATTTGTTCTTTACGCCTTTTTAGATCATTACATGGGTTTAACTTTAAAGTTTGTGATAACTCCCATGTTCCATCTTTCTTCTTCTTGTCCCTCTCATGCTTTGCCCGATATTCTAAGGGGCGTCTATCGATTTTAAAAATATTTCCTTCATCGAATCTATCCTTCTTCACGTCAAGGGATTGACGGGAACCTACAAAATAAAGCTTCTTATCCCTTAAAGAAAAATCATAAACCAATTTGCTGTCATTTAAATTCAACGTTAGCTTCTCATGCAGCATTTCAATTATAGCTCCTGTACTTGCTAAAAATGGTCTACCTAGAATAATAGGTGATTTAATGTCTTCTTCCATTTTAAAAATCATGAAATCTATCAAGATAGAAAACTTATCAATTTTAACAGACACATTTTCTAAAATTCCTAGAGGTTGTTGAATAAATCCATTAGCAAATTGAAGGCAAGTTCTAGTAGGTTTAAATTCTCCACTACCTACTTTCTCAATCATATATGAGGGCATCAAATTAACACTCGATCCTAAGTCACATAAAGCATTCTCAACAAAAAACTTACCAACTTGGCAGGGAATTGAAATGTCTCCAGGATCTCTTACTTTTGTTATTTCTATGTCCATACTTACCTGGTCGCCTTTCACCTAAGACTCTCTGATATCAGATTTTCCTTGATCTACTCTAAATAGCCTCTGGGGAAAAGGGATTGGAAGAATATATGCAGGCGGACCTACATTTGTGTGGATTTGAAAATTTTGATTTTGATTTCTGCATATTTGAGAAAGCCATGTCAATCTTGATTTATATGAAATTTTGGATGTTTGGATTAGTGGCTAAACTTTCAGGACAATGGAAATGTAGAAAGTTATTTGATATTTACTATGGTACTGATCCACCTACTTCACCATGATATTTGAGTTTTGGTCAAGCTATGGACCTAAAAATTAGCGCTTCCTAGAAGGCAACCCAAGCACTCTTACTTAAGTTTAGTTTCTTTTATTTTAGTTTATTTTTAAAATTATTTTTTCTTTTCCTTTTTGCAGGAAAATCAAACTTTGTGCAAAATACGACACTACCATAATCCTTTTCACGGTGTCGTAATTTTGGCCGATTTCTTACCCGAGCGTTTTATGAAGTTTTGTGGAAAATACGGCGGTACCGTAATCATTTCCACGATACCATATTTTTGGTTCATTTTTGACTAGAAGGTTTTGTGACTTTTACGGCATGGCCGTAATCATTTTTACGTGCCATGTTTTTGAGTGATTTCTGACCAGAGAGATATTGTGTATATTACGGCATTGCTGTAATGAATTTCACACCCGTAATTTGAAATCTGCATTCTGCTTATCTGATTAGGTGTTTTCTCGCTGTGATTTTAAGAAATTGGGTTGAGAAAATTTTTGATCTTTGGCACAAACATGAACTACTCATCTTTTACTATTATTTGGATATTTTTTATTGAATTTTAAAGTTAATGGATCATCCTAAAACACATATCATCTTTTGGTAACTGATTAATTTCTGCAGCAATTTTCCTGACTAATCTGATTAGCACTTTTGCTGCAAGTATTTAAGATGCTTTCATCAGTTGAAATCCTGATCTTTCACTTGAAATAGGAAGTACATGCTCTGTTGTATCTTGTGGATTAGTTGTTTTCAATAAAACATTTTCTGACAATTCTATGAAGCATGACAACTTTTCGAATCTGATTAACTTCTGTGCAGTTTTTAATCTAGTAATCTGATTAGCCTTCTTTCTGCTGATACCCTAAATTCCTAACAGATTTTGATACTTTAATTTTCATACGCCCGGAAAGAACAAGTTTTATTCTACCTTTTGGCTTTGTCTATCTTCTTTATAGATAATTTAATCTTATTCTTGGGTATAGTTACTTTTCATGAATGAATTAATAGGCTGCACTGCTTTCCATTGACATTAGCAGCTCCTTATCTTCAGATTTCCATCAGAAACTGCAGCCCAGCCGCCACCACTGCATCTGCCTCTGACACCACTATTTCCAACCGTCGACATTGGATTGTACCACTAGCAGCCTCTTACTTCTTCTACTGCCTCTATTTCCATTGATTTTATTTTTGTAGTAGGATCTTCATTAGTGACTCTGATTTTTTTATAATTTATGCAACATTATCTCTAGCAGCCCACCAGCCGACAACTTTTCTTCTAGGACTGTAGTCTCTAGCAGGCCACTAGAGACTACTCATCATCACTCTAGTGTCAGCACTATCATCTATTCCACATCAGCTCTTTCCACCGGCACCTTCCTTGGACCATTGATGACAACTCTGATTTTCCTTTGAGAAAAATATTTTCTATCATTTCTTTTTAAAGCAAGAGACTATTTTTGGTCTGAGCCTTATGTACCTTAAATTGTGCAGGTAAAATTTTTAAAAGACACATTTTTGGATCTAGCAACACTTGCCCCAATGCTACACCTCTGACAATGATCGAGCTTGCTATATAGTTTTGTGAGTATTGTTTGCACTTTCTAGTGATCTTATTCGGTATTGCTAACTGATTTCTTTTGCTATTTGCTATGATTGTATCACTTACTGAGATTTCTATTCGATGTGATTTCTTGAATCTATCATTTTATACTTATGACTATGATTCTATGAGTTTCATGCTTCACACCTTTTGCATCGATTTTTTTTTGACATAGGCAAGTAATGAGAGCGGGATTTGACCCCAAGACCTTGTTATCAACAACTAAGGTCCTTACCAATTAAACTAACTGAAACCCTCTTTTGCATCGATTTTGATATTCTTGATGTTTAAAATTTTTTTTGACTTGAATCCATGTGATGAGAGGTGTGTAGATTTTTCTATGATGATGAATATTTATGCATGTTAATGCCTATGAATGGAAATATGCCTATTATGCTGAATTTATTTCTTCAATATATATCTACTTGTTGAAATCTTTCATTGATTGGTGCATATAGTTTTGGGTAGGTATTTGTTTGATGAATGCAATCTAAGAGTGAAACATCTTTATTGAATAAAATGAGCATATGAGTGTAATTTTTGAATTGATGTCAATTAATTAACCTAGTTGATGTTAGTTTATCTTACTATTTGTTGGCAAGAAAGAATCCAAGATCCAAAAAGAGAAAGAAAAAGAAAATGACTCCTCTACTTGGTACTGTGTAAAATTGACAGTGATACCAAAGATATGGGTTGAAGTCTATAAAAAAAAAGAGAGAGAAAAAGAAAATGACTCCTTTACTTGGCATTGTGTAAAATTAACAGTGGTACCGAAGATAAAAGTTGAAGTCCAAATAAAAAGTGTGTATCTATGTGGGCACATACCATAAAAAAAAAGAGATTTTGAGTGGAAAAAGATTTTGGATATCCTATTCCTGTAAACAAAGGTATGATAGATTTAAACTGAAACTTAGGTGAATTCATGAGACTGTGATTCTGTTTATTATGCGAGTTGCAAAATTTTATTTGATCAAAGTTGTGAATCTTAAAGATTAATTTTGGAGGAAGATGTATTTATCTGAAATTTTGTGTAGCATTAGTGAAATATTTTATGAGTGATTATATTTTAGAAATTTATTTTTCATAGCATTGTTCTTTATGCTTTTTATTTGCTTGAGGACAAGCAAAGTTTGAGCCTTATGTGTTTGATGACACCGAAATTTATAGTAAATTTTGTGCCATTTCATATATCTTTTTGTGTCAAATTCATGAACCTTTGCTTATTTTTATGACTTTTTTGTCAAATACTGCGGAATCTACACTCTTTTTGGTTTTTGATGATTTTAAGGTAAAAGGCACAATTTTTAGGCGTTTTCAAGCAATTCCAGATGCACGAATGAATTTCTAGCATCAAGAGGAGATTACATGTCAAATTTCATGAAGATTGGAGCATCAGACCAAATTACGGTAGAGCCGTAATCTATATTACGGTACCATATTTTCACTGGCTACCGTAATATGAGAGCACTGCCATAATTTGGGAATTTTTCATCTAGACAGATTTTCAAAAATTATGGCACTATCGTAAAGATTTTCACCGGCCGTAATTTCGAGCGCTTTCTGACCAGAAAATTTGGCTGAAATTACGGCACTGCCGTAACCTATTTTACGGTGCCGTAATTGCCAGATAGTTTCGATCAGAGAACTTGACTGAAATTACGGCAGTACCATAACCATTTGTGCGATTGATTGCGGACGATCCAGGCCATAAATCAAAGATCCGTAAGAAGCAAAAGGAGAGCTTTCGACGAGATGAAGATACATACACCAAAAGACCTAATTTTCATTGACTGTCGGGAGAGAAATCGAGTTTCACGCCGCCGTCTTAGGTTTCACCGCCGGGAAGCGTACAGCGAATCTCCGGCAGTGAAATTTGAGGGGAAGCTTCTCTTGGAAGAGGAGACGATACCCCAGAAGTTTCAGAGAGAAAGGATCTTGATCGGAGGAGAAATCGACAAAAGCAAGCCGCCGGCACTGTTCACGCGTGGAAATTATGGCTGTAATTTCCATTACAGCCGCGTGGTTATTTATTTTTCCCCTCTTTCTTGATTTCCTACACTTTGATACTATGGATTATTGTAATCTTTCATCCATGCTAGCTTAAACCTTTTATAGGACATGGGGGAGTAATTTCCTTTGATTTCTTAATGACTAGATAAATTTTCCATTACTTCGTCATGTATAATTTTAGCATGATAATTCTACTTATGTGATAATTGCTCTTTAATTCTCCATAGATTCATGTTATTAATCATGTTTTAGAGTTTTCGCAATAAGGACAGAAAGGTGACTTGCTTGAGAACTTTGAACCCTAGAATTGAATGTTAGGAACTTACTGTAAGAAATTAGGTTAGTTCTTGCTTCTTGATTTTAGAAGAATAATTGTCATGATAATAATATGAATCTAGGATTGAGTTAATTTATCAAACGTGGATATCTTGTGCAAAAGTGAGGATCGGAATGTTGGAGAACCTTAAGTAGAACTTGTGTTGAGACTCGGATGCACGAAAGTGATCCTTGAGATTCCACTTGAGATAATCAACTTAGAATTCGGATGCATGAAAGTGATCCTTGAGTTATTTGATTGATGATTTACTTATTTTCAGCTTGGGATAGATCTTGCGTGAAAGCAAAGATCGGTCCATGCATGATTATCTGCACAAAAGTGAGATAATCCCTTTATAAAGTAAATTATGTCTTTATCATGATAAAATTAAACCGACGAATTACTATTCATATCTAGTCATATAAATTAAAGTGAATGAAACTCTAGTCCCAGATGTTCTCTTTGATATTTTCGTTTGCCTTCATTAGTTCACTTGCATAGTTTCGATTGCCTAGATAGTAATAACTCAATTATTCAATACTTGACAACGAGGTCTCTGTGGTTCGATATCTTTCTTTTTTACTTCGAGTATCCG
Organism: Costus pulverulentus; assembly: GCA_027562315.1. NCBI lineage: Eukaryota > Viridiplantae > Streptophyta > Magnoliopsida > Zingiberales > Costaceae > Costus > Costus pulverulentus. The sequence goes on from CM050438.1 coordinate 69,768,105, forward strand.
TGCACTTGCGGACTACAACACTGAGAGGGACGAGATGAGTTGAGTGCCCTATGCTTCGGCAGTAGGTTTAATCATGTATGCAACGTTGTGTATTAGATCAGATGTCGCTTATGCTGGGACCATAACCAGTCGATACTAATCCAATCCAGGTCTGTAGCACTATGTGTCTATAAAGAATATCCTCAAGTATTTGAGAGGAACTAAGGATTTGTTCTTGGTTTATAGGGGACAGGTCTGTAGCTCAGTGTTCAGTGCTACACTGATGCGTCATTCCAGTCAAACCCTGATGACTTCAGATCGGAGGCAGGCTATGTGTTCAAGTTGAATGTGTTGGTTTTTATGCCCTAAGACATAGTTTTGGTCTATCTTTGTTCTACATGACATTGATATTTCTTACATATCATTCTGACATTATCATTATTATGCTTTGTTTACATCTACGATTATGTACTAGCATGATAATGTCCCGGGAGACAGATTGGATCTGAAGTAGGAGGAAATTCCCAAGCATCTACCTAAGGTATGGAGCTCTATATGTTTGCAATCAGGCATGCACAAGTTTAGTTTAACTAAGTTGCGGTGAAAGAAAGCTAGCGGGCAGCCTATGGAATTAATCTTCTTGATTAGAGATTACCTGAGGTCCCCTTTAGGGAAGGGGGCCAGGACCCCTTTCTTTGAATCCCCCTGCTCCCGCTGCTTCTAACACTTCCAAACACCCTAGCCTAACAAGGATCCTTAGATTGGGTCTTGATAAAAATCTTCATTTTCCTTGATGTCTCCTTGAAGGCTTGGGCTTGGAATGGATGGAGGCCAGCTTGTAGACTTGTGCGCCAGGGTCCAAAGCTCATCACACAATAAGCCAGGTGGAAGGAAAGATTCGATGGGGATTAGAAGAGGAGCAAGGAGATAGTCTCGGCAATAGAGAAAGAGAAGGGGAAGAGAAGGGATACTTGGTTGGAATCCACCAAACCAAACAAGCTTTCGCTCACAACATTTGTTTTTTTCTCAAAAGGATTAGACTCAGTGCAAAGTGGAAAGTACAAGGGCTTAAAACCCCATTTCCCTCAACATTACAATTCTCTCATGTTGGAACTAATGGCTGTCTTTTCCTTCTTTCAAATGAATGGCAGAGATGATGTAAAATCATTAATCCTATTGGCCAGGATGGGCGGCTGCATGCAGAGTTAGTGTCCTAGGTGTACGAGAGATGCTTGCTTTCAGGCTGGTGGCAGCTGGATGCACATGAGATACTTGCTTTGAGGCTCTCGCTGGAATGGTGGCAGCTGGATGCGCGTGAAGACCAGTGAAGCTTGATTGGTTGCGTGCGTGGCTAATGTTGGTGTGCAGAGGTGTCCTGGCTTTGGAATTGGAATGTTGTAGCTGAAGTATTCTTTCAGGTGGCCGGTCATGATTTGCAGGTGTTGTAGTCCGTAAGTGCACAGATACTCGAAGTAATGATGACACTGAAATTTATCGTAATTTCTATGCCATTTTGTTGATGATTTTGGGTCATATTCATAGACTTTGCTTATTTTTATGCCTTTTTTATAAATATTTATGGAATCTACACTCTTTTCTATTTTTAATGATTTTCAGGCAAAAAGGCATATTTTTCAGTCGATTTCAAGCAATCCAAGTGCATAATTGAATTCACAACATCAAAAGGAGATCACACGTCAAATTTCAGAAGATTTGGAGCTTCAGAGGAAATTATGGCACCCCCAATATATTATTTACGGTATCGTAATTCAGAGGTTTTCCGGGTAGAGAATCTCATATGATTACGGCACAACTGTAAACATCTTTACGGTGCCGTATTTTGGAGCGTTTTTGATCAGAGGATCAATGGAGATTATGGTACTACCGTAAGGAACTTTACGGTATCGTAATTCGGGTTGATTTTCAACCCGAAAGATTGTTGACATTATGGCACTACCGTAAAGACCTTTACGGTTCCATAATTTCAAAAGATTTCAAGCCGACACTTCACTGTCCACATTACGGCACTGCCATAAAGACCATTACGGCCGTAATTATAACCCAGATCGCGATTTTCCTGGTCAACTCCGAAGCCCGATTTTTGTGCAATTGATTGTGATGATTCAGACCCTTATATTTGAAGCTGTAAGAAGGCAAAAGGGGGCCATCGAGGAGACGAAGCCAAGCACACCAAAAGCCCTAATTTTCGTTCACCACAGAGAGAGAAATCGCCTCACACGCCGCCGCCCTAGGTTTCACCGTCGGGAAGCGTACAACGCATCTCCGGCCATGAAATTTGAGTGGAAGCTACACATAGAGGTGGAGAAGGAGCACCTAAAGTTTCAACGTGATCGGAGATTAGACAGAGGAGAAATCGCTAGAAAATTGAGCGCCGCCGCTGTTCGCCCAGATTACGGCCGTAAACTTCTTTACTGCCGTACCGTAATTTTCACTCTTCCTCTGTTTCGATTTTCTTCGTCATGAATCATTGTAATCTTCCCTCTATGATAGCTTAAACCTCTTTTGGGACATGGGGGAGTAATTCACTAAATTTTTAATGACTAGATGACTATTTTTCTATTATTTCATCTTATTTAATCTTAGCATGACGATTTTACTCATATGATGTTTTGTTCTTAGACTCTCCTTAGATCTATATTATTATTTATGATTTAGAATTTTTGCTATTGACTGAAAAGTAATTGGTTGAGAATTTGGAACCCTAGAATTGCATGATAGGAACCCCTTTTAGGTTAGTTCTTGTTTGTTTGATTCTAATAAGCTAACTGCCATGATAATAATATAAACCTAGGATTGAGTCTAAGCTTTCAAACGTGGAGATCTTATGCGAAAGCAAAGATCAGAACGTTAGAGAACCTTGAGTGAAACTAGTGTCGAGATTCGGATGCACGAAAGTGATTCTTGAAATTCCACTAGAGATTATCGACTTAGAACTTAGATGCACGAAATTGATCCTTGAGTTCCCAGTTTGATGATTTACTTATCATTAGCGTTGGGACGATTCTTGCGCGAGAGTGAAGATTTATCCCTGCATGGTTGTCTGCACGAAGGTCAGATAATCCTTTTATTCAAGTAAATTACATCTTTGTCATGTTGAAATTAAACTGATGAAATCTCTATTCAAGTCTAGTCATAAAAATTAAAGTGAACGAAACCCTAGTCCTAGCTTCTCTCTCTAATAATTCCGTTTCAGCGCTTTGGTCTTCGTTTGCTAGTTTGCACTCTTTCAATTGCCTAGATAGTGAAAAATCGATTATTCGGTACTCAACAACATAGGTCCCTGTGGATTCGATACTTTCTTTATTACTTCGAGTATCCGTACACTTGTGGACACAACAAGTTTTTGGCACCGTTGCCGGGGACCTTAGTTCTTGTTGATATTGAAGATATTGAGAATTTTGCTAGACTAGGTTTTATTTATGTTTTACCTTTCTATTCTTTTATGTTGATTTGAGTTGTTCGATCCATCTACTTTAGTGTGCACAGAAAATCTAGATCGGATGACAGATCAGAGATCACTAAGGGACTATGCAGCCCCTAAGCCACGAGAAATACACTTCAGCATTGTCAGACCAACTATTGAAGCAGATAACTTTGAGATCAATCCTGCCTTCTTGACCATAATTCAGCAGAACTAATTTGGAGGAGATCCAATTAAAGATCCATATCAGCATTTACATCTTTTTATTGAATATTGTGATACTATTAAAATTTATGGAGTTTCTGATGATGCACTAAAACTAAGATTATTTCCTTTTTCTCTCAGGGACCGAGCGCGATATTGGCTACATTCTAGACCAGCTGGTATTTTCACTACATGGGAACAACTGTCAAATACTTTCCTGATGAAGTACTTTCCACCAATTAAAACCATCCAATTGAGAAATCAAATAACAAGCTTTAAACAGAAGGATGGAGAATCATTCAGCAAAGCATGGGAGCGATTCAATGATTTACAATGAAAGTGCCCTCACCATAGCCTTGAAAATTGGGTTTTAATTCATACATTTTATTATGGTCTACTTTATAATACCCGTCTAATTGTTGATGTTGCTGCAGGAGGAGCCCTCATGGGCAGGACCATTGAAGAAGCTTTCACCCTATTTGAAGAAATTTCCTTGAACCATAACCAATGGAACCCTGAAGAAGAACTGCTAGATTGTGATGGTAAGGATGAAAGCGAGGAATGCCAACCCCTAACTGAAAAGATAAGTTCTCTTAGAATAGAATATTTTCTTGATAAGTTTATGACATATCAAAGTCTTCTCATGCAAAATCAAAACAAAAAATTTGAAGATCTGAAGGAAACGATTAGTTGACTTGCCTCTCAAGTGGAACTCTTAGCTACTCGCAATAAAACTTTAGAAGATCAAATCCCTGATGAATACTGCAATACTATCACGACTAGAAGTGGGAAGCAATTAGGAGAACCTAGAAGGAAAGTTGCGAACAATGAAAAAGAGCTTGATGATAACCATGAAAGGAAACTAGAGTTAGGAAAATCTTCTTCACATGAGGAGTCCCAAACTTGTTTACAACCTCAAAAAGGTGATGAGCCATGTGAGAGAGATAATCCTATACCTAATTTGCCTCCTCTTTACAAGCCACCTATACCCTTTCCTAAATGGTTAATGCAAGAAAAGTTAGACAAACAATTTGAGAGATTTCTAGATGTTTTGAAAAAGCTTTACATTAACATTTTATTTACTGAAGCTTTATCTCAAATGCCTACATATGCTAAATTCTTGAAAGAAATACTGTCTAATAAGAGAAAAATAGAGGACTATGGCACTGTGGCTTTAGCTGAGGAATGTAGTGTTGATCCAAAACAAAACCCCACCCAAATTGAAGGATCCAGGTAGTTTTTCTATCCCTTGTTTTATTGGCAGTATGGCTTTTGACCGAGCCTTATGTGATTTGGGGGCTAGTGTGAGCCTAATGTCATTATCTGTCTGCAGGAGATTGGACATGGGAGAGCTCAAGCCGACTTCTATATCTTTGCAGTTTGCCGATCGCTCAGTGAAGTATCCAGTAGGTATTCTTGAGGATATTCCTATCCAAGTTGGTAAGTATTTTGTGCCTACTGACTTTGTGGTTCTTGAAATAGAGGAAGATGCGAAAATTCCTATTATCCTTGGTAGACCATTCTTAGCCACTGTTGGAGCACTTATTGATGTAAAGAATGGTAAACTCATCTAAATATTGGTGATAATGAAATTGAGTTTGATTTGAACAATTCACTAAAAAAACCTGCATATGCTAGTTCGTGCTGTAGCATTCGTGCTGTTGATGATGAAGTTTATGATTTTGGCTTTTTGTTTGATTCTTGTTCAAATTCTAATTCTTGTGAAAATTCAATTACTGAAGTTGATGATTCTGACTTTGATGATGATTCTTGTAATGAAACTCGTGATATTGTAGACTGTGCCGCATTGGACGATGAAAAAGAAAAAATTTCAAAAGTTGAATTGAAAGCTTTACCTGATAACCTTAGATATGAATTTCTTGGTCCTGATTCCACTTACCCTGTGATTGTAGATGCACAACTAAATGAAAGGGAAACTGATCTGCTCTTAAAGGAGCTGAGGATTCATAGAAAGGTAATAGGGTATACCATTGATGACCTGAAAGGAATTAATCCTTCTTTTTGTATGCATAAGATCTTGATAGAAGAGGAACACAGGCTACATGTAGATTTCCAAAGAAGATTGAACCCATCCATGAAAGAAGTTGTAAAGAAAGAGGTTCTAAAATTACTTGATGCAGGTATTATCTATCCTATATCTGATAGCAAATGGGTAAGTCCTGTACATTGTGTACCAAAGAAAGGAGGGGTAACTGTCATGAAAAATAAAGATAATGAATTGATTCCTGTTACAACTATTACTAGTTGGCGCATGTGCATAGATTATAGAAAACTGAATGCTGCTACTAGGAAAGACCACTTCCCTTTACCTTTCATTGATCAGATGGTTGAAAGATTGGCAAACCATTCTCACTTTTGCTTTTTAGATGGATATTCTGATTTTTTTCAAATTCCTATACATCCTGATGATCAAGATAAAACCACTTTCACATGCCCATATGGAACTTTTGCATATAGGAGAATGCTATTTGGTTTATGTAATGCACCTGCTACATTTCAAAGATGCATGATGGCTATTTTTCTGATTTTATTGAAGATTTTATGGATGTATTTATGGATGATTTCTCAGTATATGGTTCCTCTTTTGATGTTTGTTTGGCTAATCTATCTCGGGTTTTACAGAGATGCGAAGGGACTAACCTTGTATTGAATTGGGAAAAGTGTCACTTTATGGTTAGACAGGGAATAGTTTTGGGTCATCTTATTTCAGAGAGAGGGATTGAAGTGGACAAAGCCAAGATAGAAATAATTGAGAAGTTGGCTCCACCCACCACTGTCAAGGAGATTAGGAGTTTTTTGGGATATGCAAGGTTTTACATGAGATTCATCAGGGACTTCTCTAAACTTGCTAAACCCCTGACTGATTTACTTTGTAAAGATGCCAAATTCTGCTTTGATGAGAAATGTCTGTTTGCTTTTCAAGAACTAAAGAAAGCCTTGACATCAGCACCCATCATGCAACCACCTAACTGGGAGTTACCTTTTGAGCTTATGTGTGATGTCAGTGACTTTGCAGTGGGAGCAGTTCTAGGGCAAAGGAAGGAAAAGAAGCCTTACGTGATCTCTTATGCCAGTAAAACTTTAGATGAAACACAAAGGAATTACACCACTACTGAGAAGGAGTTGTTGGCTATAGTTTTGCATTTGACAAATTCTTGTCTTACTTGATAAATTCGAAAGTTGTAGTATATACTGATCATGCTGCAGTTAAATATTTGATACAGAAAAAAGACAGTAAGCCATGGTTGTTGAGATGGATTTTGCTTCTGCAAGAATTTGACCTGGAAATCAAAGATAAGAAAGGAACTGAGAACCTTGTTGCAGATCATCTTTCAAGAATAATAGTAGATACTGAAAAGAATGATGAGATCAATGGTTCGTTCCCTGAAGAACAACTCTTAGCCATTGAACAACTCAAAGCCCCTGGTATGCTGACATAGTGAATTATCTTGTAGCCGATATTTTTCCTCCTGATTTGAGCTACCAAAAAAGAAAAAGATTTTTGGCTGAAGTGAAACATTATTTTTGGGATGAGCCTTATGTGTTTAGAAGATGTGCAGATAGCATTTTTAGAAAATGTGTACCTGAAGAAGAAATTGTAGATATTCTGCTTCAATGCCATGGATCCTCCTATGGTGGACATGCTGGTACTAAAAAGCCTGCTTTCAAATGTTACAATTAGGATTTTATTGGCCCACAATTTTCAAAGATGCTAGAAACTTTGTGTTATCTTGTGATAGATGTCAAAAGACTGGGAACATTAACAGAAGACATGAGATGCCACTGTCCAATATTCTTGAAGTTGAGATATTTGATGTTTGGGGAAGTGACTTCATGAGACCTTTCCCATCTTCAGGAGGTAACAAGTACATTTTTGTAGCAGTTGATTATGTCTCAAAATGGGTTGAAGCCCTCGCTTCACCAACCAATGATTCGAGAGTTGTAACTAAACTATTTAAAAAAAATTATCTTTCCACGATATGGGACACCACGAGTAGTGATCAGTGATGGAAGATCACATTTCATAGAACACAAGTTTTCAGCCTTACTCAGGAAATATGGAGTAAATCATAGAGTGGAAACACCTTATCACCCCCAAACAAGTGGACAGGTTGAGATATCAAACAGAGAGATCAAAGGAATTATAGAAAAAATAGTGTCATGCACTAGAAAAGACTGGACATTCAAACTTGATGATGCATTATGGGCTTACAGAACTGCTTTCAAAACACCCATAGGTATATCTCCTTTTCAATTAGTCTATGGAAAATCATGCCAGCTTCCTGTAGAGCTCGAGCATAAAGCATACTGGGCAATCAAGATGCTGAATTTCGATTTGAAGAACGCGGGTGAAAAATGGAGATTGCAATTAAATGAGCTAGAAGAGATCAGACTTTCTGCATATGAAAATGCAAGAATTTACAAAGAAAGAACTAAAAGATGGCATGATCGACATATTCTCAGAAGAGATTTCCAACCAGGTGACTTTGTTCTTTTGTTTAATTATAGATTGAGACCTTTTCCTGGAAAACTTAAGTCTCGATGGTCTGGACCTTTTCAGGTAAAAAAAGCTTATCCTTACGGAGCCGTAGACATATGGAGTGAAGGAACAGGAGAATTCAAAGTTAATGGTCAGAGGCTGAAACATTATTATCAAGAGGAGCGAATTGAAGAAAAAGAGAGTTTATATTTAGATGAACCACGATCAAATCCGATTGCAAAAGGGTCAAGCTAATGACCTTAAATTAGCGCTTCTTGGGAGGCAACCTGAGCTTTCTAACTTTATTTTTACCTTCTTTTATTTACTTTTATCTAGGTTTTCTTTTCAGAACTAATTCTTAATTTTTGTAGGTAAACAAACTTTGGTGGAAGAAACCCAAAGGCGTGAGTGGGTAGAGTCTTGTGAGTATATCTTCTCCCTCTTATCTTTTGTCTTACATTTTCTACATCTTATTGATATTTCGTGTGTTAAAGGGAAGGTTGCTTCTTTTGCATATCTATGTCCGCTGTCACTACTACTATGCTTTTCATACTTATCTTTTTGATCTTTGATGGGGTTGTATAATGATATTGATGATTCATCTTCAATATGGTTGTATAATACTCAATGACATTTTGATGACATGACATGTTAATGTTTGATGATGATGAGTAAATTTTGATATGAATGGCCTTGATCTAACGTTTGGAATTATTGTATATGACTTGGTTGATATTTGATGTTGACAAGTGAATTCAAAATTGAGATTAGAATTAGACCAATCATGTCAAATTTATTTCTTTTATACATATCTGCTTTTGAAAATTTTCATTGGTTGATAAGTGAGATTTTAGGGAGGTATGTTGTTTGACAAATTTAATTTGAAAGTTAAGCCATTTCTTTGAATAAAATTAGCATATGAGTATGAAATTTGGGATTGATGTCAATAGATGAATTTGATTAAGGTTTTGTTTATTTTACTATTTGTTGGGAAGAAGGAGTCCAAAATCCATATAAATAGTGAGAGACTCCCCTACTTGGCACTGTGTAAAATTGACAATGGTACCAAAGGACACGGGTTGAAGTCTGAAAAGAGGAATCTATTCATATTAACTCCGCTGTCCTTAGTAAAATTCTTTCTACTAAAAAGACATGAGTTCTATTACATTGACTATGTGGTTAGTGTACTCTAACTTCGTCACTAGAAAAAAAGGTGATAATCGAGTTAGAGAATGTGAAAAGTGCAAAAGGAATAAAAAGTATGTATCTATGTGGGTACATGCCTTTCAAAAAAAAAAAAAAATTGGAGTGGAAAAAGATTTTGGATACCTTATTCCTATAGACAAAAGCATAATGGATTTAAACTGAAAATTGGATGAAGTCTTGAGATTGAAATTCTTTCTTTCATGCAAGTTGCAAAGTTTTATTTTGATTAAATGGTGGATCTTAAGAATTGGATGTAGAAGATGATATATCTGTTTAAAATTTTATGATGCAATTCATGAGAATTTTTCTTTAGTGATTGTATGTTAGAAATTTATTTTCCATGAGAAAGTCTATGCCTATGACCAATTTTTGAATTTTCTTGGTTTTAGCTTGAGGACAAGCAAAGTTTGAGCCTTATGTGTTTGATGACACCGAAATTTATCGTAATTTCTATGCCATTTTGTTGATGATTTTGTGTCATATTCATGGACTTTGCTTATTTGTATGCCCTTTTCGTAAATATTTGTGGAATCTACACTCTTTTCTATTTTTAATGATTTTTAGGCAAAAAGGCATATTTTTCAGTCGATTTCGAGCAATCCAAGTGCATAATTGAATTCACAACATCAAAAGGAGATCACACATCAAATTTCAGAAGATTTGGAGCTTTAGAGGAAATTACGACACCCCCAATATATTATTTACGGTACCGTAATTCGGAGGTTTTCTGGGTAGATAATCTCATATGATTACGGCACAACCGTAAACATCTTTACGGTGCCGTATTTTGGAGCGTTTTTGATCAGAGGATCGATGGAGATTACGGTACTACCATAAGGAACTTTACGGTACCATAATTCGGGTTGATTTTCAACCCGAAAGATTGTTGACATTATGGTGTTGGTGTATATGCCCTATGACCTAGTTTTGGTCAACTTATGTACTACTTGACATTGATATTTATATATCATTCTGGCATTGTCGTTATCATTGTCTGTCTACA
>CM050438.1:69787827-69803593 GCA_027562315.1 Costus pulverulentus
TTCCTGAACTTGGTTTTACTTAGCGTGTGCATTGATCCTGTGTGATAACATCCTGTTCCTCTATGACTTGTGTTGCTTGTTTGGGTTAAAATAACGGGATGTGACAGGAATACTGGAGAGAACAAGGGGAAGATCAGCGCACTAAAAGCCCTAATTTTGATTAGCGTTTTAGGGAGAAATCGCGATCTTCACCGCCGCCCTAGGGTTCGCCGCCACGAAGTGTACAGAGCATCTTCGGTCATGAAATTTGAGGGAAAACTACGCCTTGAAGAGGAGAAATCAACGAAAGAGGCGACGCCAGCACTGTTCCTGCGAGAATCACAGGCTGTAATTTCCATTATAGCCCTGTGTTTAGTAAAATTTATTTTCTTCTCGATTTCTGATCGTTATAAACTATGGCTATTTGTAATTTCTTCATCATGCTAGCTTAAACACTTTTTGGACATGGGGTGAAATCCCCTTAATTTCATAATGACTAGATGATCTTTATTTCGTTAGAATATTCTTGTTATGATAATTCTACTTAAGTGATGATTGTCTTTAATCTATTTTAGTTTCATATTGTCAACATGTATTGGAGTTTTTGTGTTATGGACTAAAAATTGACTTGCAAAACTTGGAACCCTAAAATTGAGATTTAGGAACTCATCGTAAGAAATTAGGGTTGTTCTTATTTCTAGATTTTAGAAGATTATTGACTTGTTGATAATCTGATCTTGGAGACATTAATGAGTAAAACATGAAGATATTGTAAGAAATTAGGTATCGGATTGTTGGAAACCCTTAAGTAGAACCTATAAATCTAAAGTATGAAAGTATTTAGTTTTCACTTGAGATAATTGACATAAAGATTGGATGCATGAAAGTGATCTTAAATCTTCTTGTGAATGATTTACTTATCTTTAACATTGAATAAATCTTATGCGAAAGTGAGGATTGGTTCTTTGTAAATTGTCTGCGCGAAAGCAAGATGATTTCTTTATAAAGTAAATTTTATCTTTATCATAATAATAATAAACTGACGATCATTTAATTATATCTAGTCATTAAAATTAAGGTGGATGAAGCCCTAGTCCCAGCTTTTCTCTCTAACTTTTTGTGTACTTTTCGATCGTTTGCTTACATCATATTCGACTACCTAACTAGTGAAAAATCAACTATTCGGTACTTGACAAACAAGGTCTCTGTGGTTCAATATCTTTTTTTATTACTTCGAATATCCATGCACTTGCGGACATAATAAGTTTTTGCTGCCATTGCCGGGGACCTTGGTTTTTGTTAATATTTAAGAATTTGAAAGTATTGCTAGGCTAGGCTTTGTTTTATTTTCTATTTTTGTTATTTTCTTTAGAAATTTTCTGAAGCTGAGATTAATTCTGTTTTCTATACTTTTCTACATATTTTGAGTTTATTTGATCTATCTACTTATGCATGGGCAGGAATCTTAGATAAGGGCCTCTAGTTCCCTTAGATCCTGAAATTAACAAAACTCTTAGACTACGTAGGAAACTTAGATTTGAAGGAAGACAGGAAGAAGTACAAGTCATGGCAGATAGAAGATCACTTAGGGACTATGCAACCCCTAATCCACAAAAGATACACTCTAGCATTGCCAGAGCAGCTATAGAGGCTAAAAACTGTTGGTGTATATGCCCTAAGACATACTTTTGTACTACTTAAACACTGATATTTATATCATTCTGGCATTGTCATTATCATTGTTTGTCTACATCTGCGATTGTGTACTTACATGATAATGTCCCTGGAGACAGATTGGATTTGTACTCAAATGATTGTCCCCAGTCAATGTACTTGAGTGGATATGGGAAAGCTCTGGTACTTGTGAGACTGGTATATGAGTTGGTTATGCACGAGGTGCTAACATAGACATGTGAGTATATCAGTGGTAGATATACTGAATAGACCCGCTGTGAGGCAATAACTTGGTGTCATGAGTCATCCTCACAAGTGATAGGAGATGCATTATTCCTTAGACTTGAGGTCATTGACTCTTCGATATGGTTAGGGACATGCTTTGATGCAACTCAACACCTCGACGTAGTTGGGAGGTTATAAATGCTGACATTGAGTATGTGATAACCCGTATATGAAGGTCAATGTATAGATAAAGGATTTGCCCCTTCCTAAGGGAAGCTTGATATCCATGGAGCTCCTCTATGGTTCTATGACTGAAAGTGTATGGCCATATCCAGGTGAAGACCTGATTTAGTCATGACCATGTGATTGGGTGAAAACAAGTGATGACACACTTGTCTAATCGGATATCAGTTCGGCAAAGGGACTATAATGTATCTATACCTAGTCGCGACAATGGGGATGTCGATGTCGATATCCATTTCGATGACTTGGGTAGCAGCGATGCACTGCTAGGTGCCGCTCACTACTTGTGGTGACCTTAGGTCAGCACTGCCAATGTCAAAGGAACCTATAGGGTCGCACACCAAGATACTCAAGTTCTCGTATTGATCGGGAAGCCTTTAGATCGAGTTATAGGATAACTCGGATCTATTTGAGAGATTTCATCAGTGCCAATGGGCCTGACAAGATGGAAGAATGTTATTGGAGCTAAACATCATTTTTGGCAGGTTGACCCAAATTTGACCATGGTTGGTCACATTTGGATTAGGGTTGCATTGGATTGGATCCAATTACTTAATCAACCCATATAATGAAGTTCGGGCTAACTCATTACCCAATGAGGCCCAATAACAAGTTGTCATGAAGAGGTGATGGACTAAAAGGGTATAATGGGGAGAAATCATCCCCATTGGCACCTAAGGGGTATAATGGGGTGAAGGAGGCGCCTTTTGCTTCATTAGGAAGCATTATGCGCCTAGCCCTTGAACCTTTGATATGGCTTGAGAGCTTCTAAGGAAACTCTTGCCGCACATATGGCTAAGTGGGAGAGGTTTATGGTAAAGTCTTGAAAACTTTCCTTACCTCAAACCATAATTGTCAACCCCTTCATCCTAGCCACACACTTGTCATGATTTGAGCCTATCCCAAACCCCCTCTTGCTCTTATAAAAGAGACCCCTTGTCGCCCGCTCTTGATGGACGAATTCTCTTGAAGGCGTGAGCAAGAAAGGGGGCGAGAGCAACAAGGGTGGCGCATCCTTCTTCCATCAAGCCGCAAGCCTTCATCCTCCTTCCCTATTGGCGCAAGGACTTCAAGGCATTGGCGGCATCTCCTTCTTCTAACTTTCCTCTTGGCGCATCGATTGTTTGAAGAGGCGCAAGTGAAGTAGAAGGCAACCTAAGGCTTGGATCTTCTTCCTAAGGCTAGCACCGGGCAAGGAAGAAGAGAGCTCAAGGCATCTGTGTGTGTGAGACTGCAGAGGGCGAACACTTGGGCGCCTTCCTCGACATCAATATTCTCTTGCTCTAGGTATTTTCTATCACATCGTGTTGACCCCCTCGCTTGATGATCTTCACTGGGTTTTTGGGATTGGCCTGTTTCAAGGACATTCTTTCGTTGTGCAATGTAATATGTAATGTCTATCCATGAAAAATTTGTAAAATATCCCTGGGGTTTCCCAACAATGGCATCGAAGCGACTTGCAAGCCTCGAGCGATGTTCTTTCATGCTTTTCAATGCTCACATGTGATGACACCAAAATATACAGTATATTTTGTATCATTTTAGATATCTTTTCATGCTAAATTGAGGATCTTTTACTATTTTTTATGTTGAATACGTCAAATATTGCAAAGTCTACTTCTATTTTGGTTTTTCGTGTTTTTCAGGTAAAAAGGCACCATTTTGAGGCATTTTCAAGCAAAATCAAAGACATGAAAGAGTTACTATCATCAAGAGAAGATCACCCGAAAAATTCCACGCAAAACAGAGCAACTCAGAAAAATACGGTAGTGCCGTATTCTATTTTACGGTACTGTATTTTCGAACGCTACCGTAAAATCTAGAACACTGCCGTAATATGGAGAGAGCCCGAATAGTAGATTTTGCCAAAAATATGGCACTGCCGTAAACTATTTTGTAGGCCGTATTTTTGAGCGTTTTCAGAACAGAGACCTTTGCTGATTTTACGGCACTGCCATAAGGAATTACACGGGCCATATTTTCCAGACGTTTTCGACCAGAGAGTTCAGCCGATTTTACGACAGTGCCATAAACCATTCAACGATACCATATTTTCGAGACAACATTGTAACAAAACACGCAAGAAAAAATACGGCATTGCCGTAAAATATAATAAAGCCGTATTTTCAAGTCAAATTCGCGATTTTTGCGGGTCCGATTCTTGCGTGGACCATAACTTTTGATCCAGAGTTCCAAATTGAGATCTGATCATTGTTGTGGACTCGTCTTTAAGAGGAGAAGACACATGCACTGAGAGAGAGAATTTTTATCTAGTATTGAGAGAGAAATTAATAGAGAGGTGGTTAGGGTTTGGCCTCACGCCGAGAGGCATAGAGGCCACCTTAGGTCATGATTTTCACGCAGAAGCTTCGCGTAGAGGAGAAGACAACATTCCAGAAGTTTCAAAGAAAAAGGAGTTAAATCAGAGGAGGAATCAACGAAAGAAGCTCTTGGGCACTATTCACAGCGAGTCTCCTTGCAAAATACGGCTGTAATTTGTATTACAGCCGTGGTGTATTTTTCTAAAACCTCTTTTCTAGTTGATTTTCGATCTTCTAAAATTATGAATTATTGTATTTTCTTCTCCATGCAAGCTTAGACATATTTTGGGACATGGGGTGTAATCAATTTGATTTTTAATAATTATATACTTTTTATTTCGTCAAAAAAAAAACATGCCATACTTCAATTTTCGCAAATTGCATAAATGTTTGGCACATGTTTTTCTTTAAGTAGAAAAATTATAGTTTCATGTTCCTATCCTCTATTCAATCTCTTTTGAAATTTTGGGTTATTTTTCTTGATTGATTTAAGATCAAAGGCACACGTAATTTTGTCAAGTAGGACGAGCATTGTGTCTACGGACTGGCCGAGTCTCTTGATCTGACAAAACTGCCAGTCGATAGGATCTATGAAATCGTCATGAAAAATTAATCGCAAATAATTAAAAGATTTATGATATGAAGATGAGGAAAAGAGACTTGTTTTATGAAAAAATAAAATTTCAGATTTTATGTTTTTCATGAGCATGTAGAATTGCATGAGTAAGTACTTGTTTTTGCATGATGTTGTGATCATATGACAAGCCTCAATGCATGCCTGAGATGTATCCTTGTGAGGCCTGTGTGCCGTTTTTCTTATCTTGTAAAAATTCAAGATCAAGAATAGGGGGCGCACCCTACATGATTCATGGTGCAAGCTTACGCATCCTTGCATGATGGCGTAACAAGCATCAAAGGAGGTGGCGCAAGCTTGCTTGGTGGCACAAGAATAGCATGGCCAAGCCTTAGGGCTTGTGAGCTAGCTTTCTTGGCCCTTGCAAGGTGGCGGTTCATCCTTTGAGGACCTTGAAGCCAACCTTGAAGATCAACTCTAGATGTTGGCTAGGTTAGGTCTTGTTTTTGGGGCTTGAATCCAACGTCAAGAGTTGAACCCCTTTTGGCATGGGTCAGTTCAATGTCTTGAATAGGCTCTGATCACATCATCCTTTTACCACTTTCTTTATCTGCTAAAGCATGCTTGAGATGTTTTATCATTATGTTATCACTATAGGATTGCATGCCTGTAATATTAGACAAGATAAAACTAAGTTGATGAGACCTCAAAAACCCTCAATCAAAATATCAAGTCTAGTGGCCTTCTAATGCGTAGCCCTCATCAAACTATCAATCAGTGGTGTTGTGAACTGTTTCCCACCCTCGTGGGACACACCCACGTATCTTTAGACGATGTGTGGTGATAATGGTTTCCTAGTCCGTTTTAACCGGGCACGCCTTCGTAAGGAAACTCGTTGGCCCTAGGCATAACGATTAGGAATGGACTTGACTAGATTTTCATATGTGCTGGGCACATGATGAAACTCTAGAGGCATCGTTGAGAGGTTAGGGTTTCATGTTGTATCCAGCCCTCACTGGACATGAAATGCCTAGACTATCTCAATAAGGAGAGTTGCTTAGAGCAATCGGCCGACGTACCCACCTTAGGAAGCATGGGTCACTTTGTGCATCTCATCTCACTCTTGTGGGACGCGAAGCCCTGTGTGGAATAAGGATCTCATCTCACTATGAAATTATAAATTTCCCGATTGACTTTGTGGGTTGTCAATTCAATTAAAATAGTGGGAGTCATAATCATTTAAAACAAGTCCAGTTTAAATGATTTGAAGTAGTACTAATCTGCTGTTTCTTGGTTGTTGTAGAACAATGGCCACGAACACTGGCAGATTGACACTGTGATCCCTTTTAGATAAGGATAAGTTGGTTGGATCCAACTTCATGGACTGACATCAGAACTTGAGGATAGCACACAAGCTCAAGAAGAAGCTCTATGTCCTTGAGCAGCCTCTTCCTCCGACTCCTGCGCCTAATGCTCGAGCGGCAGATAGGGATGCTTTTAGAAAGCATCAAGATGACTCTTTGGAGGTAGCATGTCTCATGCTAGCCACTATGGCACCTAAAGTTCAGGTGCAATATGAGGAGCATAATGCTTTTCAGATGATTACTCATTTGAAATTGATGTTCGAGGCTCAGGCTAGAACTGAGAGATATGGCACTGCCAAAGCAGTTTTTCGGTGCAAGTTGTTAGAAAGTGAACCAGTGAGACTATTCTCAAGTTGATTGGGAATGTGGATCATCTCAGGCGACTAGGACACACAATAGATAACGAGTTGGTTGTGGATCTTATTCTGCAGTCCCTGCCCCCTAGCTTCAGTCCGTTTATTATAAATTTCAACATGAACCGAATTGAATGCACGAGGGAGGAACTACTGAATATGCTTCAAATAGTCGAGCATGAGATGGGTAAAACCAAGCCCAATTTTGTTCTTTTGGTCCCTGCGACCAAGAAGATAAAGAAGAAGGGAAAGGCACGTGCTAAGGGCAGTGCCAAAGGTCCTACCAAGGCACTGAAGAAAAAGGCAAAGAAGTCAAAGGACCAAAGGTGCTTCCACTGTTGCGATCAGGGCCACTTGAGAATGGACTGCAAGTAACTTCAGAATGAGGAGAAGAAAGGCTTAGCCTTAACTTCTAGCTCATGTATTTATGTTACTGAAGTCAATCATTCTACTTCTATGTCATGGGTATTGAATACCGCATGTGGAGCTCATATTTGTATAAATATGCAGGGGCTTAAGAAGAGTAGATCGGTATGGGCTGGGGAGATTGACCTACGAGTAGGAAACGGAGCACAAGTTGTTGTTGTTGCTGTAGGAGTTTTGACACTCTCCCTACCTTATGGACTTCAATTAGAGCTAGATAATTACTATTATGTACCTTCATTAACCAAAAATATTATATCTATTCCTTGCTTAGCAAGGAAAGCTTTTATATTTGAAATAAAGGAAAACTCTTGTTCTTTTTCATTTGCAAATATGTTTTATGAGAAGGGTATATTGTGCAATGGTTTATATGTCCGGGACATGAATAGTTCTATTTGTAACGTAAATAGTAAAAGGACCAATCTGAGTGGTTCAGTTGGTGCCTACCTATGGCATTGTCGATTAGCCCATATAAATAAGAATCGCATTCAGCAACTCCATGCAAATGGGTTGTTGGATTTAAGTTCCTTAGAGGAATTTGATACATGTGAGCCTTGTTTATTAGGGAAGATGACAAAAGCTCCCTTCACCAAAACTGGTAAGAGGGCACAAGGTTTGTTGGAACTCATTCATACTGATGTGTGTGGGCCATTCAATAAACAAGCCAGAGGTGGACACAGCTACTTCATTACCTTCACTTATGACTTCAGTAGGTATGGTTATGTCTACTTGATGAGACATAAATCTGAATCCTTTGAGAAGTTCAAGGAGTTCAAAAATAAAGTAGAGAACCAGCTTGGAAGATGCATTAAAGCTCTTCGATCTGATCGAGGTGGAGAGTACCTGAGTGGTGAGTTATTTGACTATCTTAGGGAAAGCGAGATCCTATCCCAACTCACTCCTCCTGGAACACCTCAATGGAATGGTGTGTCTGAGAGGAGAAATCGAACCTTGTAAGACATCGTTCGGTCTATGATGAGTCATGCAACTCTACCACCCTCATTCTGGGGTCATGTACTTGAGACAGCTTCTCTTATACTGAATAATGTTCCATCTAAGAGTGTCTCTAATATACCATATGAGGTATGGAGTGGGAGACACCCTAACCTCTCATTTATCAGGATTTGGGGATGTGAGGCTTATGTCAAACATCGGGATTCTAGCAAGCTAGAACCTAGATCTGATAAATGTGTGTTTGTGGGGTACCCTAAGGAAACTAAGGGTTATAACTTCTATGTTCCCACCAAGAACAAAGTTTTTGTTGCTCGGGGTGCTGTCTTTTTAGAGAAAAAATTTCTTATGAAAGAAGTCAGTGGGAGGAAGTTTGGCTTTGATGAGTTCCAAGTACAACCACAAGACAAGGAGATGGAACCTGAGCCACCTGCACTGGTAGCTAGACAACCTGAGGCTCAGACATAGGTCCCACATAGGTCTGGGAGGATTCGTCGTGCACCTGAGAGGTATGGGTCGCTGCCGACCCAACACGATGGGATCTTCATCATTGAGGATGAGCCCAGAACTTATGATGAGGAGGTCAGTGGACCGGACTCTGAGAGATGGCTTAAGGCCATGCGATCCGAGATGGATTCCATGTCAGCTAACCAAGTCTGGGATTTGGTTGAGCCACCAGATGGGGTAAAACCTGTAGGGTGTAAATGGGTCTTCAAAAGGAAGACTGACATGGATGGCAACATAGTTACCTACAAAGGTAGACTAGTGGCTAAAGGATTCAGACAAGTCCACAGAGTGGACTATGATGAAACCTTTTCGCCAGTTGCCATGATCAAATCCATCCGGATTCTACTTGCTATAGCTGCATATCATGATTATGAGATGTGGCAGATGGATGTTAAGACAGAGTTCCTTAACAAAAAGCTGACAGTGGATGTGTATATGACACAACCTGAAGGATTCATCCATCCTGCAGTTACGAGTAAAGTCTGCAAGTTGAAGAAATCCATTTATGGATTAAAGCAAGCATCTCGAAGTTGGAATCTTTGATTTGATGAAGCTGTGAGAGATTATGGCTTTATCAAAAGTGAAGATGACGCGAGCCTGGTGAGTTTTCTGGTCTTGTATGTCGATGACATACTGCTCATCGGAAATGACATCCCTAGTCTTCAGTCTATGAAGACATGGTTGGGGAAGTGTTTTGAAATGAAACACTTAGGGGAGGCCGCCTATATATTAGGCGTAAAGATCTATCAGGATATATCCAATAGGCTCCTCGCCCTAAGTCAAAGTAACTATATTGATAAGGTCCTAGAAAGGTTCTACATGGAGCAATCCAAGAGAGGATACCTTCCAATAAGACATGGCCTTACTCTCTGAAGGAGCCTGTGTCCTACCACACAGGCTGAGAGGGACGAAATGAGTCGAGTTCCCTATGCATCGGCAGTGGGATCGATCATGTATGCAATGTTGTACACTAGACCAGATGTGGCTTATGCTGTGAGCATAACTAGCCGATACCAATCCAATCCAGGTTTGCAGCACTGGGTGGCTGTAAAGAACATCCTGAAGTAAATAAGAAAAACTAAGGATCTGTTCTTAGTCTATGGGGGACAGGAAGAGCTCAGTGTTCAGGGCTACACTGATGTGTCATTCCAATCGGACCCTGACGACTTCAGATCGCAGGCCGGCTATGTGTTCAAATTAATTGGATGCGCTATATGCTGGAAAAGCTTCAAGCAGTCCACCATAGCTGATTCTACAATAGAGGGCGGGTATGTTGCTGCTTCTGAGGCAGCCAAAGAAGCTGTTTGGATAAGGAAGTTCATATATGATCTTAAAGTGGTTCCAACTGTTGTGGATCCCTTTGTGCTCTATTGTGACAACAATGGAGCCATTGCACAGGCAAAGGAACCACAATCTCATCAAAGGTCCAAACACATACTCAGAAGATTTCACCTTACCAGAGAAATTATTGATCGAGGTGATGTCAAGATTAGCAGAGTTGATATGGAGAACAATTTAGCAGATCCACTGACCAAGGCTTTGGCGCAGCAAAAGCATGATGGTCATGCTAGGGATATGGGGTTAAGAATTCTCAACCTCTAGGTCTAAGTGCAAGTGGGAGATTGTTGGTGTATATGCCCTGAGACCTACTTTTGTACTACTTAAACACTGATATTTATATCATTCTGGCATTGTCATTATCAAATTTTGTCTACATTTGCGATTGTGTACTTACATGATAATGTCCCTGGAGACAGATTGGATCTGTACTCAAATGATTTTCCCCAGTCAATGTACCTGAGTGGATATGGGACAACTCTGGTACTTATGAGACTGGTATATGGGCTGGTTATGCAAGAGGTGCTAACACAGACATGTGAGTATATCAGTGGTAGATATACTTGGCAGACCCGCTGTGAGGCAATGACTTGGTGTCATGAGTCAGCCTCACAAGTGATAGGAGATGCATTGTTCCTTAGACTTGAGGTCATTGACTCTTCTATATAGTTAGGGACATGTTTTGATGCAACACAACACCTCGCCGTAGTTGGGAGGTTATAAAGGCTGACATTGAGTATGTCACAACCCATATATGAAGGTCAATGTATAGATAAAGGATTTGCCCCTTCCTAAGGGAAGCTTGATATCCATGGAGCTCCTCTATAGTGTTGGGAAACCCCAGGGATTTTTAAAAAATTTTACAGACAAGCACAGCGGAAGCAATTCCCAAAACAGGCCAGTCCCAAAAACCCAGAAGATCGAGCCTTGAGAGGAGATCGACACGGTGAGTAGGAGATGACACCTTGATGCAAATTAAGTGATGCGATGTAGGTGCCCAAATGTGCGCCCTCTGCAGTCTTGCACACAGCCGAACCTTGAATCCTCTTCTTCCACGCCCGGTGCTTGCCTCGGGAAGAAGATCCATGCCTTTGGGAGACTTCGTCAATCACTTGCGCCAACTCCAGAGGAGATGCCAAGGCGAGGAGGTAGAGCTTCGTCGGAGTCCAACTCTTGAAGCACTCCACCAAGATCCGAACCGGAATCAACCGAAGCCAAACTCCAACTTTGGAGAGGTGGGCGCCAAGGAACTTCCAAAGTTCCGAACTCACTAAAGGGAAGAGGAGAGGCAATGGGCGAACATCCCTCTTCCTATTTCCAGGAGTGGCGACAAGGGGGACAAGGACGCAAGAGTTCAAGAGTTGCGATGAGGAGGGAGGAAGGGGGTTTATATACCCATGAATAGGTGCACCTCTTCACTAGTGCAGAGGCACACCTCTTCATGAAGAGACAAACCTCTTCAAGAGGTAAAACCCATTTCGCCCACTCCAAGTGCCATGCGCCCAAGTACATTCACCCACTCCAAGTGAGAAGCTCCAAGCTTCTCACCTTAAGAAGATGTCCAACTTGGATTTGTCCACCTTAAGGAAATGCGCCAAGCTCACTCCAAGTAGCTTGCGCCATTCCATTTGGCCCATTGGCCCAAATGGCTTATTGAGCCCATTTGGCCCAAATGGCCCATTGGGCCCATTGGGCCCATTTGGCCTACTAGGCCCAAAAAAACAAGTTTGCTCCAAATGATTCCTTTCATCTCATCTAGCACAGTGGTGCTGATGGATTCTCCCAAACAGATATGAGTTATCCAATAACTCAATCAATAGGCTACCTGATCAATACGAGAACCCGAGTTTCAAGTTGTGCGACCCTGTAGGTTCCTCTGACGTTGGCAGTGATGAACTTAGGTCATCACAAGCAGTGATTGGCACCTAGCAGTGCATCGCTGCTACCCAAGTCATTGGAATGGATATCAGCTTCGACATCCCCATCATCGCAACAAGAAACCGATGCATTACAGTCTCTTTGCCGAACTGATATCCGATTGGACAAAGTGTGTCACCACTTTATTTTCACGCAATCTCATGGTCATGACTAAATCAGGCTTTCACCTGGGTATGACCATACACTTTCATTCATGCAACCATAGGGGGGCCCCGTGGATATCAAGCTTCCCGTAGGAGGGGGCAAATCCTATGTCTGTTCATTGATCTTCTCATAAGGGTATTGATATACCCAATGACAACCATTATGATCTCCCTGCTACGGCGAGGCGTTAGGTTGTATCAAAGTATGCCCCTAACCATATAGAAGAGTCAATGACCTAAAGTCAAGGGATCAACGCATCTCCTGTCACATGTGAGCTTAACTCATGACACCAAGTTAAAGCCTCACAGCGGGTCGGTCCATTATATCCACCACTGATATACCCATATGCCTGCGTTAGCACCCCGTGCGTAACCAGCCCATGTACCAGTCTCACATGTACCAGAGTTGTCCCTTATCCACTCAGGTACTCGACCGGGGACACACCGTTTGAGCACAAATACAATCTGTCTCCAGGGATATTATTATCCATGTACATAATCACAGATGTAAACATAGCAAAATAACGAAAATGCCAGAATGATATATTAAATATCAATATCGAGTAGTACAAGATGGACCAACAACAGGTCCAAGGGTTAGACTGTCTGCGATCTGAAGTCATCAGGGTCAGACTAGAACGATGCCTCAGTGTAGCCCTGAACACTGAGCTCTTCCTATCCCCCATAGACCAAGAACCATTCTTCAGTTCTTCTTAGAAACATAGAATGTTCCTTACAGCCACCCAGTGCTGCAAACCTGGATTGGATTGGTATCGGCTGGTTATGCTCACAGCATAAGCCACGTCTGGTCTAGTGCATAACATCGCATACATGATTGAACCTACTGTCGAAGCATAGGGCACTCGACTCATGTCGTCCCTCTCAGCCTGTGTGACGGGACACTGGCTCTTGGAGAGAATAAGGTCATGTCTCACTGGAAGGTATCCTTTCTTAGAATCCTCTAAGCTGAACCTCTTCAGGACCTTAACAATGTAAGTACTTTAACTAAGGGCCAGGAGCTTCTTGGATCTATCCCAGTAGATCCTCACGCCTAGGATATAGGCAGCCTCCCCTAAGTCTTTCATCTTAAATCACTTCCCCAACCATGTCTTCACAGCTTGAAGACTAGGGATGTCATTTCCGATGAGTAGTATGTCGTCGACATACAAGACCAGAAATGTCACCAAGCTCCCACTGAATATTCTCTATACACAGACGTCATCTTCGCTCTTGATAAAGCCGTAATCTCTTACTGCTTCATCAAATCGAAGATTCCAACTTCGAGAGGGTTGCTTTAATCCATAAATGAAACTTTTTAGCCTGCAGACCTTATTGGCCTCTGCAGGATGGATGAAACCATCAGGTTGTCTGATAAACACATGCTCTGTCAGCTTCCCGTTAAGGAACACTGTCTTTACATCCATCTACCATATCTCATAATCGTGATATGCAGCTATAGCAAGCAGGATTCGAATGGATTTGAACATGGCAACTGGCGAGAAGGTTTCATCATAGTCCACCCCGTGAACTTGTCTGAATCCTTTAGCCACAAGTTTACCCTTATAGGTAACTATGTTGCCATTCATGTCAGTTTTCCTCTTGAAGACCCATTACACCCTATAGGTTTTACCCCATCAGGTAACTGAACCAAATCCCAGACTTGGTTGGCCGACATGGAATCCATCTCGGATCTCATGGCCTCAAGCCATTTCTCCGAGTCCGGTCCAGCGATCACCTCATCATAGGTCCTGGGTTCATCCTCAATGATGAAGATCCCATCGTGTTGGGTCGGCAGCGACCCGTACCTCTCAGGTGCAGGACGAATCCTCCCAGACCTACGTAGGGCCTGTGTCTGAGCCTCTGGTTGCCCAGCAACCGGTGCAGGTGGCTCAGGTTCCACCTCAGTGTCATGTGGTTGCACTTGGACCTCATCCAAGTCAAACTTCCTCCCACTGACTTCTTTCATGAGAAATTCTTTCTCTAGAAAGACAGCACCTCGAGCAACAAAAACTTTGTTCTCGCTGAGAATATAGAAGTAATATCCTTTAGTTTCCTTAAGATATCCCACAAACACGCATTTATCAGATCTGAGTTCTAGCTTGCTAGAATCCTGACGTTTGACATAAGCCTCACATCCCCACACTCTGATAACAGAGAGATTCGGGCATCTCCCACTCCATACCTTGTACGGAATCTTGGAGACACTCTTAGATGAAACATTATTCAGTATGAGAGAAGCTATCTCAAGTGCATGACACGACGAATGAGCGTGGTAGAGTTGCATGACTCATCATAGATAGAACCATGTCCAACAAGGTACGATTCCTCCTTTCAGACACACCATTCCATTGAGGTGTTCCAGGAGGAGTGAGTTGGGGTAGAATCCCACACTCTCTAAGATAGTCAAAGAACTCACCGCTCAGGTACTCTCCACCACGATCTGATCGAAGAGCCGTAATAGATCTACCAAGCTAGTTCTCTACTTTAGGTCTGAACTCATTAAATTTCTCAAAGGATTCGGAATTATGTCTCATCAAATAGACATAACCGTATCTACTGAAGTCATCAGTAAATCTGATGAAGTAGTTGTACCCTCCTCTCGCTTGTTTACTGAATGGCCCACACAAATCACTATGTATGAGATCCAACAAACCTCCAGCCCTCTCACCAATCTTGGTGCAGGGTGCTTTTGTCATTTCCCCAATAAACATGGCTTGCAAGTATCAAACTCCTCCAAGGAGGTTGAATCTAACAATCCATTTGCATGGAGTTGTTGAATGTGATTCTTGTTTATATGGGCTAATCGACAATGCCAAAGGTACGCACCAACTGAACCACTCAGTTTGATCCTTTTATGATTTATGTTACATATAGAGCTATCCATGTCCAAGACATATAATCCATTGCACAAGGTACCCTTCCCATAAAACACATTTGCAAATGAAAAAAAACAAAAGTCCTCTTTTATTTCAAATTTAATTCCTTTCTTTGCCAAGCAAGGAATAGATACAATGTTTTTTGGTAAGAGAAGGTACATAATAGCAATTAATTAACTCTTGTTGAAGTCCAGAAGGCAGGGAGAGCGTCAAAAGTCCTACGGCAACAGCAGCAACCTATGCTCCGTTTCCTACACGTAGGTCAATCTCTCCAGGCCAGACCACTCTACTTTTCTTGATCCCCTACATATTTGTACAAATATGAGCTCCGCATATGGTATCCAATACCCATGACATAGAAGTAGAATGGTTGACTTCGGTAACAAAAATACCTGAGCCAGAAGATGAAGCCCTGCTTCTCTTCTCCTCGTTCTGAAGTCGCACCATGTCCTTCAACTTGTGAGGTGGCCCTCCACATGAATAGCACCTGTTATTTTTGATCCTTTCCATCTTTAGTTTCAGTTCCTTGGTTAAACCTTTCGGTTCACCACACTGAATGACTACTTTGGGAGGGTTGAGCTCAACCAATTCATTGAAGAGCTGCCTTAGATTATAAATAATCTCAAAAGCACTCTTAGATTCATATTGCCCTCTAAATTCAGGCGACATGTTGGTTAGCATCAAATTAGCAACCTCCAAAGTATCAGCTTGATGCTTATCAAAAGCATCCTTCTCAGCCGCTGAGGACGAGCATGTCAGCCAAGCTGAACAGCATTGAGACATTATTCAGAAGCACACTTATTGCAGCAGACAATGTAACAAACTGAATAACAACCATTGCCTTTATAAACATAAGA
>CM050438.1:69803693-69833443 GCA_027562315.1 Costus pulverulentus
TTTAGAAAACACAAGTGATCTCAAGTCAAAGGACATGTGCCACTCAGTGCATACAAGGATCACTCACATTGTGACAAGCAATTGAATATCCTAGTAGGGTCTGTCCAGATGAACATAGTCATCTGGGTATGGTGCTGATGGATTCTCCCAAACATATATGAGTTATCCAATAACTCAATCAATAGGCTACCCGATCAATACGATAACCCGAGTTTCAAGTTGTGCGACCCTGTAGGTTCCTCTGACGTTGGCAATGATGAACTCAGGTCACACAAGCAGTGCATCGCTGCTACCGAAGTCATTGGAATGGATATCAACATCGACATCCCCATCATCGCAACAAGAAACCGATGCATTACAGTCTCTTTGCCTAACTGATATCCGATTGGACAAACTGTGTCACCACTTTATTTTCACCCAATCTCATGGTCATGACTAAATCAGGCTTTCACCTAGGTATGGCCATACACTTTCAGTCATGCAACCATAGGGGGGCCCCATGGATATCAAGCTTTCCATAGGAAGGGGCAAATCCTATGTCTGTCCATTGATCTTCTCATATGGGTCATGACAAACCCAATGACAACCGTTATGACCTCCCTGCTACGGCGAGGCGTCAGATTGTATCAAAGTATGTCCCAACCATATAGAAGAGTCAATGACCTCAAGTCAAGGGATCAATGCATCTCCTGTCACATGTGAGCTTAACTCATGACACCAAGTTAAAGCCTCACAGCGGGTCGGTCTAGTATATCCACCACTGATATACCCATACGCCTGCGTTAGCACCCCGTGCGTAACCAGCTCATATACCAGTCTCACATGTACCAGAGTTGTCCCTTATCCACTCAGGTACTCGACCGGAGACACACCGTTTGAGCACAGATACAATCTGTCTCCAGGGACATTATTATCCATGTACATAATCTGATGGATGCAGCGAGCACAAGCAACGAAGGTACAAATGGAGCCTACGACTACCTTAGTCAAAGGCCCAGAAGTTTACGAATAAGCTAGCAAGCTAAATCAATAAAGCTAGCTCAATAATAGATGGAATCAGTTCAACCACAAGTGAAGCTTAAGACATTCAAGCTTACTTAGAAATTTGCCACATACAAATAAAACCCGTGCAGCCACATGAAGGAAATAGAGTAATCATCGGCAAGCTCCAGATCAGCCGTTAAATGCCAAGCGACACTGCAAAGAGGTTCCACAACATTCATCATCAGCCAACTTTATCCTTAACGTTTCCCTGCTCAAGATGGAAGTTGCAACGTCTATCTTCAACGCATCCCTGCTGCTCCAGCTATGGAAATTGCAACGTACGCTTGCAATGTCTCTCCACGCTCAAGCTATATGTATCCTCTCGTATGCCACTTGTAATAGACAGATTTGATGAAAGTTGAGTTTATGGAATAGTTTTCTAGTGTAATTCCTCTTCTATCGGATGTCCTCATCCTCCACCTCCTTCTCCTTCTAGGGCCGAGCCCCTTCCTCCTATCCTCCTCTCTTCCTCTATTCTCTACCCTCTCCTTCCTCCAGAAATCAAACCAACCAGTCACGGTTCCCTGTTTTCAGAATTCCAAAATTTTGAGAGCTTGCCGCCTGCGATCCAACCGTCCGATCATCACGCAACTTCAGCCATCTCTCCTCCTTCACAATATGAAGCAACAACCACCGGCATTGCTCCATCCGCCTCTCCGATGGCCGGAGTCGAGACTCCGATGCCATCCCCTGTTTCCGCCATGCTCACGCCCTAGATTCGCCTTCTGGCGTCGTTCTCCTCCGGCCGGCCATCATTCGACCACAAACTCCGGCCACGACCTCTCTCCCATCACACAAACCTCCAGTTGAAATAGGTTTGGAGTTCATCCACCATCGGACGAACGGTGAACACCTCTGCTCCAATCCCGCTACTGCTCTGTTCCAACAAGAACACCCTCCGCCTCTGTAGCCTTCTGCCCTTCATCGTCATTCTCCTCCGACAAGCCTCAACTCGCCTCCAAACTGTGGCCACGTCGTCACCACCAACACAAGGAGTCCCAGTTGTAGCAGGTTCAGCGCTCGTGTCTTCTACGACTTTCGGCGATGACCTCTGTTCTTCTGGCGCACCTACCCTGTTCCGCTAAACAACCACCTCCAGTTTCCCAACTGGCCCTGTTCCGATTGAAGAGCCGTTTCTCCACCTCTGCCGGTGCTCCGACGCCGACCCCATGTTCTACACCTTCCCTCGTTACCAAAGTCGCCGACGAACACCCAAGCTCCCGCATCACTGATCGGCGCATGCTTCGCTTGCCTGTTTCCACACTTCGCACTGCTGTTGTGTTCAAGTTTTGCTCAAACTCTAATCTGATTAAGCTTGTTCACGCAGGTACTTTAAGCAATCAGCGCCACCAAAATCTTGATCTTTGGCGTCAGTAGGAAGAACTCACCTTGCTCTAATAGATGGACGAGTCAATCCAACTGAAGCGACAATGGATCAACTTCAGAAGCATAAGAAAATTTCTTACCTGATTAACTCCTGCAAATTGATTTTATAAACTAATCTGATTAGTGTATTTTACACTGGTACCTTAAGCAAGCGGTGCAACAAAGATCTTGAACTATGGTTTGATAATGAATCACTCATCTTGCACTTTCATTTGGACTAGTTGATGCAAGCCCAGGTTCAACGGTTTAATCTAGCCGGCATTGCAAAATTTGTAATCTGAAACATTTCTGTGCAGTTTTAACTCACTAATTTGAATAGCTATATTGTTGTAAGTATTATAAATGCCTGACAGCTCTTCACGCTACTATTCTTACACGATTCACATAACTAATCTTGTTATACATCTTGGTTAAATTGGTTCTTATTTTTGATTTATAGATTTTCCTACAAGGCATAGCAACTTATCGTAATTGATTAATTTTATCGCCTTGGATTTCTAGTTATTTTTCAAGATTTTGATTTTGCTGAAAATAAAAAAATAAATAAATAACTGAATTTTATATCAGTAGTTTTACTCCGCGTTCCCCCCCCCCCCCTACATCAGTTTGGTATCAGAGGGCAGGTTGTGGGCAACTCTTGTATGTCCACACGATCCTTTGCTTTGCTCATTGCATAAAAAAAACATGCTTTCATGTTTCTTGTATTTAGTTTGCATGTTAGTTAAGTAATTTTCTGTTTATTTCCTTAAAAAAAAATCATTCTTAGTTTTTACCTTGTTCTTTCATGCTTAGTTGTTCTTAATAGTTTGTTTGCATTTAAATAAAAAAAAATTACATGCTTGTTAATTGATCTTTTGTTTGCATATTTTAAAGTTATTAGCTTGTTGAAGTTTGTTTTCATAAAAAAAGAATAAGAAAAACTAGATGCTCTCACCTTTAGTTCCTTTTGCATGCTAGAAAAAAAAAACTTATTATGCGTTTTCATATTTAGATCTTTATTGCTTTTGCATGCTAGTTTGATTTATCTCAGATTTAACTTTTCATCCTAGCCCATATCATCTTAGGGAGCTCTATTTTCAAAATATTATATTGTGTTTTTAAATCACCGCATGGCCACTAGTATCAATCAAGAACAAATGCTCAAATTTTATGACAACCTCAAGTCCATGGAGAACAATCTCAAAACCTGTCACAACTGCATAGAAGACATGATACAAACTTTACACAACCAATATCTAGAGAAACTTCCAACTTATAGTGTCACCTTTAGAAATGATTTTTTTCCATACCTACATCAAAATGAAAGATAAGATGTGTAAGGTAGCCATAGATGAGTCCATAGGCTTCAACTTCATAACCCCTAGTGCCATTGATAGATTTGGCCTTACCAGTGAGCCCATCCCAGACCCTTGCACCATTAGTAGGGATGATGGAACCAAAACCTTACTGAACCATATGTGCTTAGTTCCTATTTTGTTAGGTACCCTTCTACTAGAAGTTTGGTGTTATGTCTTACCCTTAGAAGGTACATACCATGTCCACCTAGGAGCACTTTGGTTATATGATGACAATGGGTATTACCAAAGGCAAGATGATTCATATGTCTTAAGATGCCAAAACCCAAAGATTAAGATCAAGAGGTCCAAACCTAAAACCTCTAAGGTACCTACTCCCTCAAACTCTCAAGAGAATATACCAACCTTAGAGTCTACCATGGGAACAAAAACAAGCTTTGGTAACACATGTGAAACTCAACAAGCAAACCATGAGGTAGAATCCATACCTCAACCTTCAATTTTAGGGCCCATACCCGCAGGTCCTCAACCTGAGTCTAGCAATCCAGCTAAAGAAACCATAGTTGACTTGTCTGAGAGTCAAACTACACCTGAGTTGCCCATAGAGACCACAGTAGGCTTGTCTCAACCTAAGTGTCAAATAGGGCCATTACCTTCAATTTTAGGGCCCATACCCATAGGTTCTCAACTTGAGCTTAGCACTACTACTATAGAGCCTAAAGTTGAACCCAAACCATTAGGTCTTCTTCAACAACATTTTGAACCTAAACTCAAGCCTTTTCAACTTGACGTAGATCCTAATCCTGAACCTTTAGGGCAACACCTAGGCTTATAAAATTTTTTCCAGGACCCTATGATCCTTGAATCTTGTCTTTTAGGTCCTTCTACCCACACCCTTAAGCCACCATTAGTATTTACAAAACATAATGAACTCAAACATGCTTTGCACTGTGCTTTTATTGAAATTGAGTATATTGATTTCATCATTCCTTGTTCTTTTCTAAGTCCCATGATTTTCTATGACAAACTTACTAATGAGTATGGCCGAGAAAGGGAATTTTCTACAGGTGTTCCTGATTTGCAGCTTGGACTATGGATATTGACTGTTCAACTCCTCCACCTACGCAAGAACAATTCTTCGGGGAAGAATTTTCTTTCGCGCGGGGAGAACTGATGGAGGCAGCGAGCACAACCAACGAAGGTACAAATGGAGCCTACGACTACCCTAGTCAAAGGCCCGGAAGTTCACGAATAAGCTAGCAATCTAAATCAATAAAGCTAGCTCAATAATAGATGGAATCAGTTCAACCACAAGTGAAACTTAAGACATTCAAGCTCACTTAGAAATTTGCCGCATACAAATAAAACCCGTGCAGCCACATGAAGGAAATAGAGTAATCATCGGCAAGCTCCAAATCAGCTATTAAATGCCAAGCAACGCTGCAAAGAGGATCTGCAACATTCATCATTAACCAACATTATCCTCAATCTCTCCCTGCTCAAGATGGAAGTTGCAAGGTCTATCTTCAACGCGTCCCTGCTGCTCCAGCTATGGAAATTGCAACGTTCGCTTGCAATGTCTCTCCACGCTCAAGCTATATGTATCCTCTCGTATGCCGCTTGTAATAGACAGATTTGATGAAAGTTGAGTTTATGGAATAGTTTTCTAGTGTAATTCCTCTTCTATCGGATGTCCTCATCCTCTTCCTCCTTCTCCTTTTAGGGCCGAGCCCCTTCCTCCTATCCTCCTCTCTTCCTCTATTCTCTACCCTCTCCTTCCTCCAGAAATCAAACCAACTAGTCATGGTTCCCTGTTTTCAGAATTCCAAAATTTTGAGAGCTCGCCGCCGGCGATCCAACTGTCCGATCATCACGCAACTTCAGCCATCCCTCCTCCTCCACGATACGAAGCAATAGCCACCGGCATCGCTCCATCTGCATCTCCAATGGCCAGAATCGAGACTCCGATGCCAGCCCCTATTTCTGCCATGCTCATGCCCTAGATCTGCCTTCCGGCGCCGTTCTCCTCCGGCCGGCCATCATTCGACCTCAAACTCCGGCCATCACCTCTCTCCCATCACACAAACCTTCAGTTGAAATAGGTTTGGAGTTCGTACACCATCGGACGAATGGTGAACACCTATGCTCCAATCCCGCTACTGCTCTATTACAACAAGAGCACCCTCCGCCTCCATAGCCTTCCGCCCTTCATCGTCGTTCTCCTCCGACAAGCCTCAACTCGCCTCCAAACTCCGACCACACCATCACCACCAACACAAGGAGTCCCAGATGTAGCAGGTTCAACGCTCGTGTCTTCTATGACTTCTGGCGACGACCTCTGTTCTTCTGGCGCACCTCCCCTGTTCCATTAAACAGCCGCCTCCAGTTTCCCAACTGGCCCTGTTCCGATTGAAGAGCCGTTTCTCCGCCTCTGCCGATGCTCCGACGCCGACCTCATGTTCTACACCTTCCCTTGTTACCAAAGTCGCCGACGAACACCCAAGCTCCCACATCGCTGATCGGCTCAAGCTTTGCTTGCCTGTTTCCACACTTTGCACTGCTGTTGTGTTCAAGTTTTGCTCAAACTCTAATCTGATTAAGCTTGTTCACGCAGGTACTTTAAGCAATCGTCACCACCAAAATCTTGATCTTTGGCGTCAGTTGGAAGAACTCACCTTGCTCTAATAGACGGACGAGTCAATCCAACTGAAGCGACAATGGATCAACCTCAGAAGCATAAGAAAATTTCATACTTGATTAACTCCTGCAAATTGATTTTATAAACTAATCTGATTAGTGTATTTTACGCAGGTACCTTAAGCAAGCGGTGCAACAAAGATCTTGAACTATGGTTTGATAATGAAGCACTCATCTTGCACTTTCATTTGGACTAGTTGATGCAAGCCCTGGTTTAACGGTTTAATCTAGCTGACATTGCAAAATTTGCTATCTGAAACATTTCTGTGCAGTTTTAACTCACTAATCTGAATAGCTATATTGTTGCAAGTATTATAAATGCCTAACAGCTCTTCACGCTACTATTCTTACACGATTCACAAAACTAATCTTGTTATACATCTTGGTTAAAATGGTTTTTATTTTGGATTTATGGATTTTCCTACACGGCATAGCAACTTATCATTATTGATTAATTTTATCGCCCTGGATTTTTGGTTATTTTTCAAGATTTTGATTTTGCTGAAAATAAAAAAATAAAAAAATAAAAAAATAAAAAAAATAACTGAATTTTATATCAGTAGTTTTACTCCACGTTCCCCCCCCCCCCCTACATCATAATCACATATGTAAACATAGCATAATAACAACAATGCCAGAATGATATATTAAATATCAATGTCAAGTAGTACAAGATGGACCAACAACAGGTGTAAGGGCATATACACCAACATATGGTTCTATGACTGAAAGTGTATGTCAAAATCTATACAAAAATTCATAGTATATTTTATGTCATTTGATAGGTCCATTTGTGTCATATTCATGCTCTTTTGCTTATTTTCATGCCTTATTTGTCAAATATTGCAGAATCTACACTTTTTCTAGTTTTTGATCATTTTCAGGTAAAAGGTATCATTTTAAGGTGTTTTCAAGCAATTCAAGTGCATAGACAAATTCCCATCATCAAGAGAAAATTACATGTCAAATTTCACGTAAATCGGAGCTTCAGACCAAATTACGGTAGGACCGTAATCAATATTTTAAGTATCGTGGTTTTACTGAACCTACAGAATAAACCACGATACTACTATAATTAATATTGTAGGCCGTAATTTCGGTCAATTTCTATCCAGAAAGATTTGCAGATATTACGGCACTACCGTAACGAATATTACGGTACCGTAATTTGGGGTGATTTCTTTCTAGAAGGTTTTGCGCCATCATGGTACTGCCGTGGTTGTTTTAACGGCACGTAATTATTCTAGAATTTTGACCAGAACACATTACGACACTGCCATAATGGAAATTACGGCCGTAATTCTATTCTAGACAGCCGATTTTCCTGGTCTTATTGAAGCCCGATTTTTACGCGGATGATTGCGGAAGATTTAGACCACCAATTCAAGATCCGTAAAAAGGGGAATACTGGAGAGAACAAGGGGAAGATCAGCTGTGATTCCCCATGCTTTCATTTTTTTCTATGAAGACATCCTTGTGTGATAGCATTCCATTTGAAATCATTGTATAATGTAATATTTAAGGGTTCCTTGCTTAATGGTCTTGCACTTACAACTCAAGAGTTATACTAGAACTCATTGGGATTACAAGGACTCATTGGGAATTATGTGAAAAGAAAGGGGCAAAAAGATAATTTCACTATTTAGAGCATATGATAAACTTATAGGTAATTTGATTCTAGTTGTTGAAGTAGAGAAACTAAAATATTGTTCTTAATGGAGGAGAAAAGTGTGAAACCACCTTATGATTTCAAAAAAATAGAGTTAACAAGATGACGCCACATGCTTGCATGCATGTTGGCCACCTCAAGCTTGTATGAGAAGACACCTCATGCTAGATATTTCTATGACTAGATAATCTTTATTTCATCATGATATTTTTGGCATGGTAATTTTACTTAAGAGATTATTGTCTTTAATCGCTTCTAGTGTCATGCTTTAACATGTTTTAGAGTTTTTGTGTATGGACTGAGAAGATGATACGCATAAACTTGGAACACTAGAATTTATGGTAGGAGCTCATCGCAAGAGATTGGTTGTGTTCTTATTTTTAGATTTTAGATGCTTATTTCTTGTTGATGTTTTGACATAGAAATTATTACTGTTTTAGACAAGAAAATATGCTAGAGATAGATATTTGATTGTTAAAAAACCTTAAGTAAAACCTGTGAAACTAAGGTGCGAGAGTGCTTAGTTTTGCTTGAGATCTTGATATTGAGGTGGAATGCATGAGAGTGATTCTTAATCTCTTTAATCAAAGTTTACTTATGTTTAACATTGAATAGAT
Source organism: Costus pulverulentus (assembly GCA_027562315.1). NCBI lineage: Eukaryota > Viridiplantae > Streptophyta > Magnoliopsida > Zingiberales > Costaceae > Costus > Costus pulverulentus. The sequence continues at coordinate 69,812,402 of CM050438.1, forward strand.
CTTACATGAGAGTGAGGATCATTCTTTGTAAATTGATTACGCTAGAGCGAGTTAATTTCTTTATTAAGTAAGCTATATCTTTACCATAACAAAAAAAGATTGATGAACCTTTAATTATATCTAGTCATAAATATTAAGGTGGATGAAACCCTAGTCCCAATGCTTTCTCTCTGATTATCTCTTTAGCATATACTTTGCATAGTTATTTCTATCATATTCGACTTGCTTAGCTAGTGAGAAATCATCTATTTGGTACTTAACAATAAGGTCTCTGTGCTTCCATATCTTTCTTTATTACTTCGAGTATCCGTGCACTTGCGGACTACAACAGCATACTACGACGGTAGACATCTAGATGGGTAAAAACCTTGTTGCATCCTTGAGAGAGGACAACTTGTACCTTTGTTGATTACCCTATAACTGTTGGGGAGAATTTTTTATATTACTAGCTATCCACGCATGACGCGTCAAGGCGGTGAACCCTGGCCTTGATGTCGTACATCCTAAGACTTCCCATCGAGTAATTTCCTTGCTTTCTTAATTAGCTTTAACTTAGCAACCTATTTACAACAACTAAGGTTTGTCTAGCTTGTGATAACTCAATTAGTTGGTACTTGATATTAGGTCTTTGTGGGATCGATTCATATATATTACTTCGATAGTCCGTATACTTGAGGAGCCTATCAAGTTTTTGGCGCCGTTGCTGGGACCAAATCTATCAATATCGACACGATTAAGTTATCGCTAGACTAGACATTTGTCTTTCTTTTAGTTTACATGTTTCTACTTATTTATTGTTAAGATCTTTTATATATATCATATATCACTACATATCTCTTTGCTAATTGGAAAGTTTGCCTTTGAATTTGCTTGGTTTATGCGTATAACTCTACAGTCGGGAGAACTAATACCTGCAGATCCAGAAATTGAAAAGACATTCCGACAACATAGAAAAGCTAAGTCCAAGGCAGCTACACTGAAGAACTTCTTGAAAAGCCCAAGATGGACAACCACCGGACACTTAGGGACTTTGCTTTACCAAACGCACAGGGCCTACATACCAGCATAGCTCGGCTTCCGATCGAGGCAAATAATTTTGAGATCAAGCCGGCTCATGTCAACATGGTGACACAACATCAATTCGGGGGTTCATCAGTTGAGGATCCAAATTTACACCTATCAATTTTCCTTGAAGTTTGTGATACTTTGAAGATGAATGGTGTCTTAGACGATGCATTGCGATTGAGACTGTTTCCCTTTTCCTTGAGGGACCATGCTCATGCTTGGCTGCATTCACTTTCTTCCGGATCTATCTCCACATGGGGTCAGCTCTCCACTGCTTTCCTCTTGAAATATTTTTCGCCAAGCAAGACGGCCCAATTGAGAACCCAAATCACCAATTTTGCTCAAAGGGAAACCGAGTCACTATGTGAAGCGTGGGATCGCTTCAAAGAATATTAAAGGATGTGCCCTCACCGTGGTTTGGAGAAGTGGTTCCTCGTCCACACATTCCATAGTGATCTCAACTACAACACTCGACTTACCATTGATGCGGCGGTTGGTGACGCATTGATGAAAAAGGGGGTTGACGATGCCTTGAATCTCATAGAGGATATGACAATGAACCAGCACCAGTGGTCAATTGAGAGGGAGGGACCATCTAAGGCGGGTGGTAAATTTGAACTTGATGCATTGAGCTCTATAGCCACCAAGGTGGATTCTCTAGCTCACAAGCTTGAAACCTTGGGATTGAACTCCACCACCACCAATATCTCTTGCGAGAGTTGTGGTACTTTAGGACATTCGTCAGCCGATTGCCAAATGGGACCTACTCCCTTCGCAGACTTAGCCCCAGATCATGTAAATGTGCTTAATGGTTTCCCATCGAGGCTGCAGCATGATCCCTATTCTAACACGTAGAATCCTAGGTGGAGGCACCACACAAACTTTTCTTATGGCAACAACGATACGGCGCAACAAGCCAACTATAGACAACCCCCGGGTTTCCAACAACAAACGCAGCAACCTCAACCGACAAAGTCAAGTTTGAAATCCATGTTAGAAAGTTCTATGGCGGGTCAGGCTAAGTAGAATGATCGTATGAATGAGACAATCCAGCAGCTAGCCTCTCATGTTGACGCATTGACTACACATAGTAAGATGCTCGAAAACCAAATTGCGCAACAGGCCTCCTCCTCATCTAGACCTCCCGGGAGACTTCTAGGACAACCCGAGGCCAATCCTAGAGAGCATTGCAACGCTATCACCACGTGCAGTGGGAAACAACTTGATGAGCCTAGGATGAGTTTGGAGACCTTAAGGAAAGAAGGGGTAAGTATGGAAATGCCCTAATGCCGAACAAGAGAAGAACAAGGAATTGGCATACACACCACCACCACCTTATGTGCTGGCTATTCCTTTTCCGCAAAGATTAGCAAAGGCGAAGCTTGATCGCCAATTTAGTAAATTCTTATAGGTCCTTAAGAAGCTTTATATCAATATCTCTTTCACTGATGCCCTCACACAAATGTCATCTTATGCGAAGTTCCTCAAGGAGATATTGTCAAATAAGAGGAAATTGGAAGTTCAAGGAAACGTGGCGTTGATAGAGGAGTGTAGCGCCATAATTAAGAATAAATTACCTCCCATGTTAAAAGACCCTGGAAGTTTCTCAATCCCTTGTCAGATTGGGAACGTGAGTTTTGATCATGCTCTATGCGACCTTGGAGCCAGTGTGAGTCTTATACCACTCTCGATTTGCAAGAAACTGGATATGGGGGAATTGAAGGAGACAAGTATCTCATTGCAACTTATCGACCGCTCGGTTCAGCACCCAGTGGGTATATTGGAGGATGTACCATTCAAGTCGATAAATTCTTTATTCCGACAGATTTTGTTATGTTGAAAATGGAAGAGGATGTCCGGCTTTCCATAATACTAGGCCGACCTTTCTTGGCTACTATTGGTGCCATAATCGACATCAAAAATGGAAAGCTCACATTGAATGTCGGTGAGGATATTGTCGATTTTGATATTTCTAAATGTCTACAGCATCCTTTTTTTGTAGGGAGTTGCTATAGTGTAGATGTTGTGGAGGAAGAGTTGGGCAGCACATGTACCATTAGCAACAACTTCGATCCTTTGGAGGAATACCTACTTGGAAATGAAAAAGAAGAAGAAGTTGAATCTGAAGTGGCAACGTGCTCACAACCACCAGATACCACCCCTCTCTACAACTTGGAGTGTCTCAACCTCGAGCAACAACTCATCGCAGTAAAAGATGACAAAGAGGTTGAATTCAAACTATTACCGAATAACCTGAGGTATGAATTCTAAAAACATGTACCATTGAATTCAAACTATTACCGAATAACCTGAGGTATGAATTCTTAGGCTCAAACTCCACTTTACTAGTGACAGTAAACGCAGGACTTGATAAGGTACAAACTTAGTTACTTTTGGATACACTTAGAGAATACAAGAATGTGATTGGATATAAATTTGAAGATATCAAAGGTATTTATCTCTCCATTTGTTGGTGTTTATGCCCTTAGACCTAGTTTTGGTCTATACCTTGTACTACTTGACTTTGATATTTCTTATATATCATTATGGCATTGTCATTATTATACTTTTTTTTACATTTGCGATTGTGTACTTGCATGATGATGTCCCTGGAGACAGATTAGATCTGTGCTCAAACTCTTGTCCCAAGTCAATGTACCTTAGTGGACATGGGATAGCTCTGGTACATCTGAGACTGGTATATGGGTTGGTTAGGCATGAGATACTAACACAGACTGTTGGTGTATATGCCCTAGGACCTAGTTTTGGTCCATTATTGTACTACCTGAATTTGACATTTATATCATTCTGGCATTGTCATTATCAATGTTTGTCTACATCTACGATTATGTACTTACATGATAATGTCCCTGAAGACAGATTGGATCTATGCTCAAATGATCGTCCCCAATCGATGTACTAGAGTGGATATGGGACAACTCTGGTACTTGTGAGACTGGTATATGGGCTGGTCAGGCACGAGGTGCTAACGTAGACATATGGGTATATCAGTGGTGGATATACTGGACCGACCTACTGTGAGGCAATGACTTGGTGTCATGAGTTATCCTCACAAGTGATAGGAGATGCATTGATCCCTTGACTTGAGGTCATTGGCCATTCTATATGGTTAGGGACATGCTTTGATACAACCTAACACCTCGCCATAGTTGGGGGGTAATAACGGTTTATCATTGAGCATGTCACGACCTATAGGAGAAGGTCAATAGACAGACATAGGATTTGGCCCTTCCTAAGGGAAGCATGATATCCATGGAGCTTCTCTATGGTTCTACGACTAAAAGTGTATAGCCATACCCAGGTGAGACCTGATTTAGTCATAACCATGAGATTGGATAAAAACAAGTGGTGACACACTTGTCCAATCGGATATCAGTTCGGCAAAGAGATTGTAATGCATCTGTACCTGATTGCGATGATGGGGATGTCGATGTCAATATCCATTCCGATGACTTGGGTAGCAGCGATGCACTGCTAGGTGCCACTCACTGCTTGTGGTGACCTTAGGTTAGCACTACCAACGTTAGAGGAACCTACAGGGTCGCACACCTTGATACTCGAGTTCTCGTATTGATCGAGAAGCCTTATGATCGAGTTATTGGATGACTCGGATCTATTTGGGAGATTTCATCAGCACCGATGGGCCTAATGAGATGTAAGAAACTTATTAGGGCCAACTTCCATTTTTGGCATATTCACCAAACTAACCATGGTTAACCTAGTTTGACCTTGGGTTAAATTGGATTAGATCCAACGGGTTGATTGACATGCATAATGGACCTTGTGCTAGACCCATTCTATAATTGGGCTTATTAATAAGTTAAATGGGCTTAAGGAGAAGAATGTGTAGGCGCATGTTTAACCCTAGTTAGACTAGGGTTGGCGCCTATGACACATATGGTTAATCTATGTTGATTTAATCATTTGTGGGCTAATTAATTAATTAATTAAATAATTGATGACAACAAAATATATAGTATATTTTGTATCATTTTCTATACCTTTTCATGCTAAATTGAAGATCTTTTGCTTATTTTCATGCTGAATTTATCAAATATTGCAAAGTCTACTTCTATTTTGGTTTTTCATGATTTTCAGGAAAAAGACACTATTTTGAGGCATTTTTAATCAAAATAAAATACATGAAAGAGTTACTATCATCAAGAGGAGATCACTCGACAAATTTCACGCAAAACGGAGCAACTCACCAAAATACGGTAGTGTCGTAATCTATTTTACGGTACAGTATTTTCGTACGCTACCGTAAAATCAAGAGCACTGCCGTAATTTGGTGGATTTTTGGAACAGAAGATTTTGTGATTTTATGGCACAGCCGTAATGAATTACACGGGCTGTATTTTCCTGACACTTCAGAGCAGAGAACACAAGTGATTTTACGGCACTGCTATGAAATATTACACTACCGTATTTTGGAGCGCATTCAGAACAGAATACATTGCTGAAATTATGGCACGGCCATAAACTATTTTATGGTACCATATTTTGTTCAATTTTTTACCAGAAAGTTACACAGAAAATATGGCACTACCGTAATATATTTTACGGTACCGTAATTACACTCAAAAACGCGATTTTTATGGGTTTGATTCTTGCGCGGGCTATAACTTTTGATCCAGAGCTCCAAATTGAGATCTGAAAGTTTTTATGGACTTGTCCTTAAGAGGAGAAGACACACGCACTGAAAGGAGGAATTTATATCAAGTATCAAGGGAGAAATCGCCAAAGAGGCATCTTGGGTTTGGCCTCACGCCGAGAGGCATAGAGGGCACCTTAGGCCACGACTTTCACACAGAAGCTTTTCCTATGGATAAAGAAGATACACCAAAAGTTTTAGAGTAAGAGGAGTCCGATTGGAAGAGGAATCAATGAAGTAAGCATCGCCGGCACTATTCACAGTGAGTTCCTTGCAAATTACGGCTGTGTTTAATTTCACAGCCGTGTTGTAAAGTTTATTTCTTCCTTCTCTTCAATTTTTGATACTTTGAAACTATTGTTGATTGTATTTCTTTCTCCATGCTTGCTTAGACATATTTTGGGACATGGGGTGCATTCCCCCGTGATTTTTAATGATTAGATAATCGTCTTTCTCGTCATGATAATTTTGCCATGATAATTTTTCTCATGTGATATTTGAGCTTAGACTCTCTATAGATCCACGTTACTAATCATGTTTTTAGAATTTTCGCTATTGACTGAAAGGTAATTGCTTGAGAATTCAGAACCCTATAATTGCATGTTATGAACTCTTCCTTACGTTAGATCCAACTTGATGTATTCTAGTAGAATAATTGCCATAATTATAACATGAATCTATAGATCGATGTCTATTTGTCAAATGTGGAGATCTTGCACGAAAGTGAGGATCGGAATGTTGGAGATCCATGAGTAAAAGTAGTGTTGAGGCTCGGATGCACGAAAGTGATCCTTGAGATTCCACTAGAGATTATCAACCTAGAACTCGGATGCACGAAAGTGATCCTTGAGTTCATTGATTGATGATTTACTTATCATTAGCCTGGGATAAGTCTTGCGCAAAAGCGAGGATTGGTCCCTGCATGATTGTCTGCACGAAAGTGAGATGATCCTTTTATGAAGTAAATTAAGTCTTTATCTTGATAAAATTATACTGACGACCTTTTATTTATATCTAATCATTGAAATCAGGGTGCATGAAACCCGAGTCCCATATTTATCTCTCTGATTTACTTTACACTCTATCTGTTGATCATTGCATCATATTCAATTTACTTAGCTAGCGAGAATACAACTATTTGATACTTAACAATAAGGTCTCTATGGTTCGATATTTTTATTACTTCGAAGTATCTGTGCACTTGCGGAAACCTATCAATAATTAATTGGAGTCCTAATTGGATTCGGACTTGATTATTTAAATAATTAATTAGAGTCCTAATTGGATTAGGACTTGATTAATTATTAAAATAATTCAATTTCCTACTTCTTCTCCTAGCCGCCCACTTGGCTTAATTGTAGCCATCCCTAAACCGCCCATGGTCTCTATAAAAGAGACCCTAGCCGCCCCTCTCAAGAGGGAGACAACTCTTCGAGGCGTTAACCACAAGTGAGGGGCGACAACTTAAGGGCTAGTGGCGCATCTTCTTCCATCAAAGGCTGAGAGCACACCTCTTCCTCCTTTCCTCTTGGCGCAAGGAGTATTGGTGTCTTGGCGGCTTGTCTTCATCTCCTTCTTCCTCCTTCCTCTTGGCGCTCCTTGCTTTGAAGATGTCGCAAGTGGCGTAGAAGGAGCACAAGGCTTGGATCTTCTTCCCGAGGCTAGCACCAAGCATCGAAGAAGAGGACTCGAGGTGATCCGTGTGTGTGAGTCTGAAGAGGGCGCACGCTTGGGCGCCTACTACGACATCAGCCTCGCCTTGCTCAAGGTATTTTCTATCTCATCATGTCGACTCTCTTGCATGCGATCTTCATTGGGTTTTTGGGACTGACCTGTTTCGGGGATATTATTCCGCTGTGCATTGTATTTGTTTCTGAAAAAATTTGAAAAATATCCCTGGGGTTTCCCAACACAGACATATGAGTATATCAATGGTGGATATACTAGACAGACCCATAGTGAGGCTATCACTTAGTGTCATCAGTTATCCTCACAAGTGACAGGAGATGCATTGATCCCTTGACTTGAGGACATTGGCTCTTCTATGTGGTTAGGGACATACTTTGATGGAATCTAACACCTCACTATAGTTGGAAGGTTATAACGGCTGTCATTGAGTATGTAACAACCCATATGAGAAGATCAATGTACAGACAGAGGATTTGCCCCTTCCAAAGGGAAGCTTGATATCCATGCCCCCCCCATATGGTTCTATGAATGAAAGTGTATGGCCATACCCAAGCGGAAACCTGATTTAGTCATGACCATGAGATTGGGTGAAAAGAAGTGGTGACACACTTGTCCAATTGGATATCAGTTTGACAAAGAGACTGTAATCCATTTGTACCTAGTTGCGATGATGAGGATGTCGATGTCCATATCCATTCCGATGACTTGGGTAGCAGCGATGCATTGCTAGGTGCAACTCACTGCTTGTGATGACCTTAGAACATCACTGCCAACATCAGAGGAACCTACAGGGTTGCACACCTTGATACTCAAGTTCTCGTATTGATCGGAATGCCTTAAGATTGAGTTATTGGATAGCTCGGATCTATTTGAAATATTTCATCAGCGCTAATAGGCTTGATGAGATGGAGGAGACTTATTGGAGCCAAACTTCATTTTCAGCAAGATAACCTGAAATTGACCATGGTTGGTCACATACGAGTTAGGGTTGCATTGGATTGGGTCCAATGGCTTAATCAACCTTTGTAATGAAGTTTGGGCTTGCTCATTACCCTAAGTTATCATGAAGAGATAAGAGGGCATAAGGGTATAATGAGGATAAAACTTACCCCATTGGCGCCTATGGGCATAAAGGGGAGAAGTTGGCGTAATGTGCTTCATTAGGAAACAATTGGCACCTCCCCCTTCATCCTTGGATGGAAACCTTGCCTCTAAGGCAAGGCTTGGGGTGCATATGGCTGAATATACTTATATGGCAAGTCCTAGGCGTATATGGTATAAGGGATGAGGTTTATGTTAAAGTCTTGGAGACTTTCCTTACCTCAAACCCTAATTGCCATCCCCTAAACCCGAGTCGCATCTCTCATTGTGCTTTGCACCCTTAACCCTTGTCTTGCCACCTCTTATTCATATATACATCCACATATGCGAGAGCATGGGTGTGTGAATTGGCGAGAACATCCAAAGAGGCGAGAGAAGGACTAAAGGGCGCAAGCATTCTCTTCCATCAATTTAGCCGCAAGCTTCTCTTCTCCTTCCCCTCTTGGCGCAAGGAACACAAGCCTGGCGACTTCATCTTCCTCTCCTTCCTCCTTGGCGCATCTTCCTGGAAGGTGGTGCAAGTGTTGTGTCCGCAAGTGCATGGATACTTTGAAGTAATAAAAAGATAATGAACCACAGAGACCTCGTTTGCCATGTACCGAATAATTAATTTCTTACTAGCTAGGCAACCAAAAATATGCAAGTAAACTATCGAAGGCTACATGAAAATATCAGAGAGAATCTAGGACTAGGGTTTCATTCACTTTAATTTCCATGATTAGATATGAAAATATGTTCGTCAGTCTAATTTCATTATGATAAAGATATAATTCACTTAATAAGGAAATCATCTCGCTTTCGCGCAGACAATTTACAAGAACCAATCCTCACTTTCGTGCAGGATCTATTTGATTGTTAAATAAAAGTGAATCATCAACAAAGAACTCAAGGATCACTTTCATGCATCCGAATTCCAAGTTAATAATCTCAAGCAGAGACTCAAGGATCACTTTCGTGCATCCGAATCTCAACGCGCATTCTACTTAAGGTTCTCCAACAATCTAATATTCAATTTCTTGCAATATCATCATGTTTGTTTCGTTAACTCATTCCAAAATTAGTTTATCAATCATGGCATTAAAATTCTAAAATTAAGAAATAAGAACAAACCTAATTTCTTATGGTGAGTTCCTAACATTCAATTTTAGGGTTCCAAGTTCTCAAGCAAAAAACCTTTCAGTTCTTATTGCGAAAACTCTGAAACATGCTTGATAATATGAATCTATGGAGAATTAAAGAGCAATTATCACAAAAGCAGAATTATCATACTAAAATTATACTTGACGAAATAATGAAAAATTTAACTAGTCATTAATAAATCAAAGGGAATTACTCCCCCCACGTCCCAAAAGAAGTTTAAGCTAGCATGGTAGAAAGATTACAATAATCCATAGTATCAGAGGATCAAAAATCAAGGAGAAAAGGGAAAACAACTTTACAACACAGCTGTAATGGAAATTATAGCCGTAATTCCTGGCGTGAACAATGTCGGCGGTGACTTCTTCATTGATTTCTGTTCCGATCGATCTCCTTTCACTCTGAAACTTTTGGGGTATTTTCTCCTTCTCTATGAGTAGCTCCCCTTCAAATTTCACGGCCAGTAATGCGCTGTACGCTTCCCAGGGGTGAAACCTAGGGAGGCGGTGGTAAACTCAATTTCTCTCTGGAAAGTGGATGAAAATTAGGGCATTTTGGTCCTCTGTCTAACCCCCTATTTTGCTTCTTACGGATCTTCAATTTAAGGCTTGGATTGTCCGCAATCGATCGCGCAAAAATCGGGCTTCAAATAGTCCAGAAGAATCGCATGCCAGGAATAGAATTACGGCCGTAACAATCATTACGGCAGTGCCGTAATACCTTCAGAAGCTCTTGGTACAGAAATCGTCTGATATTACGATACCGTGAAATCGATTATGGCAGTGCCGTATTTTCTTCTAAAGATTTCTGGACTAAAATTACGGCCCATGAAATTGGTTACGGTGGTGCCGTAATTCTTGCGAAACTTTCTGTTCAAAATCATCCCAAAATACGATAGCTATCAAAAATTACGGCAGTACCGTGGTTTGTTCTGTAGGTGCAGTGAAACCATGGTACCGTAATTTTTATTACGGTAGTGTCGTAATTTGGTTTGAAGCTCCAATCTTCATGAAATTTGACATGTGATGACTCTAAATTTCATAGTGTTTTTCGTACTGATTAACTAATCTTTTGAGTAATAATCTTGTTCTTTTGCTTTATTTTTATGTATTATTTGCCAAATACTTCAGAATCTACACCTTCTTTGGTTTTTGATCAATTTCAGGTAAAAAGACATCAATATCACGTGTTTTTAAGCAATTTCGATGCATGAGCGAGTTCTAATCATCAAGAGGAGTTCTAATCATCCAGAGAAATTACGGTAGTGCCGAAATTATTTTTACGGCCATAATCTGAAATCAAGGCACTACCGTAATGGATTTCGCGGCAGCATATTGTAGTGATTTTTTGGGAAATTATGGCACTACCGTAATTAATATTATGGTGCTGTAATTTCAGTCAGAATCGGGCAGAGACTTCAGAGGATTTCAAATGAATTATGGCACTGCCGTAATTAATATTACGGTGCCGTAATTCTGGACAAATTTCATATAGAAACTTTCAGAAACAATCGAGGGAAATACGGCAATACTGTAATTTTGGCCTAAACTTTTACGGTGCCTTAATTCCAAGCCAATTCCTTACAAAACATTCAGAAGCAATCATGGCAGTACCATAATTAATTTCACGGTACCGTAATTCTGCATCCAGATTCCCGATTTTTCCACTGAAAGATTAAAAAGATGATTTCTCAAGATTTAGGGCACCAATTGAAGATCCGTAAAAAGGGGAAGACTCAGCATTAGGAGGAGAGGATATTCAAAGCAAAAGGAACAATTTTTTATCAAGAATTCAAGCAGAATTTCATAGAATCACCGCCACACTAGGGTTCATCGCCATTCATCGCACAGACCATCTCCGGCCATGAAATTTGAAAGGAAGTTTTGCCTGGTGAGGGAAAAGATACCCAGAAGTTTCAGATTGAAAGGATCCTGATCGAGGAATCAATGAAATAGTGGGTGACGCCACTGTTCATCGTGCTTCCAACCTATTACGGTGCTGTAATTTCGATTACAGCACTATGTTCTGTAATATCTTCCCTTTTTGATTCTGATCATCTGAACTATGGTTTATTGTAATCTTTTCACCATGCTAGCTTAATTTTCTTATGGGACATGGGGGTGTAATTCCCTTAATTTCTTAATGACTAGACATTTATTATTTTTGTCATGATAATTCTGCTTATGTGATGACTTTCCTTTAATTCTCCTTAGTTTTATAAATATCAGCATGTTCTAGAGTTTTACAAAATAGACTGAGAGGTTGATTATGAAATTTGGAACCCTAAAAATCATTGAGTTTGGAACTTATCGTAAGAGATTAGGTTTATTCTTTGAATTCTAATTTTTAGTGATTTATTGCCATGTTGATTTTTTGATTCCTTGGATTGAGTTATTGTGTCAGGTTTGATTTGAAATTGTAAGGGATTAAATTTTTGATCGTCAGAGAACCTTAAGTAGAACTTGTGATGAGTTTCAAGATGCACGAGAGTGATCCATGAGTTTCCACATGAGATGTTTAACTTAGAATTCGGATGTATGAGAGTGGTCCTTGAGTTCTTTGTTCAATAATTTACTTATTTTCAGCATTGGATAGATCTTGCATGAGAGTGATGATTGGTCCATTGTATGATTGTCTGCGAGAGAGCGAGATGATCCTTTTATGAAGTAAATTAAATCTTTATCATGATAAAATTTGACTGACAGTCTTTATTTCCTTCTAGTCATTAAAGTTAAGGTGGATGAACCCCTAGTCCCAGTTTTCTTCTCTAAAATTTTTTCGTGCACTTTCCGATCGTTTGCATCAAAAGTCGATTTGTTTAGTTAGTGAAAACTTAATTCGTCGGTACTTAACATCAAGGTCTCTGTGGTTCAATATCTTAAATATTACTTCGAGTATCCATGTACTTGTGGACTACAACAACATGTAATCTTCTCTTGATGGTGGGAATTCATTCATGCATCTGGAATTGCTTGAAAACGCCTGAAAATCATGCTTTTTTACCTGAAAATCATCAAAAACCAAAAAGAGTGTAGATTCCGTAGTATTTGATAAAAAAAAGCATAAAGATAAGCAAAGCAGTATGAATATGACACAAAAAAATATATGAAATGACACAAAATTTACTATAAATTTTGGTGTCATCGAACACATAAGGCTCAAACTTTGCTTTTCCCCAAGCAAAAATAAAAATTTGATCAACGGAGAAGATTTTCTCATGAAGAATAAATTTCTAAAATACAATCACCAATGAAAAATTTCACTAATTGTTTCGTAAAATTTTAAATAGATAAATCATTCTTTTGAATTCAATCCTCAAGATCAACAACTTAATCAAATAAAACTTTGCATCTTGTATAAAAAGTAGAATATCAGTATCATGAATTCACCCAATTTTTAGTTTAAATCTATCATACCTTTGTTTACAGGAACAGAATATCTAAAATGTTTTTCAAAATCCTTCTCTTCATTTTTCTTTTATTGTTTTTGATGGCATGCACCCACATAGATACACACTTTTTATTTGGACTTCAACTCTTATATTCATTACCACTACCAATTTTACGCAGTGCCAAGTAGGGGAGTCTCTCTCTCTTTTTGGATCTTGGATTCTTTCTCCCCTACAAATAGTAAGATAAACTAAACATCAACTAGGTTAATCAATTGACATCAATTCAAAAATTACACTCATATGCTAATTTTATTTAACAAGTAGTTTTAGTTTTAAATCAAATTCTTCAAATAATATATCCACCTAAAATCTCATTCATGAATCAATGAAAAATTTCAAAAGTATATATATATTAGAGAAATAAATTCGATATGATAGATATAGTCCTAATCACAGGCATGAATTCATTCATCATCAATGGAATCATACTATCAACAATAATATCTTCAAAAATAGACAATGCCACAAATCAACACATCAACAAAAATAGTATATACTCATCAATCATAAAAGTATCACAATGTTATCATGTCATCGAGCATGCACCTCCACAGAGTGCTCAAAATATCAAAAGTATCGTCATACAACCCAATCGAAATAATCATCAATGTCAAAATATGGTACAACTGCATCGAATAGTCAAATCAATATCACAATATCATACACCCATATCGAATGATCTTAAAGTCAAATAAAGCAGAGCAAAGTAGCAATGGCGGACACAATGAGTTTGGAAGAATCATCCTTCCCCATAAAATATGATACTTCAATAAGATAAGTAAAAAATGAATTCAAAGAAGTGAGGGAAAAAGATACTCACAAAACTCTACTCATCATCATCTAATCGGATCTCCTCGGTGTCCTAAGCAGCTGCATCCATCGGGTCATCCTGCTGCCCTCCATGGTAGCCTCCATAAGCTCCACCCCTCCTAGAATCCTGGAATCCAAAGTGGTCATACAGAAAGTTGCCCATCTCTTCCATGTAGTTACTCAAATCCTCTACATCTCTGTGAATGTGGTGCATAGAGTCAGACATCCTCGCCATAGTATCCATCATCTTCTCCATTTGATGTTCCTGATGGTACATCTGAGCAGAGAGGGCCTAGAAGCCTGGGTCGAAAGCACTGGACCATCCTCTGTCTAAAGCACGATGTGAGCATCCTGAAGGTTCCTGAGATGGTGGATCCATACCCATGCCAAATGGGTCATCACTACCACCCCCGGTAGGTGGTGGTGGTAAAGTATCAAGAGGCGGCGGGATAGAAAAATCTGCATCATCAGGAGTCAACTTCCAGTTGGCTTGGTTTTTCACATAGGTCTTCTCAGTGTTTGGTAGTGGCAATTTCTGACCTCCTGGACCAACAACCAAAGAGAAGATGTCACCCTCTCTAACTATCATTTCATGGCCATGCATGACTCCATATCCAATCTAGAGTTTCCTCTGGCCACTTCAATTCCATACGGTTCCACATTCAAAAACAAGGCTATAGGTGTGATGAAACCACCTATCACAATGGCACCTTTTTTGGCCCTTGCTACCTTATCCATATGCTTAACAAAGAAGAAAGCAACATCCAATGGATAACCATATACCATACTCCACAAGAAGAAAAGCTCGGACTGTCTCACCATCCCATCACTATCTCCTCTCCCAAAAACTATGTGAACAAGGACTCGATGTGCATATTTGATGCAGGGGTTATAAATCTTGGATGCTCTGGCTGAGACTGCAGAAAAGTGATCTTCTGAAGATATCTAATTCCAAAACACATTCTCCACATAACCAAGTGACACACTAGTGTGTCCTCCCGACGCCAGCTGAAAGATAGATCTAACGTCCCTCATGGAAAGCTTCCTCTCAATGTTGGCAATGCGGAAGGTGATCTCACCTTCAGCATGCCTATCGGTAAACTCCTGTAACTCCATATCAAAGCTGCTCAAGAACTCCAATAACAATGGCAAATATGTCTGTGGAGTCATCTGAAAGAACTTTTTGGCCCTGATTTGGTCAAACATCCAAAATACATCATCATATAGGCCAAGTGCTTCCAAGGTTCTTCTATCAGCATATTTTGTATTTACCACCCTTCTCTCCACCAACATGTTGTATCTTTCTTCTTGAATTTCATCCCTAAAGATGATGCCATAGGCATTTGGTGGAGTGGAAGATGTAGCTAGTCGTTTGCCTCTTCTCTTTGACACTACTGTCTTGGTCTTGGGTGTCATTCTTCATTGCAAGGATGAACTAGAGCTGCAACTTGGATTTGACAACACAATATAGCAAAAATTGAACTCTAATAACACTTTCCACATGAACATCATTACTCAATAAGCATTATAAAAGCAAAAATTTAGATGAATTTATCAAAATTTCAGCTAGTAAACATGGTGTGAATAGTAAATCTGAAAAACTCAGCAAATCCAACTCGTTTAAGCTCTAACAACTCACAAAAACTGGTCAAAAACCTCTGGAAACTAAAAAAGAAAGTTCGTAGGTCGTCTAAGGAGTAAATGGAACCAAATATTTCAGAAATTGACTTAGAGATGAGGACAAAAATGAAGAAAGGTGCGAAAATACTTGTGAAACTCGCTAAAACGGAGAAATCAGGCTACAGAGTACCAGATCGGTAGTGAAAATTGGTTGGGAAGAGTCACTGCGTGCTCTGAAGGTCGAATAAGTCGGAGGTCGAAGGTCGGTGCGCGAGAGTGGGTGAAAACCTTGAAAATGGCACGGAAACCCTAAAAAATGGCACGTATATCACGTATGGCTGATAGAATTATGGCCATAATTTTAGTTACGGTAGTGCCATAATCTGGCAAATTCAAAAAACATGGGTCGTAAAATCAAAATGGCAATACCGTAAAATATCCCAAACTCTCGGATCGAAAAACGTCCCTAATTAGAGTACCGTGAAAAAGATTACGGTAATACTGTAATTTCCAAGAAACTCTCGGGTCAAAAACTAGTAGCAAATACGATACCACAAAAATAGTTTTGGCACCGTGTAATATGCTCGATACTCTCATCAAAGAAAACGCTCAGGATTATGGTGCCGTGAAAATGAAAATGGTAGTACCATAAAATTAAGGAAAAAGATTTTTTTTAATGTAAATAAATAAAAAAATCAGCTTAAAAATACGACACCGTGAGAATTATTACGGCAGTGCCGTAATGGCATCTCAACTCTCTGGTCGAAAATGTACTAAAAAATGGTACCGTAATTTGCGTTACGGTAGTGCTGTAATTTGTGCCAAAACTTATTTTACCTACAAAAATAAAAGAAAAATTAGTTCTAATAGCAAAAAAAAAATAAAGTAAATAAAAGAGAGCAAACTAAAGTCAAAATGCTTGGGTTGCCTCCCAAGAAGTGCTAATTTAAAAGTCTTTAGCTTCACCCTTCTGCACTCCGATTTGATCTTGATTTATTCAATTTCCACTATGACTTTTCTTTGGGTTGAGCATCACTTCGAGTCACATAAGGCTCATTCATGAAACAATGTCCAAATTTATTTAAGAATTTTCTTCCTTGATCAAGTAATCTAGAGCCTCTTTTTCTTCTTCTTCTTTTCAGAATTAGAATCTCTTTTTTCCTGAATTCCTCTATCCACATCCTCAGAAAAAGTGTCAGTTTCAATATTAGAGGATTCATCAAATAAATTATGAACATCAATGACAACATCATCTACTATATCAACACTACAACACGATCCAGAATATGAAAGTTTGTTCAAAGAATCAGCAAGATCAAACTCAATTATATTTTCACAGATATCAAAAGTGATTTTTCCTTTCCTAACATCTATATGTGCTCCTGTTGTAGTCAAAAAGGGTCTACCAAGGCTGATAGGATTTTTATGATTTTCCTCCATGTCAAGGACTACAAAATCTACAGGTATAAAAAATTCACCTACCTTGATTGGAACATTCTCTAAAATACCAATAGGATACTTTACCGAGCTATCAGCAAGCTGTAAAGATATGGATGTTGGTTTAAGCTCTCCAATGTCCAATTTCCTACAAATAGATAAAGGCATTAAGCTTACACTGGCTCCCAAATCACATAAAGCTCAGTCAAAAGCCATGCTTCCAATAGAACAGGGTATAGAGAAACTATCTGGATCCTTCAGTTTTTATGGCACTTTATTCTGGATAATAGCACTACAATCTTCAGTTAAAGCCATAGTACCATAGTCTTCTATTTTTCTTTTATTAGACAAGATCTCTTTCAAGAATTTTGCATATGATGGCATTTGAGATAAAGCTTCAGTAAAAGGAATATTAATGTAAAGCTTTTTCAACACTTCAAGAAATTTGCCAAATTGTTTGTCTAATTTTGCTTGCACCAACCTTTGGGGAAAGGGTATAGGTGGCCTATAAGATGGAGGTAAATTAGGTTTAGAAGCATCATTCTGACATGGCTCATCACCTTTTTGAGGTGGCAAACTAGTTTGGGCTTGCTCATGTACAGAAGATTTTTCTAACTCTAATTCATCATCATGATCATCATTAGGCTCTTTTTCATTGTTCACAACTCTCCCTTTGGGTTCCTCTAATCGTCTCCCACTTCTAGTTTTGATAGCATTACAGTGCTCCCTAGGGTTCAACTCAGGTTTAGCAGGTAATTTTCCAGGGGGTCTATAAGAAGTACTAGCTTGTTGTGCTATTTGATTTTCTAAGATTTTGTTGTGGGCTGCTAATGATCCATCTAGAGATGCAAGTTGACTAACCATTCCCTTGAGATCTTCAATTTCTTTGTTTTGATTTTGCATGAACTGATTTTGATTAGTCATAAACTTTTCTAGCATGGACTCAATGTTTGAATTCTAATTTAAGTTTTGACTTTAATTTGGCTTTTGTTGGTATCCTCTATTTTCAGTTTGTCCCCCTACATTGTTGTTGTTCTTCCAAGATAAGTTGGGGTGATTCCTCCATCCACGTTTGTAGGTTCTAGAATAGGGATCATTGTTTCTACTTTGATTAAAATTCCCGAATGCATTAACTTGTTCACGACCCTGATTAGTAATGACCTTACACTCTTCAGAAACATGACCATTATTGCCACAAATATCACAAACAACAGATGAAAAACAATGAAAAACAACAGCAGTTTGCATTTTAAAGGAATCAAATCTATTTCACAAAGCGTCCACCTTCTCTACTAAGGTGCGCCAACCATCACTTTCATTCTTACCTTGGGAAGGTCTATAAAGCACTCCTCTCTTAGAAGTCCACTGATTATAATTTAAAGTCATCTCTCCTAGCAACTTGAAAGCATCTTCAATGGTTTTGCTCATGAGAGCTCCTCCTGCAGTAGCATCAATAGTTAGTATGATATTATAAAGCAAACTATTGTAAAAAGTATGAATTAAAACCCAATTTTCAATGCCATGGTGAAGACACTTCCGTTGTAAAATCATTGAAATGCTCCCATGCCTCGCTAAAAGATTCACCATCCCTCTGTGCAAAGCTTGAGATTTGGTTTCTCATTTGGATGGTCTTGCTTGGTGGGAAGTACTTCATTAGGAAAGCATTTGACAGTTGTTCCTATGTGGTGAAGGTACCGGTAGGTTGAGCTTGAAGTCAAGATCGCACTTGGTCCCTAAGAGAAAAAGGAAATAATCTCAATTTTAATGCATCATTAGAAACACCATTTATCTTAATTGTATCATAAAGTTCAAGAAATAAAGCAAGGTGTTGGTTAGGATCTTCAAGAGGAGATCCCCCAAACTGGTTTTGTTGAATCATAGACAAGAAAGTAGGCTTGATTTCAAAGTTGTTAGCCTCTATGACCGGTCTAGCAATGCTAGAGTGAATCCCCTGTGGATTAGGGGCTGCATAGTCCCTAAGCGATCTCTATTCTGCCATGGTCACTTCATCTTCTTGTTGACTTTCTTCAAATCTAAGCTTCCTGCGCAATCTAAGTGTTTTATTTATCTCAGGATTAAAAGGAACAAGAGGTCCTAATCTAAGATTCTTGTGCATGCAAAGTAGATAGATTAAATAATTTCAAGAGAAAGAAAATAAACAGAAAATAAAACCTAGTCTAGCAATACTTTTAATAACTTCAATATTGACAAAAACCAAGGTCCCCGACAACGGCGCCAAAAACTTGTTGTGTCCGCAAGTACATGGATACTTCGAAGCAATAAAAAAATATCAAACCACAGAGACCTTATTTGTCAAGTACTGAATAATTAATTTCTTACTAGCATGACAACCGAAAATATGCAAGTAAACTATCGAAGGCTACATGAAAATATTAGAGAAATCTGGGACTAGGTTTTCATTCACTTTAATTTCCATGACTAGATATGGAAAGATGTTCGTTAGTCTAATTTCATTATGATAAAGATATTATTCACTTAATAAGGCCATGTCATCCCTCTCAGCCTATGTGGTGGGACACTGGCTCTTTGAGGGAGTAAGACCATGTCTCACTAGAAGGTATCCTTTCTTGGATTGCTCTAAGTTGAACCTCTCCAGGATCTTACCAATGTAGGTACTCTGACTAAGGGTCAGGAGCCTCTTGGATCTATCTCGGTAGATCCTCATGCCTAGGATATAGGCAGCCTCCCCTAAGTCCTTCATCTCAAAATACTTCTCTAACCATGTCTTTACTGACTGAAGACAAGGGATGTCGTTTCCGATGAGCAGTATGTCATCGACATACAAGACCAAAAAAGTCACCAAGCTCCCACTGAATTTTCTGTATACACAGGCATCATCTTCACTTTTGATAAAGCCATAATCTCTCACAGCTTCATCAAACCGAAGATTCCAACTTCTAGATGTTTGCTTTAATCCATAAATGGATTTCTTTAGCCTGCAGACCTTACTGGCTTCTGCAGGATGGATGAAGCCATCAGGCTGTGTCATATACACGTCCTCTACCAGCTTCCCATTAAGGATTGTTGTCTTCACATCCATCTGCCATATCTCATAATCATGATATGCAGCTATAGCAAGCAGAATCCGAATGGATTTGATCATGGCAACTGGCGAGAAAGTTTCATCATAGTCCACCATGTGGACTTGTTTGAATCCCTTAGCCACTAGTCTACCTTTATAGGTAACTATGTTGCCATCCATGTCTATCTTCCTCTCGAAGACCCATTTACACCCTATGGGTTTTACCCCATTAGGCAACTCAACCAAATCCCATACTTGGTTAGCTGACATGGAATCCATCTCGGATCGCATAGCCTCAAGCCATCTCTCGGAGTCCGGTCCACTGACCGCCTCATCATAAGTCCTGGGTTCATCCTCAATGATGAAGGTCCCATCGTGTTGGGTCGGCAGCGACCCATACCTCTTAGGTTCATTCTCAATGATGAAGATCCCATCGCGGAGCCTGTGTCTGAGACTCAGGTTCCCTAGCAACCAGTGTAGGTGGCTCAGGTTCAATCTCTTTGTCTTGTGGTTGCACTTGGACCTCGTCCAAGTCAAACTTGCTCCCACTAACTTCTTTCAAGAGAAATTCCTTCTCTAGAAAGACAGCTAAAGAAATTAGATGGATGAGAGATAGGAAAGAAAGGGACTAATCATAAATAAAATAGCTATCTTTCAGAGGTTCATTAAAAACTTTACTGTTGGCGGGTCTCTTTGTATGTGTTGTCCGGAAAGAGGAGGACTTAATGATTATTCGTTCGCTGGAACCAGAAGTTAAAATCGTTGTAGATAGGGATCACCCTGAGCAACAAAGATCTTGTTCTCGGTTGAGACATAGAAGTAGTATTCTTTAGTTTCCTTAGGATACCCCACAAACACGCATTTATCAAATCTAGGTTCTAGTTTGCTAGAATCCTGACGTTTGACATAAGTGTTGGGGTATGCCCTTAAGGCTAATGTTTGAGGCCTTGGGATTCTTTCAGTATCATGTATAAACTCTTATGTTTATAAAGGCAATGGTTGTTATTCAGTTTG
>CM050438.1:69845736-69862852 GCA_027562315.1 Costus pulverulentus
TGAGCATGATTAGACCAGATGAACATAGTCACCTGGGTATGGCCATACACTTTCTCAATCATCTCATTCAGGGGGGGCCCCTTTAGAACATCACACTCCTTAAACAACGAGACGGCAATCCTTTATCTATCACTAGTGCCCTAACCTGACTCAAACTCATTATCCAAGATAGTCTATAACCATCATGTTTCAAATGATATTGAACTACCTCAAAACAATGATAATCATCATTTAGAAACACAAGTGATCTCAAGTCAGAGGACATGTGCCACTTGTTGCAATCAAGGATCATTCACATTGTGACAAGCAATTGAATATCCTAGTAGGGTCTGTCCAATACATCCAATGTACCCATGAGTCTACATCTTATTCCATGCTCGAAGCATCCTATAAGATTAGAACACATATTAGTCTCAATCATATCAAGGCTGTCTCATGTTCACCAAGATATATCGACTAAGGACATTTA
The DNA here is from genome assembly GCA_027562315.1 of Costus pulverulentus. Lineage (NCBI taxonomy): Eukaryota > Viridiplantae > Streptophyta > Magnoliopsida > Zingiberales > Costaceae > Costus > Costus pulverulentus. The sequence goes on from CM050438.1 coordinate 69,846,206, forward strand.
GCATGTCAGCCTAGCTGAACAGCATTGAGACATTATTCAGAAGAACACACATTGCAGCAGATGATGTAACAACCTGAATAATAACCATTGCCTTTATAAACACAAGAATGTATTACATTATACTTATACAATCCCAAGGCCTCAAACATTAGCCTTAAGGGCATACCCCAACAGTCTTAACATTCATCTGTCATATCTCATAGTCATGATATGTAGCTATAGCAAGCAGTATTCGAATGTACTTGATCATGGCAACTGGTGAAAAGGTTTCATCATAGTCCTGTTGGTGTGTATGCCTTGAGACCTAGCTTTGGTCCATCTTTGTTCTACTTAACTCTGATATCTATATCATTCTGCATTGTCATTATCAATGTATGTCTACACCTGTGATTGTGTACTTATATGATAATGTCCCTAGAGACAGATTGGATCTGTGCTCAAATGGTTATCCCCAATCAATGTACCTTGACTGGATTAGGGACAGCTCTGGTACTTGTGAGGTATATGGGCTGGTTAGGCATGAGGTGCTAATGCAGACATATGGGTATATCAGTGGTGGATATACTGGACCGACCCGCTGTGAGGCTATGACTTGGTGTCATGAGTTATCCTCACAAGTGGCAGGAGATTCATTGATCCCTTGACTTGAGGTCATTGACCATTCTATATGGTTAGGGAAATACTTTGAAATAACCTAACACCTTGCCGTAGTTGGGAGGTAATAACGGTTGTCATTGAGCATGCCACGACCCATATGAGAAGGTAAATAGATAGACAGAGGATTTGCCCCTTCTTGATGGAAGCTTGATATCCATGGAGCTCCTCTATGGTTCTATGTCTAAAAGTGTATGGCCATACCCAGGTGAGAACCTGATTTAGTCATAACCATGTGATTGGGTGAAAACAAGTGATGACACACTTGTCCAATCGGATATCAATTTGGCAAAGAGACTGTAGTGTATCTGTACCTAGTTGAGATGAAGGGGATGTCGATGTCGATATCCATTCCGATGACTTGGGTAGCAGCAATGCACTACTAGGTACCACTCACTACTTGTGGTGATCTTAGTTCAGCACTGCCAATGTCAGAGGAACCTATAGGTTTGCACACCTTAATACTTGAGTTCTTGTATTGATCAGGAAGCCTTATGATCTAGTTATTGGATAGCTCGGATCTATTTGGGAGATTTCATCAGTGCCAACGGGCCTAATGAGATGGAAGAATGTTATTGGAGCCAAACTTCATTTTTGACAGGTTGACCCATATTTGACCATCGATGGTCAAATTTGGATTAGGTTTGCATTGGATTGGATCCAATAGCTTAATCAACCCATGTAATGAAGTTTGGTCTAGCTCATTACCCAATGAGGCTCAATAACAAGTTGTCAACAACAATTAATAGGCTAAAGGGTATAATGGGGAGAAGTCTCCACCCCATTGGCGCCTGGGGGCATAATGGGGTGGAGTGGGTGACTTTACTTGATTAGGAAGTAAAAGGTGCCTCCCCTTGTGTTCCTTGATGGTAAGCTTGCCTCTTAGGCAAGTCTTTGGGCTGATATGGCTAGAAGAACTTCTTAGGAAGGTCCTTGACGCATATGGAAATGGGGAAGAGGTTTATGGTAAAGTCTTGGAAACTTTCCTTACCTCAAACCCTAATTGCACCCAAACCTTAACCCTAGCCGAATTCCTCTTGATAAGTTGCGCCTCTAATCCTCTTGCTTGGCCTCCTCTTGCTTCTATATATTAGAGGTATGCGTGAACCCCTGGACAGACATAAAAATTGGCTTGAGCAATCTTGTAGAGGCATGAGCAAAGGTGTTAGGCACATCCTCCTTCTTCCATAGCCGCAAGCACCCTATTCCTTCTTCCTTGGCGTATTGTTTGAAGAGACTTGGCGGCATCATCATCTTGGAGCCGCAAGTCATCCTCTTCATCTCTTCTTAGCGCAAGGAGTTGGAAGTCTTGGCGGCATCTCCTCCTTCTCCTCTCCTCTTGGTGCATTATCCTTAGAGGTGGCGCAAGGTTAGAAGTAGGTGACACAAAAGGCATGGATCTTCTTCCCGAGGCTAGCACCGGGCATGGAAGAAGGGAGCTCGAGTTATCCGTGTGTGCGAGACTGCAGAGAGCGAACACTTGGGCGCCTATCTCAATATCGGCCCCATCTTGCTCCTAAGGTATTTTCTATCTCATCGTGTCGACCCCCTCGTATGACGATCTTCACTGGGTTTTTGGGACCGGCCTGTTTTGGGGATATTCTTCTACTGTGCAAATGTAATCTCTGTGAAAAATTATAAAATATCACCAGGGTTTCCCAATAGTGGTATCAGAGTGGCATGCGAGCCTCGAACGATGTACTTTCATGCTTTTCCATGCTCACATGCCATGTTACAATTTTCGCAAATTGCAAGATCACATGGCGCATGATTTTTCTAAAGTAGGAAAAATTATAGTTTCTTGCCCCTATCATCTTTTCAATCTCTCTTGGAATTTTGGGTTATTTTTCTTGATTGATTTAAGATCAAGGGCACACGTAGTTTTGTCAAGTAGGACGGGCATTGTGTTTATGGACTGGCCAGGTCTCTTGATCTGACAAAATTGCCAGCCGATAGGATATAGGAAATCATCATGAAAAGTTAATCGCAAATAACTAAAAGATTTGTGATAAGATAATGAGGAAAGGAGACTTGTTTTATGAGAAACTAAAATTTTAGATTTTGAGTTTTTCATGAGCATGTACAATTGCATGTGTAAATACCTTGTTTGTGCATGATGTTGTGGTCATGAGTCAAGCCCCTTTGCATGCCTATGATGTATCCTTGTGAGGCATGCGTGCCACTTTTCTTTTTTGCTTTTAACTAAGAAGAAGATTAGAGTGACACATATCACTTGGAGCATTGGCGCATGCATCTCCCTTGATGGCACATGCATGGTAAGTGGCGCAAGATGGCATGGCCGAACCCCCTTTGGTTTGTGAGCTAGCCATCTTGGCCCCTTGCATGGTGGCTCACCTTCCTTGGAGGAAGACCATGGCATTGGCCAAACCATAGGGTGTGCTTCTAAGGTTTTCCTTAGAACTACCTCTAGGGTTTGAAAGCTAAACCACGATGAGAAGGACCTTGGAGCCAACGTTGAAGATCAAGCTAAAGGTTGGCTAGGCTAGGTCTAGCTTCAGGGGCCTGAGTACTAGGTCAAGAGTTGAACATCTTTTTGGAATGGGTTGGTACAATGACTTGAATGGGATAGGATCACATCATCCCTTTACTGCTTTCATTATCTGCTAAAGCAAAGCATGCCTGTGATGTTTTATCATTATGTTATCACTATAGGATTGCATGCTTGTAATGCTAGACATAAGATAAAACTGAAATGATGAGACCTCAAAAACCCTCATTGATAATATCAAGTCTAGTACCCTTCTAATGCGTAGCCCTCATCAAACTATCGATCAGTGGTGCTGTGAACTGTTTTCTACCCTCGTGGGACGCACCCACTTATCTTTAGAAGGTGTGTGGTGACAATGGTTTCCCTAGTCCAGTTTTACCCTAGGCGTACCTTCGGAAGGAAACTCGTTGACCCTGGGCATAACGGTTAGCAATGGATTTGACTAGATTTCCATATATGCTGGGCATATAATGGAACTCTAGAGGCACCATTGAGAGGTTAGGGTTTTATGCAGTCTCCAGCCCTCGCTGGACATAAAATGCCTAGACTGTCTTAATAAGGGGAATTGCTTGGAGCAATTAGCCGGCGTGCCCACCTTAGGAAGCATGGGTCACTTTGTGTATCTCATCCCACCCTCGTGGGACATGAAGGCTCATGTGGAATAAGGATCCTATCTCACTAGGAAATCTCAGATTTCCCAATTGACTTTGTGGGTTGTCAATTCGACTAAAATAGTGGGAGCCATGATCATTTAATACAAGTCCAGATTAAATGATCTAAAAGTTGTACTAATCTGTTCTTTCTTGGTTGTTGTAGAACAATGGCTACAAACACTGGCAGATGGTCTCTGCGATCTACCCTAGAAAGGGATAAGTTGGTTGGATCCAACTTATTGGATTGGTATATGAACTTGAGAAATGTGCTCAAGCTCGAGAGAAAGCTCTATATCCTTGAGCAGCCAATTCCTGAGCCACTTAGATGCTCGGCCTCAGCGGCTGAGAAGGATGCTTATGATAAGCATCAGGCTAATACTATGGAGGTTGCAAATTGGATGCTAACCAACATGTCGCCCGAATTAAGAGGGAAATATGAATCTAAGAGTGCCTTTGAGATTATTTCTAATCTAAGGCAGCTCTTTGATGAATTGGTTGAGCTCAACCCTCCTAATGTAGACATTCAATGTGTTGAACCGAAAGGCTTAACTAAGACATTGAAATTAAAGATGGAAAGACTCAGGAATAACAAGTGCAACTCATGTGGAGGACCACCGCACATGATAAAGGACATAGTGTGACTTCAAAATGAGAAGAAGAGAGGCAGGGCTTCGTCTTCATGTCATGAGTATTGGATACCGTATGTGGAGCTCATATTTGTACAAATATGCAGGGGCTAAAGAAAAGTACATCGGTGCAGGCTGGAGAGATTGACCAACAGGTTGGAAATGGGGCACAGGTTGCTACTATTGTTGTAGGAGTTTTGACTCTCTCCCTGCCCACTGGACTTCAGTTAGAGCTAGATAATTGCTATTATGTACCTTCGCTTACCAAAAACATTATATCAATTCCTTGCTTAGCAAGGAAAGGTTTTAAATTTGAAATAAAGGAGAACATTTGTTCTTTTTCATTTGCAAATATGTTTTATGGGAATGGTAAATTGTGCAATAGTTTATATGTCCTGGACATGAATAGCTCTATTTGTAACATAAATAACAAAAGGATCAAACTGAGTGGTTCGGTTGGTGCTTTCTTTTGGCACTATCGATTAGCCCATATAAACAAGAATCGCATCCGAAACTCCATGCAAATGGGTTGTTAGGTTCAAGTTCTATGGAGGAATTTGATAATTGTGAGCCTTGTTTATTAGGGAAGATGACAAAGGCGCCATTCACCAAGACTAGTGAAAGGGCATGAGGTTTATTGAATCTCATACACAATGATGTGTGTGGACCATTCAATAAGCAAGCCATAGGAGGACACAGCTACTTCATCATATTTACTTATGACTTCAGTAGATATGGTTATGTCTACTTGATGAGACATAAGTTTGAATCCTTTGAGAAATTCTAGGAGTTCAAAAATGAAGTAGAGAACCAGCTTGGTAGATCATTAAGACTCTTCGATCAGATCGTGGTGGACAGTACCTGAGCGGTGACTTCTTTGACTATCTGGGAGAGTGTGGGATCTTATCCCAACTCACTCCTCCTGAACACCTTAGTGGAATGGTGAGTCTGAAAGGAGAAATCAAACCTTGTTAGACATGGTTCGGTCTATGAAGAGTCATGCAACTCTACCACCCTCATTCTGGGGTTTTGCACTTGAGACAGCTTCTCTTATACTGAATAATGTTCCATCTAAGAGTGTCTCCAAGATACCATACAAGGTATGGAGTGGGAGACACCCTAACCTCTCTTTTATCACAATCTGGGGATGCGAGGCTTATGTCAAACGTTAGGATTCTAGCAAGCTAGAACCTAGATCTGATAAATGTGTGTTTGTGGGGTATCCTAAGGAAACTAAAGGATATTACTTCTATGTTTCCACCTTGAACAAAGTTTTTGTTGCTCAAGGTGCTGTATTTCTAGAGAAAGAATTTATCATGAAAGAAGTCAGTGGAAGGAAGTTTGACTTGGACGAGGTCCAAGTGCATCCACAGGACAAGGAGATGGAACCTAAGCCACATGCACCGTTGTTGGGCAACCTGAGGCTCACACAGAGGTCCCACGTAGGTCTAGGAGGGTTCGTCGTGGACCTGAGAGGTATGGGTCACTGCCGACCCAATACAATGGGATGTTCATCATTGAGGATGAGCCCAGGACTTATGATGAGGCGGTCAGTAGATTGGACTCCGAGAGATGGCTTGAGGCCACACGATCCGAGATGGATTCCATGTCAGCTAACCAAGTCTGGGATTTGGTTGAGCTGCCTGATGGGGAAAAACCCATAGGGTGTAAATTGGTCTTCAAAAGGAAGACCGACACAGATGGCAACATAGTTACCTATAAGGGTAGACTAGTGGCTAAAGGATTCAGACAAGTCCATGGGGTGGACTATGATGAAACCTCCATGATCAAATCCATTCGGATTCTGCTTGCTGTAGCAGCATATCATGACTATGAGATATGGCAGATGGATGTTAAGACAACATTCCTTAATGGAAAGCTGACAGAAGATGTGTATATGACACAACCTGATGGCTTCATCCATCATGCAGATGCCAACCTGATTAAGCTGTGAGAGATTATGACCTTATCAAAAGCAAAGATGACGCCAGTGTATACAGAAAATGTAGTGGGAGCTTGGCGACTTTTCTGGTCTTGTATGTCGATGATACATTGCTTATCGGAAACGACATCCCTAGTCTGCAGTCTATGAAGACATGGTTGGGGAAGTGTTTCGAGATGAAGGACTTAGGTGGAGGCCGCCTATATCTTAGGCGTAACGATCTACCGGGATAGATCGTAGAGGATCCTTGACCTTGGTCAAAGTACCTACATTGATAAGGTCCTGGAAAGGTTCTATATGGAGCATTTCAAGAAAGGATACCTTCTAGTGAGACATGACCTTACTCTATCAAAGAGCTAGCATCCTACCACTAAGGCTGAGAGGGATGAAATGAGTCGAGTGCCCTATGCTTCGGCAGTAGGATCAATCATGTATGCAATGTTGTGTACTAGACCAGATGTGGCTTATGCTGTGAGCATAACCAGCCGATACCAATCCAATCCAGGTCTGCAGCACTGGGTGGCTGTAAAGAACATCCTAAAGTATATGAGAAAAACTAAGGATCTGTTCGTGGTCTACGGGGGACAGGAAGAGCTCAGTATTCAGGGCTATACTGATGCATCATTCCAGTTTGGCCCTGACGACTTTAGATCATAGGGTCGTGAAATCAACCCAAATTACGGCCTGTCAAAAAGATTACGGCAATGCCGTATTTTGCGCAAAGTTTGATTTACGCTGCAAAAAGATTAGAAAAATTAATTATAAAAATAAACTAAAATAAAAGAAACTAAACTTAAGTAAGTGTGCTTGGGTTGCCTCCCAAGAAGCGCTAATTTTTAGGTCCATATCTTGACCAAAACCCAAATATCAAGGTGAAGAAGGTGGATCGGTACCATAATAAATAACATACAATTTTCTGCATTTCCTTTGTCCTAAAAGTTTAGCCACTAATCCAAACATCCAAAATTTCATATAAATTACAATCACCGTGACTTTCTCAAATATGCAGAAATCAAAATTTTCAATTCCACTCCAAGGATATTCAATGATCTTCCTATATTTATCAGTAAGCAAAATCATTAGTCCTTTCTTCAAATTTATATTTTCAATTGCAATAGGACTTTGATCAAAAGATTCAAATATTGGATGATCAAAATAATTTTTCTGTCTGAAATTAGGTTATTCAATAAAGCATAATTTTTCAAATAAATCAGTAGACATGGGCAAAGCATCAGAGTGAGATTCATCAATATTCATAATTTTAAATCCTTTTCAAGTTCCTCAATTTCAAAATTACTAACAAAATCAGAGTAAGATTTTTCTAAATCAGTCCCCTCATATCCTTCATCAGATTTAACCACAAATAATATAGCATCAAAAGAATCAATTTCAAAACTATCACTAGAATGAAAAGGAGATTTAACAAAATCAATTTCCTCAAACTTTTCCACAAATAAATTATCAAATGAATCAATTTTATAATTATCAAAATCAAAGTGAGATTCATCATTGTTCACATAAGGCTCAATTTCAAAACAATCATAATCAGAGGGGGAATTTTCTAAATTAATTTCCTTAGTTTCCAAATCAAACTCAAATATACAATCTTGTTGTGCTATCTGGGTTTCCAAAATTTTATTATGAGCTGTTAATGATTCTACTTGAGAAGCAAGCTGACTAACTATCCCTTTAAGATCTTCAATTTCTGTACTTGGATTTGTCATGATTTGATTTTGATTTGTCATGAATTTTCCAAGCATGGATTTTAACCTAGATTCTTCAGTATCCTCAAAGAATGGTTCAGAAATATGATTTGAAGGAGTTAAAATTTGGCAATCAGAAGTATAATGATCAAAACATCCACAAACATCACATGTAATATAAGAATAAGATGTCATAGAAGGATGCGTATAAGAATGAAATTTTAATTTATCTGCAAGAGTACACAATAAATCATCTTCATACTTACCTTGTGGCATGTATACCTCACCTCTTTCAGTTGCCCATGAGTTGTGATTAAAAAACATATCTTCAAATCTATCAAGAATAGAAAGATTATCCAATACTAATCAATCAAATTTTTTTAAAAAATTTTCTCAGAATATAAAAGAAAAAATAAAACACAAGCAAATTAAAATTTTTTTTTCAGAAATCATAGTTCTGTCACAACTTGTGAAAATCGAAAACCTGCAAAAATAGAAAACAAAGTTAAATCTAAAACAAATAAAACTTAGTCTAGCAATACTAACAACTATTTTGATATTAACAAAACTAAGGTCCCCGGCAACGGCGCCAAAAACTTGTTGTATCCGCAAGTGCACGGATACTTCGAAGTAATAAAAAATATCGATCCCACAGAGACCTATGTGTTAAGTACTAAATAGTTATATCCTTACTAGCTAGACAATCAATTATAATGCAAGTAAATGATAGAAAGAACACGAAATCAGAGAGAAACTATAACTAGGGTTTCATCCACCTTAATTTCAATGACTAGATATGAACAAAAGGTCGTCAGTCTAATTTTATCATGATAAATAAATAATTCACTTCATAAAGGGATTGTCTCACTTTCGTGCAGATAATCATACAAGGGACTGATCTTCGCTTTCGCGTAAGATCTATCCCATGCTGAAAATAAGTAAATCATCAATCAAAGAACTCATGGATCACTTTTGTGCATCTGATTCTAAGTTGATTATCTCAAGTAGAGTCTCAAGGATCACTTTCGTGCATCCGAGTCTCAACACAGGTTCTACTTAAGGTTCTCCAACGTTTCGATCCTTACTTTCGCACAAGATCTTAACGTTTAACAAAATATCTAAATCCTAGATTCAAATTATTAAACATGGCAATTATTCTTCTAAAATCAATAAATAAGAACTAACCTAATTTCTTATTGTGAGTTCCTAGTACTCAACTTTAGGGTTCCAAGTTCTCAAGCAAATCACCTTTCGGTCCATATCGCGAAAACTCTAAAACATGCATGATAATATGAAACTATGGAGAATTATATAACAATCATCACATGAGTAGAACTATCACAACAAAATTATACTGATGAAATAAAAGTTATCTGGTCATAAAAATCAAGGGGATTACACCCCATGTCCCATAACAGGTTTAAGCTAGCATGGACAAAGAGTTACAATGAACTATAGTATCAGAGGAGCATAAATTGAAAACAAAGGGGAAAACAACTTTATAGTATGGCTGTAATGGAAATTACAACCGTAATTTTTGTAGTGAATAGTGCCGGCCCTCCTTCTTTCGTTGACTTCTCCTCCGATCGAGATCGTTTCTATCTGAAACTTCTGGGGTATCGTCTCCTCCTCTAGGTGAAGCTTCCCCTCAAATTTCACGGTAGGAGATGCGCTATACGCTTCCCGGCGGGGGTGAAAAATTTGATTTCTCTCTCGACGGTGGATGAAAATTAGGGCTTTCGCCCTCGACATGCTCTCCTCATCGGAGGCCCCCTTTTTCCTTCTTACAGCTTTGAATTTATGGGCCTAGATCATCTGCAATCGATCGCGCAAAAATCGGTCTTCAATTTGACCATGAAAGTCGCGTGCCAGGAATAGAATTACGGCCGTGGTTTCTGTTACAACACTGCTGTATTTTCTTTAAGTTCTTCTATAGAGGATTCGACCATAATTACTTTACCATGAAAATGATTACGGCAGTGCCGCAATTTATGGAAATCTTTCGGGTTGAAAGTCGCTTCAAAATACGGCACCATGATTGTAGTTACGGTAGTGCCGTAATTTCGGTGAAACTTTCTATACAAAATCATCCCAAAATACAGCAATGCTCCGATATTACGATTGTACTCGAAATTACGGTACCGCAATATGAATTACGGCACTACCATAATTTGGTATGTGGCTTCGATATGCGTGAAATTTGTCATGTAACCTCTTCTTGATGATGAGAATTCTTCTATGAATCTAATTTTGCTTGAAAACATCTTAAAATCGTGCCTTTTTACCTGGAAATCATCAAAAACCAAAATAGAAGTAGATTATGCAATATTTGATTAAAAAAAGGCATAAAAATAAGCAAAGGAGCATAAATATGACACAAAAGACTAATGAAATGACACAAAATATATTATAAATTTTGGTGTCATCACACTACCAATGTCAGACGAACCTGCAGGGTCACACACCTTGATACTCGAGTTCTCGTATTGATCGGGAAGCCTTGTGATCGAGTTATTGGATCGCTCAAATCTATTTGGGAGATTTCATCAATGCCAATGGGCCTGATGAGATGGAAAAATATTATTGGAGCCAAACTTCATTTTTGGCGGGTTGACCCGTATTTGACCATAGATGGTCAAATTTGGATTAGGGTTGCATTGGATTAGATCAAATAGCTTAATCAACCCATGTAATGAAGTTTGGGCTAGCTCATTACCCCATGAGGCCCAATAACAAGTTGTCATGAAGAATTAATAGGCTAAAGGGTATAATGGGGAGAAGTCTCCACCCCATTGGTGCCTAGGGGCATAATGGGGTGGAGTGGGCTACTTTACCTCCTTAGGAAGTAAAGGGCGCCTCCCCCTTTGTTCCTTGATGGTAAGCTTGCCTCTTTGGCAAGTCTTGGGGCTGATATGGCAATAAGAACTTATTAGGAAGGTCCTTGGCGCATACGGAAAAGGGGAAGAGGTTTATGGTAAAGTCTTGGAGACTTTCCTTACCTCAAACCCTAATTGCACCCAAACCTTAACCCTAGCCGAATTCCTCTTGATAAGTTGTGCCTCTAATCCTCTTGCTTGACCGCCTCTTGCTTCTATGTGTTAGAGGTATGCGTGAGCCCCTGGACAGACATAACAATTGGCGTGAGCAATCTTGTACAGGCATGAGCAAAGGTGTTAGGCGCATCCTCCTTCTTCCATAACCGCAAGCACCCTATTCCTTCTTCCTTGGTGCATTCTTTGAAGGGGCTTGGCGGCATCATCATCTTGGAGCCGCAAGTCATCCTCTTCATCTCTTCTTGGCAGCATCTCCTCCTTCTCCTCTCCTGTTGGCGCATTATCCTTGGAGGTGGCGCAAGTAGAAGGTGACACAAAAAGGCTTGGATCTTCTTCTCGAGGCTAGCACTGAGTGTTGTGTCCGCAAGTGCACGGATACTCAAAGTAATAAAAAAGATATCAAACCACAGATACCTCATTTATCAAGTACTGAATAATTAATTTCTTACTAGCTAGGCAATCGAAATATGCAAATAAACTATCGAAGGCTACACGAAAATATCAGAGAGATAATCTGGGTCTAGGGGTTCATTCACTTTAATTTCCATGACTACATATGAAAAGATATTCGTTAGTCTAATTTTATCATGATAAAGATATAATTTGTTTCATAAAGGGATTATCTCACTTTCATGCAAACAATCATACAAGGGACCAATCCTCGCTTTCGCGCAGAAACTATCTCATGCTGAAAATAAGTAAATCATCAATCAAAAAACATAAGGATCACCTTTGTGCATCTGAATTCCATGTTGATTATCTCAAGTGGAGTCTCAAGGATCACTTTCATGAATCCGAGTCTCAACACAGGTTCTACTTAAGGTTCTCCAACGTTCCGATCCTCACTTTCGTGCAAGATCTTCACGTTTAACGAAATAACTCAATCCTAGATTCAAATTATTAAACTTAGCAATTATTCTTCTAAAATCAAGAAAAATAAGAACTAACATAATTTCTTTCGGTGAGTTCCTTGTTGGTGTATATGCCCTAAGGGCCTAATTCTGGTCCGTTACTTGTACTACTTGACATTGATATTTATATCATACTGGCATTGTCGTTATCATTATTTGTTTACATCTGTGAACATGTACTTATATGATAATGTCCCTAGAGACAGATTAGATCTGTGCTCAAACTATTGTCCCTAGTCAATGTACCTTAGTGGATATAGGACAGCTATGGTACTTGTAAGACTGGTATATGGGCTGGTTAGGCACGGGGTGCTAATGCAGGCATATGAGTATATCAGTGTTAGATATACTGGACTGACCCGCTGTGAGGCAATGACTTGGTGTCACGAGTTATCCTCACAAGTGATAGGAGATGCATTGATCCCTTGACTTGAGGTCATTGGCCATTCTATATGGTTAGGGATATGCTTTGATACAACCTAACGCCTTGCCGTAGTTGGGAGGTAATAACGGTTGTGATTGGGCATGTCACGACCCATATGAGAAGGTCAATGCACAGACATAGGATTTGCCCCTTCCTACGGGAAGCTTGATATCCATGGAGCTCCTCTATGGTTCTATGACTGAAAGTGTATGGCCATACCCAGGTTAAACCTGATTTAGTCATAGCCATGAGGTTGGATGGAAACAAGTGGTGACACACTTAACCAATCGGATATCAGTTCGGCAAAGAGACTGTAATGCATCTGTACCTGGTTGCGATGATGGGGATGTCGATGTCGATATCTATTCCGATGACTTGGGTAGCAGTGATGCACTGCTAGGTGCCACTCACTGCTTGTGATGATCATGGGTCAGCACTGCCAACGTCAGAGAAACCTACAGGGTCACCCACCTTGATACTCGAGTTCTCGTATTGATCGGAAAGCCTTATGATCGAGTTATTGAATAACTCGGATCTATTTTGGAGATTTCATCAGCGCCAATGGGCCTGATGAGATGGAAGAGATTTATTGGGGCAAACTTCCATTTATGGCATATTAACCATGGTTAGCCCAATTTGACCTAAGGTTAAATTGGATTGGATCCGTGGGCTTGGTTAACATGCATAATGGACATTGGGCTGGGCCCATTGATAAGTTGGGCTTAATGGGCTTAAGGAGGAGAAAAGGGATGGCATGTGCATGGCGTGTGCTTAACCCTAGTTAGACTAGGGTTAGCGCCTATGCATTATGAGGTTTGAAATTAATCTTTGGGCTAATTATTCGAATTAATTAGAGTCCTAATTTTATGGGATTTTATGGGCTGATTTATTTGAATTAATAAGAGTCCTAATTAGATTAGGATTTAATTCAAATAAGTGATTAGAGTCCTAATTGGATTAGGACTTAATCAAAACCGCCCACTTAAAGTCCTAGTTGGATTAGGACTTGAGTTTGATCAAATCCTAATTGGATTAGGAATCAAGCTTGATCAAATCGTCCACATGAATCCTAGCCTTGATCAAACCGTTCACATCAGTCCTAATTGGATTAGGACATGATCAAGTCGCCAAAATTAAGTCCTAATTGGATTAGGACTTAATTCCCTATTTTCTCTCCTAGCCACACATTCAATTTGAATGGTGGCCACACATTAAGCCGCCCTTTGCCTTATATATACCCCCCAAGCCGCCCCTCGCAAGATACTAATTCTCTCCTAGCCGCACATTCAGAGGGACTTGCGAAACTCGAACGATGTTCTTCATGCTTTTCATGTTTTTCATGCTCACATGCCATATTTCAATTTTCGAAAATTGCAAATTGCGTGGCAAACGATTTTTTCTAAAAATAGGAGAAATTGGGGTTTCTTGTTTCTCTCACCTTTTTAGTTTCTTTTGGATTTTTGGGTTATTTTTCTTGCATGATTTAAGGATCAAAGGCGCACGTGGTTTCGTCAAGTAGGACGGGCATTGTGTCTTCGGACTGGCCGGGTTCCTTGATCTGACAAAATTACCAGCCGAAAGGATCTTTGAAATCATCATGAAAGTTAATCGCAAATAACTGAAAGATTTGTGAGAAGAAGATGAGGAAAAGAAACTGGTTTTATGAAAAAGTAAAATTTGAGATTTTATGTTTTTCATGAGCATGTAGAATTGCATGTGTAAATAAATACCTTGATTGTGCATATTGTTGTGATCATGAGTCAAGCCCCCTTGCATGCCTGTGATGTATCCTCGTGCAGCCTGTGTGCCATCTTTTTCTTTATTTTTGTAAAATTAAGATGAAGATTAAGGGAAGGAGCTTGGTGGCGCATCTTGGATGGTGGCGCAACAAGCACCCTACTTGGATTGGTGGCGCATGCAAGATGGTGCAAGCTTGTTTGGTGGCGTAAGCATAGCATGGCCGAGCCTTAGGGCTTGTGAGCTAGCTATGTTGGAAGTTGCAAGATGGTGATTCACCTTTTGAGGACCTTGGAGCCAACCTTGAAGTTCAAGATAGAGGTCGGCTAGGTCTTGTCTTGGGGCTTGAGTCCTAGGTCAAGAGTTGAACCTCCTTCTTGGCATGGGTTGGTTCAATGTCTTGAATAGGTCATGATCACATCATTCTTTTACTGCTTTCAAACATATCTGCTAAAGCATGCCTGTGATGTTTTATCGTTATGTTATCACTATAGGATTGCATGCCTGTAATGCTAGACATAAGATAAAATTAAATGAGACCTCAAAAACCCTCATTCTAAATATCAAGTCTAGTAGCCTTCTAATGCATAGCCCTCATCAAGCTATCGATCAGTGGTGTTGTGAACTGTTTCCCACCCTCGTGGGACACACCCACTTATCTTTAGAAGGTGTGTGGTGGTAATGGTTTCCCCAGTCCGTTTTAACCGGGTGTGCCTTCGCAAGAAAACTCGTTGGCCCTGGGCATAACGGTTAGGAATGGACTTGACTAGAAGTTCATATGTGCTGGGCACATGATGAAAGTCTAGAGGCATCGTTGAGAAGTTAGGGTTTCATGCTGTATCCAGCCCTCGCTGGATATGAAATGCCTAGACTGTTTCAATAAGGGGAATTGCTTGGAGCAATCGGCCGGCGTGCCCACCTTAGGAAGCATGGGTCACTTTGTGCATCTCATCCCACCCTCGTGGGATGCGAAGCCTCATGTGGAATAAGGAACCCATCTCACTAGGAAATCTCAGATTTCCCGATTGACTTTGTGGGTTGTCAATTCGATTAAAATAGTGGGAGTCATAATCATTTAAAACAAGTCCAGTTTAAATGATTTGAAGTAGTACTAATCTGCTGTTTCTTGATTGTTGTAGATCAATGGCAACAAACAATAGCGGTTGGTCACTGCGATCTATCCTTGAGAAGGACAAGTTGGTTGGATCCAACTTGATGGATTGGTATGTGAACTTGAGAATCGTGCTCAAGCTCGAGAGGAAGCTCTATGTCCTTGAGTGGCCTGTTTCTGAGCCACTTCCATGCTCGGCCTCAGCGGCTAAGAAGGATGCTTATGATAAGCATCAAGCTGATACTTTGGAGGTTGCACAATTGATGCTAACCAACATGTCGCCCAAGCTTCGAGGGCAATATGAATTAAAGAGTGCTTCAGAGATTATTACTAATCTAAAGCAGCTCTTTGATGAATTGGTTAGGCCCAACCCTCCTAAAGTTAATATTCAGTATGTTGAGCCAAAAGGCTTAACCAAGGAACTGAAATTAATGATGGAAAGGATCAGAAATAACAAGTGCTATTCATGTGGAGGACTACCTCACATGTTAAAGGACATGGTGCAGCTTCAGAATGAGAAGAAGAGAGGCAAGGCTTCGTCTTCAAGCTCAGGTATTTATGTTACAGAAATCAACCTTTCTACTTCTATGTCATGGGTATTGGATACCACATGTGGAGCTCATATTTGTACAAATATGCAGGGGCTCAAGAAAAGTAGATCGGTGCAGCCTGGAGAGATTGACCTACGAGTTGGAAACGGGGCACAGGTTGCTGCTGTTGCTGTAGGAGTTTTGATTCTCTCCATGCCTTCTGGATTTCTATTAGAGTTAGATAATTGCTATTATGTACCTTCGCTTGCTAAGAACATTATATTCATTCCTTGCTTGGCAAAGAAAGGATTTAAGTTTGAAATAAATAAGAATTCTTGTTCTTTTTCATTTGCAAATATATTCTATGGAAAGGGTACTTTATGCAATGGTCAATATGTGTTGGACATGGCTAACTCTATTTGCAACATAAATAATAAAAGGACCAAACTAAGTGGTTCAGTTGGTGCTTTCCTATGGCATTGTCGATTAGCCCATATAAACAAGAATCGCATTGAACACTCCATGCAGATGGGTTGCTAGGTTCAAGTTCCTTGGAGGAATTTGATACATGTGAGCCTTGTTTGTAAGGGAAAATGACAAAGACGCCTTTCACCAAGATAGGTGAAAGGGCAGGAGGTTTGCTGGATCTCATACATAGCGATGTGTGTGGGCCATTCAATAAACACGCCAAAGGAGGACACAGCTACTTCATTACCTTTACTGATGATTTCAGTAGGTATGGTTATGTCTACTTGATGAGACATAAATCTGAATCCTTTGAGAAATTCAAAGAG
>CM050438.1:69873705-69888084 GCA_027562315.1 Costus pulverulentus
CATGGTGGAAGAATTCTAGGAGCAAATAGTCAAGGTTGAGGGTTCGAAACCTCAACCAAAATAATTATTTTTGCCCTGTAGGAAAAAGTCCTACAATTAGGCAAAAATTCCAAAATTTTAATATATAAAAAATACAGAAATAGAATTTCTAACCTTAAATCGTAATTCAGAAAATCGAGGGCGTTACAGTGAAGGTACCGGTAGGTTGAGAGTATAACCAAGATCGTGCCTGATCCCTGAGAGAAAAAGGAAATAATCTTAGTTTAAATGCATCCTCAGAAACTCCATTAATTTTAATGGTGTCACAATATTCATGAAAAAGATATAAATGTTGATAGGGATCTTTAATTTGTGATCCTCCAAATTGATTCTGCTGGATCATAGACAAGAAAGCAGGCTTGATCTCGAAATTATTAGCCTCAATAGTTGCATAGTCCCTAAGCAATCTTTTGTCTATCATCAGATCTAAGTTTCCTGTGCACACTAATGTAGATGGATCAAATAACTCAAGTAAACAGAAAAGAACAGAAAAATAGAACATAAGAAAGAAATAAACAAAACCTAGTCTAGCAATACTTTCATTGTCTTCAATATTGATAAAAACAAAGGTCCCCGGCAACGGCGCCAAAAACTTATTGTGTCTGCAAGTGCACGGATACTCGAAGTAATAAAAAAGATATCGAACCATAGAGACCTCATTTATCAAGTACTGAATAATTAATTTTTTACTAGCTAGGCAATCGAAATATGCAAGTAAACTATCGAAGGCTACACGAAAATATCAGAGAGAGAATCTGGGACTAGGGGTTCATTCACTTTAATTTCCATGACTATATATGAAAAGATGTTTGTCAGTCTAATTTTATCATGATAAAGATATAATTTACTTCATAAAAGAATTATCTCACTTTCGTGCAGACAATCATACAAGGGACCGATCCTTGCTTTCGCACAGGATCTATCCCATGCTGAAAATAAGTAAATCTTCAATCAAAGAACTCAAGGATCACTTTTGTGCATCTGAATTCCAAGTTGATTATCTCAAGTGGAGTCTCAAGGATCACTTTCATACATCCGAGTCTCAACACAAGTTCAACTTAATGT
The DNA here is from genome assembly GCA_027562315.1 of Costus pulverulentus. Classification (NCBI taxonomy): domain Eukaryota; kingdom Viridiplantae; phylum Streptophyta; class Magnoliopsida; order Zingiberales; family Costaceae; genus Costus; species Costus pulverulentus. Next base: position 69,874,810 of record CM050438.1, read on the forward strand.
TCTCCAATGTTCTGATCTTCACTTTCGCACAAGATCTTCACGTTTAACAAAATAACTCAATCCTTGATTCAAATTATTAAACTTGGAAATTATTCTTCTAAAATTAAGAAAAATAAGAACTAACCTAATTTCTTACAATGAGTTCCTAATATTCAATTTTAGGGTTCCAAGTTCTCAAGCAAATCACCTTTCAGTCCATATTGCGAAAACTCCAAAAACTTGCATGATAATAAGAATCTAAGGAGAATTATAGGGCTATCATCACATAAGTAGAATTATCACGCTAAAATTATACGTGACGAAATAATGGAAAAATCATCTAGTCATTAAGAAATCAAAGGGAATTACTCCCCCATGTCCGAAGAGAGGTTTATGCTAGCATGGTAGAAAGATTACAGTAATCCATGGTTCAGAGGGATCAAAAATCAAAGAAAAGGAAAAAATTACTAAACATGGCACGGCTGTATTAAAAATTACAGCCGTAATTTCCCCATGTGTATAGTGCCGACGGCGTGCTTTTGTTGATTTCTCCTCCGATCGGCTTCCTTTCACTCTGAAACTTCTGGAGTATCTTCTCCTCCACTAGGCGAAGCTTCTCCTCAAATTTCATGGCCGGAGATGTGCTATACGCTTCCCGGCGGCAAAACCTAAGGCGGCGATGGAAAACGCAATTTCTCCCTCGAAAGTCGATGAAAATTAGGGCTTTTTAGTTGTGTGTCTTCTCCTCCATCTAGACTCCCTTTTTGCTTCTTACGAATCTTCAAATTATGGCCTGGATCATCCGCAATCGATCGCGCAAAAATTGGGCTTCAAAATTGACCATGGAAGTCGAGCGTTAACAATAGAATTACGGCCGTGTTTCTGGTTACGGCACTGCCGTAATTTTAGTCAAGTTCTCTGATTGAAACTATCTGGCAATTACGGCACCGTAAAATAGGTTACGGCAGTGCCATAATTTCAGCTAAAATTTCTAGTCAGAAATCACTCCAAATTATGGCCCGTGAAAATCCTTACGATAGTGCCGTAATTTCCAAAAAACATTCTGGATGAAAACTCACCAAGTTACGGCAGCGCTATGATATTATGGTAGCTGGTAAAAATACGGTACCGTAATATGGATTACGGCCCTGCCGTATTTTGGTGTGAAGCTCCAATCTTCAAGAAATTTGATATTTAATCTTCTCTTGATGCTAGGAACTCATTCATGCATCTGGAATTTCTTAAAAATGCCTAAAAATCGTGCCTTTTACCTGAAAATCATCAAAAAACAAAAAGAATGTAGATTCCGCAGTATATGATAAAAAAGACATAAAAATAAGTAAAGAGTGTAAATATGACACAAAAATATCTATCAAATGGCACAAAGTTTACTATAAATTTCGGTGTCATCACCGGGCAAGGAAGAAGAGAGCTCGAGGCATCCATGTGTGCGAGACTGCAGAGGGCGAACACTTGGGCACCTATCTCGACATCGGCCTCATCTTGCTCCTAAGGTATGTTCTATCTCATCGTGTCGACCCCCTCGCCTGACGATCTTCACTGGATTTTTGGGACCAGCCTGTTTCGGGGATATTCTTCCGCTGTACAAATGTAATCTATGTGAAAAATTATAAAATATCCCACGGGTTTCCCAACAAGTCCACCCCGTGGACTTGCTTGAATCCTATAGCCACAAGTCTACCCTTATAGGTAACTATGTTGCTATCTATGTCGGTATTCCTTTTGAAGACCCATTTACATCCTATGGGTTTTACCCCATCAGGCAACTCAACCAAATTCCAAACTTGATTAGCTGACATGGAATCCATGTCGGATCTCATGGCCTCAAGCCATCGCTCAAAGTCCGGTCCTGAGATCACCTCATCGTAGGTCCTGGGTTCATCCTCAATAATGAAGATCCTGTCGTGTTAAGTCGGAAGGGACCCATACCTCTCAGGTGCACGACGAATACTCCCAGACCTACATGGGACCTGTCTCTGAGCCTCTGGTTGTACAACAACTGGTGTAGGTGGCTCAGGTTCCATCTGTGTGTCTTGTGGTTGCACTTGGACCTCGTCCTAGTCAAACTTACTCCCACTGACTTCTTTTATGAGAAATTCTTTCTCTAGAAATACAGCACCCCGAGCAACAAAGACTTTATTCTTGGTGGGAACATCGAAGTATTATCCTTTAGTTACCTTGGGATACCCCATAAACATACATTTATCAGATCTAAGTTCTAGCCTGCTAGAATCCTGATGTTTGACATAAGTCTCACATCCTCAGATCTTGATAAAAGACAGGTTAGGGCATCTCCCACTCCATACCTTGTATGGAATCTTGGAGACTGTTGGTGTATATTCCCTGAGACCTAGTTTTGGTCCATCTTTGTACTACTTGACTCTGATATTTATATCATTTTGGCATTGTTATTATCATTGTTTGTCTACATCTGCAATTGTGCACTTACATGATAATGTCCCTGGAGACAGATTGGATCTGTGCTCAAATGGTTGTCCTTAGTCGATGTACCTGAGTGGATATGGACAGCTTTGGTACTTGAGAGACTGGTATATGGGCTGGTCAGGCACGAGGTGCTAATGCAGACATATGGTTATATCAATGGTGGATATACTGGACCGACCCACTGTGAGGCAATGACTTGGTGTCATGAGTTATCCTCACAAGTGACAGGAGATGCATTGATCCCTTGACGTGAAGTCATTGACTATTCTATATGGTTAGAGACATGCTTTGATACAACCTAACCCTTCGCCGTAGTTGGAAGGTAATAACGGTTGTCATTGAGCATGTCACAACCCATATGAGAAGGTCAATGGATAGACAAAGGATTTGCCTCTTCCTAAGGGAAGCTTGATATCCATGGATATCCTCTATGGTTCTATGACTAAAAGTGTATGGCCATACCCATGTGAGAACCTGATTTAGTCATGACCATGTGATTGGGTGAAAACAAGTGGTGACACACTTGTCCAATCAGATATCAGTTCGAAAAACAGACTCTAATACATCTGTACCAAGTTGCGATGATGGGGATGTCAATGTCGATATCCATTCCGAAGACTTATGTAGCAGCGATGCACTGCTAGGTTAGGTGCCACTCAATACTTGTGGTGACCTTAGGTCAGCACTACCAACATCAGAGGAACCTACAGGGTCGCACACCTTGATACTCGAGTTCTCATATTGATCGAGAAGCCTTATGATCGAGTTATTGGATAGCTCAGATCTATTTGGGAGATTTAATCAGCGCCAATGGGCCTAAGGAGATGGAAGAGATATATTGGAGCCAAACTTCATTTTTGGCAGGTTTACCCGAATTTGACCATAGTTGGTCACATTTGGATTAGGGTTGCATTGGATTGGATCCAATTGCTTAATCAACCCATGCAATGAAGTTTGGGCTAGCTCATTACCCAATGAGGCCCAATAACTAGTTATCATGAAGTGAGAATAGGCTGAAAGGGTATAATGGGGAGAAGTCTCCTCCCATTGGCGCCTAAGGGCATAATGGGGAGGAGTGGGCGCATGTTGCATCGTTTGGAATGAATTGGTGCCTCCCCCTTTATGATTGGATGAAAACCTTGCATCTATAGCAAGGCTTGATGCATCTAAGGCATGATAGACTTCTTTGGTAAGTCTTGGGCAATTGCAAGGGGTTTATGGAAATCTCTTGGAGAGTCTCTAAAACTTAAACCCTAGTTGCCACCTTGCAAACCCTAGCCGGCCATTCCCTTTGCCCTAGCCGCATCCCTTCATATGTATTGCGCCTACCCTTATGTTGCTGCCCCTTCATGTATATATGTTGATACATATGCGAGAGAGAGGCTCATGCATTCAAGTTGGCGTGAACAACAATGCGCAAGAGCAACATAGTAGGCGCAATCCTCTTCCATCATCAAGCCGCAACCACTCTTCTTCATCTCCTCTTGGCACAAGAAGAGTTTCATCTTGGCGGCTTCATCTTCTACTCATCTCTCTTGGCGCAACATTCTATGGTGGTGGCGCAAGTTGTGTAGAACAATTCCTAAGGCTTGGATCTTCTTCTCGAGGCTAGCACTGGGCGTGGAAGAAGAGAGCTCGAGGCATCCGTGTGTGCGAGACTGCAGAGGGCGAATACTTGGGCGCCTACCTCGACATCGGCCTCATCTTGCTCCTAAGGTACTAACTATCTCATAGTGTCGACCCCGATCTTCACTAAGTTTTTGGGACCAGCTTGTTTCGGGGATATTATTTTGCTGTGCAATGTATTCTGTAATGTCTATGCCAAAATTTATAAAATATCCTCGGGATTTCCCAACATTGGTATCAGAGCGACTTGCGAGCCTCGAACGATGTACTTTCAAGCTTTTCCTTGCTCACATGTCATGTTTCAATTTTCAGAAATTGCATGTTCACATGGCGCATGATTTTTCTAAGTAGGAAAAATTATTGTTTCTTGTTCCTATCAACTTTTCAATCGCTTTTGGAATTTTGGGTTATTTTTCTTGATTGATTTAAAATCAAAGGTGCACGTAGTTTTGTCAAGTAGGACGGGCATTGTATCTTAGGACTGGCCGGGTCTCTTGATCTGACAAAATTGCCAGCCGATAGGATCTATGAAATCATCATGAAAATTAATCACAAATAACCAAAAGATTTGTGATAAGAAGATGCGGAAAAGAAGCTTGTTTTATGAGAAACTAAAATTTCATATTTTGAGTTTTTAATGAACATGTAGAATTGCATGTGTAAATGCCTTGTTTGTGCATGTTGTTGTGGTCATGTGTCAAGCCCCTTTGCATGCCTGAGATGTATCCTTATGAGGCCTGCGTGCTGCCATTCTTTTTCTTTTGTTTTTTAACCATAAGATGAAGATTTGGGGCACATATGGACAAGGATACTTGGCGCATGCTTGAAGCTTGCGCACCTTTCTTGGTGGCCCATCAAGCTTCAATGTTGGGTGGCGCATGCTTGCACCTTGGCGCAAGAAGGCATGGCCAAGCGTTAGGGCTTGTGAGCTAGCCATCGTGGCCCTTGCAAGGTGGCAGTTCACCCTTAGAGGATGACCCATGGCATTGGCCGAACTTTTGGGTGTGCCTCTAGGGTTTTCCCTAGAACTACCTCTAGGGTTTGAGAGCTAAACCATGGTGAGAAGGACCTTGGAGTCAACCTAGTAGTCTAAGCTAGAGATCGGCTAGGCTAGGTCTAGTTTTAGGGGCTTGAGTCCTAGGTCAAGATATGAACCCCTTTTGGCATGGGTCGGTTCAATATCTTGAATAGGCTTTGATCACATCATCCTTTACTACTTTCTTTATTTGCAAAAGCGTGCCTGTGATGTTTTATTAATATTTTATCACTATAGGATTGCATGCTTGTAATGTTGGACATAAGATAAAACTGAAATGATGAGACCTCAAAAACTCTCAATCAAAATATCAAGTCTAGTAGCCTTCTAACATGTAGCCCTCACCAAGCTATCGATCAGTGGTGTTGTGAACTGTTTTACACCCTCGTGGGACACACCCACTTATCTTTATAAGGTGTGTGGTGGCAATGGTTTCCCCAGTCCAGTTTTACCTTGGACAAGCCTTCGCAAGTAAACTCGTTTCCCCAGTCATGTTTTATCTAGCCCTCGTTGGACATGAAATGTCTAGACTATTTTAATAAGGGGAGTTGCCAAGGGCAATCGGCCGGCGTGCCCACCTTAGAAAGCATGGGTCACTGTATGCATCTCATCCCACCCTTGTGGGACACAAAGCCCTATGTCGAATAAGGATTCCATCTCACAAGCAAATACCAAATTTCCCGATTGACTTTGTGGGTTGTCAATTAGATTAAAATAGTGGGAGCCATAATCATTTAAAATAAGTCTAGTTTAAATGATTTGAAGTAGTACTAATCTGCTGTTTCTTGGTGGTTGTAGAACAATGGCTACGAACACTAGCGGATTAACACTACGATCCCTTCTCCATAAGGATAAGTTGGTTGGATCCAACTTTATGGACTAGCATCGGAACTTGATGATAGCCCTCAAGCTCGAGAAGAAGCTGTATGTCCTTGAACAGCCTCTTCCTACGGCTCCTGCGCTTAATGCCCGGACGGCAGACAGGGATGATTTTAGAAAGCATCAGGATGACTCTTTGGAGGTTGCATGTCTCATGCTAGTCACTATGGCACCTGAACTTCAGGTGCAATATGAGGAGCAGAACGCTTTTCAGATGATCACTCATCTGAAATAGATGTTCAAGGCTCAGGCAAGAACTGAGAGATATGACACTTCCAAAGCAGTATTCCGCTGCATGTTATCTGAGGGTGCACTAGTAAGACCCCACGTTCTCAAGCTGATTGGGAATGTGGATCATCTCAAGTGACTGGGACACACCATAGATAACGAGCTAGTTGTGGATCTTATTCTGTAGTCCCTGCCCCCTAGCTTCAGTCTGTTTATCATAAACTTTAACATGAACCGGATTGATTGCACAAGGGAGGAACTACTGAATATGTTCCAAATAGCCGAATGTGAGATGCGTAAGACCAAACCCAATTCTATTATTTTGGTCCCTGTGACCAAGAAGATGAAGAAGAAGGGTAAGGCACGTGCTAAGGGCAGTGCCAAATCTCCTACTAAGGCACTGAACAAGAAGGAGAAGAAGTCCAAGGAACAGAGGTGCTTCCACTGTGTCGAGTAGGGTCACTAGAGGAGGGACTGCAAGCAACTTCAGAATGAGGAGAAGAAAGGCTTGGTCTTAGCTTCTAGCTCAGGTATTTATGTCACTGAAATCAACCTTTCTACTTCTATGTCATGGGTATTGGATACCGCATGTGAAGCTCATATTTGTACAAATATGCAGGGGCTCAAGAAAAGTAGATCAGTGCGGCCTGGAGAGATTGACCTACGGGTTGGAAACGACGCACAAGTTGCTGCTGTTGCTGTAGGAGTTTTGACTCTCTCCCTGCCTTACGGACTTTAATTAGATCTAGATCATTGCTATTATGTACCTTCACTTACTAAAAACATTGTATCCATTTCTTGCTTGGCAAAGAAAGAATTTAAGTTTGAAATAAAAGAGAACTCTTCTTCTTTCTCATTTGCGAACATGTTTTATGGGAAAGGTACTTTGTGCAATGGGTTATATGTCTCGGACATAGATTGTTCTATTTGTAACATAAATAACAAAAGGATCAGACTGAGTGGTTAAGTTGGTGCTTTCCTATGACATTGTCGATTAGCCTATATAAACAAGAATCACATCCAACAATTCCATACAAATGGGTTGTTAGATTCAAGTTCGTTGGAGGAATTTGATACTTGTGAGCCTTGTTTATTAGGGAAGATGACAAAGGTTCCCTTCACCAAGATCGGTGAGAGGGCAGGAGGTTTATTGGATCTTATACACAGTGATGTGTGTGGGTCATTCAGTAAACAAGCCAGAGGAGGGTACAACTACTTCATTACATTCACTGATGACTTCAAAAGATATGGTTATGTCTACTTGATGAGACATAAGTCTGAATCCTTTGAGAAATTCAAGGAGTTCAAAAATGAAGTAGAGAACCAGCTTGGAAGATCCATTAAAACACTTCGATCATATCGTGGTGGAGAGTACCTGAGCGGTGAGTTCTTTGACTATCTGAGAGAGTGTGGGATCCTATCCCAACTCACTCCTCCTAGAACACCTCAATGGAATGGTGTATCTGAGAGGAGAAATCAAACTTTGTTAGACATGGTTCGATCTATGATGAGTTATGCAACTCTATCTCCCTCATTCTAGGGTTTTGCACTTGAGACAACTTCTCTTATACTGGATAACGTTCCATCTAAGAGTGTCTCCAAAATACCATATGAGGTATGGAGTGGAAAACGTCTGAAGCTATCATTATCAGGATCTGGGGATGTGAGGCTTATGTCAAACGTCAGGATTCTAGCAAGTTAGAACCTAGATCTGATAAATGTGTGTTTGTAGGGTACCCTAAGGAAACTAAGGGTTACTACTTCTATATTCCCACCGAGAACAAAGTTTTTGTTGGTCAGGGTGCTGTCTCTCTAAAGAAAGAATTTATCATGAAAGAATTTAGTGGGAGGAAGTTTGACTTGGACGAGGTTCAAGTGCAACCACAGTGCAAGGACATGGAACCTAAGCCACCTGCGCTGGTTGATAGGCAACCTGAGGCTCAGACACAGGTCCCATATAGGTCTAGGAGGATCCATCGTGCACCTGAGAGGTATGGGTCGCTGCCGACCAAACACGACGGGATCTTCATCATTGAGGATGAGCCCAGGACTTATGGTGAGGCGGTCAGTGGATCAGACTCCGAGAGATGGCTTGAGGCCATGCGATCCGAGATGGATTCCATGTCAGCTAACCAAGTCTGGAATTTGGTTGAGTTGCCTGATGGGGTAAAACCCATAGGGTGTAAATGGGTCTTCAAGAGGAAGACTGACATGGATGGCAACATAGTTACCTATAAGGGTAGACTAGTGGCTAAAGCATTCAAACAAGTCCACGGGGTGGACTATGATGAAACCTTCTCGCTAGTTGCCTTCATTAAATCCATCCGAATTCTGCTTGCTATAGCTGCATATCATAACTTTGAGATATGGCAAATGGATGTTAAGACAGCATTCCTTAACGGGAGGCTGACAGAGGATGTGTATATGACACAACCTGATGGTTTCATCCATCATACAAATGTCAATAAATTCTGTAGGCTAAAGAAATCCATTTATGGATTAAAGCAAGCATCTTGAAGTTGGAATCTTCGGTTTGATGAAGCTGTGAGAGATTATGGCTTTATCAAAAGTGAAGATGGCGCCTGTGTGTAAAGAAAATTCAGTGAGAGCTTGGTGACTTTTTTGCTCTTGTATGTTGATGACATACTGCTCATCAGAAATGACATCCCTAGTCTTCAGTCTGTGAAGATATGGCTGGGGAAGTGTTTCGGGATGAAGGACTTAGGGGAGGCCGCCTATATTCTAGGCGCGAGGATCTACTGAAATAGATCCAAGAGGCTCCTGGCCCTTAGTCAGAGTACCTACATTGATATGGTCCTAGAGAGGTTCATCTTAGAGCAATCCAAGAAGGGGTACCTTCCAGTGAGACATAGCCTTACTCTCTCAAAGAGCTAGTGTCCCACCACATAAGCTAAGAGGGATGACATGAGTTGAGTGCCCTATGTGTCGGCAGTGGGATCTATCATGTAGGCAATGTTGTGTACTAGACCAGATGTGGCTTATGTTGTGAGCATAATCAGCCGGTACCAATCCAATCACGGTCTGCAGCACTAGGTGGCTGTAAAGAACATCCTGAAGTATCTAGGAAGAACTAAGGATTTGTTATTGGTCTATGGGGGATAGGAAGAGCTTAGTGTTTAGGGCTACACTGATGTGCCATTCTAGTTTGACCCTAACGACTTTAGATCGCAGGCCGGCTATGTGTTCAAGATGAATGGAGGCGTTGTATGCTGGAAGAGCTTCAAGCAATCCACCATAGCTGATTCTACAACCGAGGCTGAGTAAGTGGTAGCTTCTGAGGCAGCCAAAGAAGCCGTTTGGATAAGGAAGTTCATTTCTGAACATCAAGAGATTCCTAGTGCAGTCAATCCCATTGAGCTCTATTGTGACAACAATCGGGCAATTGCATAAGCTAAGGAACCACGGTCTCATCAAAGGTCCAAACACATACTTAGGAGATTTCACCTAATCAGAGAGATAATTGACCGAGGTGATGTCAAGATTAGCAGAGTTGACATAGAGAACAATCTGGCAGACCCACTGACCAAGGCTTTGGCGCAGCAGAAGCATGATTGTCACACTAGGGATATGGGGTTTAGGTTCCTCAACCTCTTGCTCTTAGCGCAAGTGGGAGATTATTGGTGTATATGCCCTGAGACCAAGTTTTGGTCCATCTTTGTACTACTTGACTCTGATATTTATATCATTATGGCATTGTCATTATCATTGATTGTCTACAAATGCGATTGTGTACTTTCATGATAATGTCCTTGGAGACAGATTGGAATCTGTGCTCAAATGGTTGTCCCTAGTTGATGTACCTATGTGGATATGGGACAGCTCTGGTACTTGAGAGATTGGTATATGGGTTGGTTAGGCACGAGGTGCTAATGCAGACATATGGGTATATGACTGGTGGATATACTGGACCAATCCGCTGTGAGGCAATGACTTGGTGTCATGAGTTATCCTCACAAGTGACAGGAGATGCATTCATCCCTTGACTTGAGGTCATTGAATGTTCTATATGGTTAGGGACATGCTTTGATACAAGCTAACCCCTCGCTGTAGTTGGGAGGTAATAACGGTTGTTATTGAGCATGTCATGACCCATATGAGAAGGTCAATGGACTGATAGAGGATTTGCCCATTCCCAAGGGAAGCTTGATATCCATGGAGCTCCTCTATGGTTCTATGATTGAAAGTGTATAGCCATACCCAGGTGAGAACCTGATTTTGTCATAACCATGTGATTACGTGAAAACAAGTGGTGACGCACTTGTCCAATCAGATATCAGTTTTGCAAAGAGACTCTAATGCATCTATACCTAGTTGCGATGATGGGGATGCCGATGTTGATATCCATTTCGATGACTTGGGTAGCAGCGATGCACTGCTAGGTGCCACTCACTGCTTGTGGTGACCTTAGGTTAGCACTACCAACGTCAGAGGAACCTACAGGGTCGCACACCTTGATACTCTAGTTCTAGTTTTGATTGGGAAGCCTAGTGATCGAGTTATTGGATAGCTTGGATCTATTGGGGAGATTTCATCTGCGCCAATGGGCCTGATGAGATGGAAGAGAGTTATTGAAGCCAAACTTCATTTTTGGCAGGTTGACTCGAATTTCACCATGGTTGGGCACATTTGGATTAGGGTTGCATTGGATTGGACCCAATTGCTTAATCAACTCATGCAATGAAGTTTGGGCTAGCTCATTACCCAATGAGGCCAAATAACTAGTTATCATGAAGAGAGAACTGGCTAAAAGGGTATAATGGGGAGAAGTCTCTTCCCATTGGCGCCTAAGGGCATAATGGGGAGGAGTGGGCGTATGTTGCTTCCTTTGGAAGGAATTGTAGCCTCCCCCTTTGTGCTTGGATGGAAACCTTGCATCTATGGCAAGGCTTGATGCATCTAAGGCATGATAGACTTCTTTGGTAAGTCGTGGGTGATTGCGAGGGGTTTCTAGGAATCTCTTGGAGAGTTTCTTAAACCTAAACCCTAATTGCCACTTGCAAACCCTAGCTGCCCATTCCCTTTGCTCTAGCTGCATCCCTTCATATGTATTGCGCCTACCCTTATGTTACCGCCCCTTCATCTATATATGTTGATACATATGCGAGAGAGAGCCTCATGCATTCAAGTTGGCGTGAACAACAAGGGGTGAGAGCAACTTAGTAGGCGCAATCCTCTTCCATCATCAAGCCACAACCAGTCTTCTTCATCTCCTCTTGGTGCAAGAAGAGTTTCATCTTGACGGCTTCATCTTCTACTCATCTCTCTTGGTGCAACATCCTATGGTGGTGGCAGAAGTTGTGTAGAACAATCCATAAGGCATGGATCTTCTTCCCGAGGGTAGCACCGGGTGTGGAAGAAGAGAGCTTGAGGCATCCGTGTGTGCGAGATTGCAGAGGGCAAACACTTGGGTGCCTACCTTGACATCGGCCTCATCTTGCTCCTAAGGCACTTACTATCTCATCATGTCGACCCCCTCGTAAGACGATCTTTATTGGGTTTTTTGGACTAGCCTATTTCGAGGATATTATTCCGCTGTGCAATGTATTCTGTAATGTCTATGCCAAAATTTGTAAAATATATCAGGGGTTTCCCAACAAAGACACTCTTAGATGGAACATTATTCAGAATGAGAGAAGTTGTCTCAAGTGCAAAACCCCAGAATGAGGGTGGTAGAGTTGCATGACTCATCATAGATCTAACTATGTCCAACAAGGTTCGATTTCTCCTGTCTGACACACCATTCTATTGAGGTGTTCCAGGAGGAGTGAGTTGGGACAAGATCCCATACTCCCTAAAATAGTAAAAGAACTCACCGCTCAGGTACTATTCACCACGATCTGATCGAAGAGTTTTGATAGATCAATCAAGCTGGTTCTCTACTTCATGTTTGAACTCCTTGAATTTCCCAATGGATTCAGATTTATGTCTCATCAGATAGACATAACCATATCTACTAAAGTCATCAGTAAATGTGATGAAGTAGTTATACCCTCCGCTAGCTTGTTTATTGAATGGCCCACACACATCACTGTGTATGAGGTCCAATAAACCTCTTGCCCTCTCACCAATCTTGGTGAAGGGCGCTCTTCTCATTTTTTCTAATAAAAAGTATCAAATTTCTCCAAGAAACTTGAATCTAACAACCCATTTGCATTGAGTTGTTGAATGCAATTTTTGTTTATATGGGCTAATCGACAATGCCATAGTAAAGCACTAACAAGGTACTTACTCATGCAATTCTATATGCTCAAGAAAAACTTAAAATCTGAAATTTTAGTTTCTCAAAAAATAAGTTTCTTTTCCTCATCTTCTTATCACAAATCTTTTGATTATTTGAGATTAAGTTTCATGACGATTTCATAGACCAAATCGGCTGGCAATTTTGTCAGATCAAGAGACCCGGCCAGTTGATGACTCTAAATTTCATAGTAATTTTCATACTTATTAACTAGTCTTTTGGAATCATAATTGTACTCTTTTGCTTATTTTTATGCCTTATTTATCCAATACTTCAGAATTTACACATTTTTTGGTTTTTGATTAATTTCAGGAAAAAAGGCATCATTCTGATAGGTTTTTAAGCAATTTCAATACATATATGGATTCTAATCATCACAAGGAGTTTACACATCAAATTTCAAGTCAGACCATGTTTTCTAGCAAAATTACGGTAGTGCCGTAATAAATTTTACGGCCGTAATATGCAAATATGGCACTACCGTAATGATTTTCACGGCCGCTTCCCACATAATGTTTTTGGAAAATTATGGCACTACCGTAATATATTTTACGATGCCATGATTTAGATCCAAATTCATATAGTGACTTTTGAAGAGAATACGGTACTACAATAAGACTTTTTATGGTACCATAATTTCAAGACAATGTCATACCGAGACTTCATAAGACATTACGACACTACCATAATTATATTCACATGTTGGGGTATGCCCTTAAGGCTAATGTTTGAGGCCTTGGGATTGTATCAGTATCATGCATAAACTCTAAGTTTATAAAGGCAATGGTTGTTATTCAGGTTG
>CM050438.1:69888184-69913169 GCA_027562315.1 Costus pulverulentus
TGTAAGTGAGATCTGGTCTGATCATGTTTGATTGATTAGGGCTTGAGATCGGTAAGCTTCGATCGAGAGAATTGATGCTAGATCGGTGAGATCTGGAGCATCAGGAGACGAACGGTTAGATCTGAAGCCTGAGGGTTTAATTGTGATCTAGACCAAATGCTTGGGTTAATTGGTCTTTGAACCAAACCAACTTGAACCGGTTCACATGAGTGAACGCATGGTTCAAAGCATGAAGGTGTTTTGATCGGTTATGAGATCATGGGCGCATGGCTTCTATTTTTGGTAAGTCATGAAGGCCTCTTCTCTCAACGCCATAACGCCTAATATGTTGCCCTCTTCACTCGACGCCTCTTGCACTCGCATGTAGAGAAGGAGTTGACGACAAGAAGGTCTTGGCCAAGCAAGAGACATCTTCTCTTCCCTTCCATACGACAAGCACCCTTGGAGAACCTTGCTAGCACAAGGATCAACAAGGAGTAGGCAACATCTTCTTGTGTGCGCATCCTTTGGAGGAGATCCCATTCGCTCTCTTCTTCCAAGGCGCCATTCGAATCAATGGCTGTGGTATGATCTTCTTCTTGATCTATTCAATCATTTGACAGTTGATCATATGACATGTAAAAGATCTTTAAGAAACCCTTTCTTCCGCAAAAGTTTTATATGCGCCTCCTATTAGGGTTTTGTCCCCTCCCCCTTAGATTTAGGGGACTTTCATCACGGTACCGTAATTTACGGCTCAGTTGCTCGATTCTTCTGCTGGACACTTAAAAAGATGATTTCTCGAGCTTTAGGGCACCAATTGAAGATCCGTAAAAAGGGGAACGATAAGGATAAAGAGGAGAAGGATCTAAAAGTGAAATGACCAATTTTTATCAACTCTACATGGAAAATTTTAGAGAATCACCGTCGCCTTAGGGTTCTTCACCGACAAGCGTACAGACCATCATCGACCATGAAATTTAAGAAGAAGCTGAGCCTAAAGGAGGAGAACATACACCAGAAGTTTTAGAGCGAAAGGAGATCGATCGAAGGAGAAATCAAATAATTCATGGGCACCGCCACTGTTCATCGAGTTTGAGAGTTTAATTGCAGCCCTGTTTAGTAAAATTTCTCATTTTCTTTCAATTTTTGATAAACCTAAACAATGTTTCACTATAATCCTTCAATCATTCTAGCTTAAACCTTCTTTTGGGACAAAGGGTGTAATCCTCTTAATTTCTTAATGACTAGATGATCTTTATTTCATCAGGATATTTTTGGTATGGCAATTTTACTTAAAAGATTAATGTCTTTAATCTTTTATAGTTTCAATCATTAACATTTGTTAGAGTTTTTTGATATAAATTGAAAAGTGATTTGCAAAACTTGGAACCCTCAAATTGCGATTTAGGAACTTATTAGAAGAAATTAGGTTTGTTCTTATTTCTAGATTTTTGTAGTTTAATTCTTGTTAATGTTTTGATCTAGGAAATATTATTGAGTTAGACATGAAAATGTGCTAGAGATAGATATTAGATTGTTTGAAAACCTTAAGTAAAACCTGTGAAACTAAGGTATGAGAATACTTTGTTTTGCTTGAGATTTTGATATTGAGATGGAATGCACGATAGTTATTCTTAATCTCCCTATTAAAAGTTTACTTATATTAAACATTGAATAAATCCTGCACGAGAGTGAGGGTTGTTCTTTGTAATTTAACTGCGCAAGAGCGAATCTTTACCATAACAAGAATAAATTGATGAGCACTTAATTATATCTAGTCATAGATATTAAGGTAGATGAACCCCTAGTCCCAATTCTTTCTCTCTGATTTTTCGTATACCGTTCGATTGATTACTTTCATCATACTTGATTTGTTTAGCTAGTGAGAAATCAATTTGTTGGAATTTAACAACAAGGTCTCTGTGGTTCGATAACTTTTTATTACTTCGAGTATCCGTGCACTTGTGGACACAACAAGTTTTTGGCGCCGTTGCCGGGGACCTTCGTTTTTGTTAATATTGATATAATTGATAGTATTGCTAGACTAAGCTTTGTTTTTATTATTTTTTATGTTATATTATGATTTTCTCTTATTTTATGCAAATTATGAGTTTATTTGATCCTCTACTTGTTTATGCGCAGGACTCTTAGATCATGACCATTAGTCCCCTTTGATCCTGAAATTATTAAAAGTCTTAGATTGCGCAGGAAACGTAGATTCGCAAATGAAAGAGAAGAAGAATCAATCATGGCTGAGAGAAAAACACTTAGAGATTATGCAGCCCCGAATACATAGGGAATTCGCTCGTGTATAACTAGGCCAACAATTGATGCAAATAATTTCGAGATTAAACCAGCCTTCCTATCAATGATCCAACAAAATCAATTTGGAGGATCTCCGCTAGAAGATCCTAATCAACACTTATCTCTTTTTCTTAAATTTTGTGATACTATGAAAATTAATGGTGTATCTGATGATGCTCTTAAATTGGGATTGTTTCCTTTTTCCCTTAGGGACCGAGCAAAATCCTGGCTACATTCTCATCCGACTGGAACATTCACCACTTGGGAACAATTGTCAAATGCTTTCTTGATGAAGTACTTTCCACCCAGTAAGATGATTCAATTGAGAAATCAGATCACGGGATTTGCATAGTGGGATGGCGCATCACTTAGTGAATGTGAGTGCTTCAATGAGTTACAACGGAAGTGCCCTCACCGTGGATTTGAAGATTGGGTTTTAATTCAAACTTTTTATAATGGTTTACTCTATAGTACCCGTCTAACTATTGATGCTGCTACAGGAGGAGCCCTGATGAAGAAAATAGTTGAAGATGCTTACACTTTATTTGAGGAGATGGCTTTGAATCACAACCAGTGGACAACTGAGAGAGGAGTGTTGTATCGCCCTCCTCATGGCAAGAATGATAGTGATGGTTGGCATTATGTGGCTGATGACACCAAAATATATAGTATATTTTGTATTATTTTATATATCTTTTCATGCTAAATTGAAGCTATTTTTCATATTTTTGTGCCAAAATTATAAAATATTACAAAATCTACTTCTATTTAGATTTTTGATGATTTTCAGGTAAAAAGGCACTATTTTTAGGCATTTTCAAGCAAAATCAAATACATGGAAGAGTTACCATCATCAAGAAGAGGATACATGACAAATTTCAAGCAAAATGGAGCCACGAACCAAAATACGGCAGGGCCGTAATATATATTACGGTACCATATTTTCGTATGCTCCCGTAATATCAGAGCACTGCCGTATTTTGGCTAATTTTTCATCAAAAAATTTTATGAAAATTACGGCACTACCGTCAGAATTTACATGGGCCGTAATCTGGAACGCTTTCAAACCAGAGATATTCATTGAAATTACGGCACTACCGTAAACCATTTTACGGGCCATAATTTCCAGACATTTTTGACCAGAAAGTTTTACAAAAATTATGGCATTGCCGTAATATTTTTCATGGGCCGTAATTTTGACTCAGGGTTTATAGAACCAAATTATGGCACCGCCATAATTTTAACCTGGACACGTGACTTTTTCAGGCCCGATTCTTGCACGGACCATATCTTGAGATGCAGACATCCAAATTGAGATCGGAAAGAAGCTCCGGACTCATATCAATGAGGAGAAGATAAAGGGACTAAAAGCCCTAATTTTGAGGATCCATCAAGGGAGCAATCAACAGAGAGGCACTTAGGGTTTGGCTTCACGCCGAGATGCGTGGAGGCCACCTCAGGCCATGATTTTTACACAAAAGCTTCACTTGGAGGAGAGGACGACACACCAGAAGTTTCAGAGAGGAAGGAGGTAAATCAAAGGAGAAATCGAAGAAAGAGGAGGCCCGACACTATTCACAGCGCCCCCTTTCGCAAATTACGGCTGTAATTTATATTATAGCCGTGGTGTGTTTTCTTAAACTCTCTTTTCTCTTTGATTTTTTATCTTTTGAAACTATGGTTTATTGTATTTCTTCTTCCATACTAGCTTAAACATATTTTGGGACATGGGTGTAATCCCCTTGATTTTTAATGATTAGATAATTCTTATTTCATCAGAATAATCTTTGTTATGATAATTCTACTTATGAGATGACTTATCTATAATTCTCCTTAGTTTTCTTAGTATCATGCATGATTATAGAGTTTTTGCAATATGGACTGAAAAGTGATTTGCATGAGAACTTGGAACCCTAAAATTAAACAATAGGAACTCACCGTAAGAAATTAGGTTAAGTTTTTATTTCTTGATTTTAGTAGTTTAATTGACATGTTAGATAATTTGAATATAGGATTGAGTTATTGTGTCAAACGTGGAGATCTTGCACGAAAGTGAGGATTGGAAAATTGGAGAACCATAAGTAAAACTTGTGTTGAGACTCGGATGCACGTAAGTGATCCTTGAGATTCCACTTGAGACAACTAAGAATTCGGATGCACGAAAGTCATCCTTGAGTTCTTTGTTTGATGATTTACTTATCTACAGCATTGGGATAGATCTTGCACGAAAGCGAGGATTGGTCCCTGCGTGATTGTTTGCACGAAAGTGAGATAATTCCTTTATGAAGTAAATTATATCTTTATCATAATAAAATTAGACTGACGACCTTTTATTCATATCTAGTCAGTGAAATTAAGGAGGATGAAACCCTAGTCCCAGTTTATCTTTCATGTTCTTCCTATTATTTACTTGTATTAAAATCAGTTGCTTGGCTAGTAAGAATTCAACTATTTGGTTCTTAACACGTAGGTCTCTATGGGTTCGATACATTAAATATTACTTCGAGTATCCGTGCACTTGCGGACACAACAAGTTTAGGATAACAAGTTTCTGGCGGCGCCACTAGAAAATAAAAGAGCCAGAGATAAGTTGCACCTACTTGTTGGGATACAACAGTGGTTGAAAAGGTAGATTCTTTACATAATAGACTTGACTCTCTTCAATTACAACTTGCAGCAGTTTTATCTGTTACTTGTAAAGTTTGTGGAAATTCTCGGCATTATTCTAAGGAGTGTAAAATTATTACTGATCAGGGTTCTGAGTAAGATAATCAAGGTGGAAACAATGATCCCTACTCTAGTACCTACAACCCTTGATGGAGAAGAAGTCACCTAAATTTGTCTTGGAAAAATAATAATAACACTGGGGGGGGGGGGGGGGGGGGGGGGGGGGGGGGCAAGGTGAGAATAGAGGATATCAACAAAAGCATCAAAATCAAAATCAGCCCCAAGAATCTAATTTAGAATCTTTGCTTGTTAAGTTTATGTCAAAACAAGATCAGAGATTAGAAGAGCTAAATGATAAGATTAATCAGCTGACTATGCACAATAAGCTTTTAGAAACACAGATAGCACAACAAGCTAGCACTGCTTATAGACCCATAGGGAAATTACCTGCCAAACCTGAACCTAACCCTAGGGAACATTGTAATGCTATCACAACTTGGAGTGGAAAACAGTTAGAGGACCCAAGGGGATCACTAGATTATGATGAGGTACAACCTAATATTGAACCTAGCAGTGAACCAGTTTTGGAATCACAACTTGCACATGTGCAGTCCCATCCTAGCTCGCCACCTTCTAAGGACGATGAGCCTTCACAGAATGGTGATTTGCCTTGTAAAGTTGATATTCCTAGACCAAGTTCACCACCACCATATAGGCCACCTATACCTTTTCCCTAGGGGATTGTGCAAGCCAAGTTAGATAGGCAATTTGGGAAATTTCTAGATGTTTTGAAATAGCTATATATTAACATTACATTCACTGATGCTTTATCTCAAATGCCTACATATGCTAAATTTTTGAAAGAGATTTTGTCCAATAAAAGAAAAATAGAGGACTATGGTACTTTGGCATTAACTGAGGAAAGCAGTGCTATTATTCAAAACAAGTTGCCACCGAAATTAAAAGATCCAGGTAGTTTCTTCTCTATTCCTTGTCTGATTAGGAGTGTGGTTTTTGACCGAGCCTTATGTAATTTAGGAGCCAGTGTGAGTCTAATGCCTTTGTCTATGTGCAGAAAACTGGATATGGGAGCACCTAAACTAACTTCAATATCTTTGCAGCTCACCGATCGTTCAGTGAAGTATCCTGTAGGTATTCTTGAGGATGTTCCGATCCAAGTTGGTAAGTATTTTGTACCAACTGATTTTATAGTTCTCGAGATGGAAGAAGATACAAAAATTCCTATTATTCTTGGTAGACCGTTCTTAGCCACTGCAGGAGCAATTATTGATGTAAAGAACGGTAAACTCACACTAAATATTGGTGATAATAAAATTGAGTTTGATTTGAATGATTCCATGAAGAAACCTTCATATACTAGTTCATGTTGTAGTGTTCATACTGTAGATGATGTAGTTTACGATCTTCGTTTCTTATTTGATAATCCTTCTGATTTTGATATTGATTCTTGTGATAATTCTTATGTTGAAATTCATGATTCCAATTCTAGTTCTGATTCTAGTGCTGAAACTCATGATATGTTGGACTGCACTATAGTTGATAATGAAGAAGAGAAAATTCTAAAAGTAGAACTTAAAGCTTTACCTGATAATCTTCGTTATGAATTTCTTGGCCATAACTCTACTTACATTGTTATTGTTGATGCTCAATTAGATGAAACGGAGACTGATTTGCTCTTGAAGGAGTTGAGGATTCATAGAAAAGTAGTTGGGTATACCATTGATGATTTAAAGGGAATTAACCCTTCTTTTTGTATGCATAGGATTCATATGGAGGAGGAGCACAAACCACATGTGGATTTCCAAAGGAGACTCAACCCATCTATGAAGGAAGTCCTGTGCATTGTGTTCCGAAAAAAGGAGGTGTCACAGTTATGAAAAAGAAAGATAATGAGTTGATTCCTGTTGGAACAGTAACTAGTTGGCGCATGTGTATAGATTATAGGAAATTAAATGCAGCCACTAGAAAAGACCACTTCCCCTTACCTTTTATTGATCAGATGGTTGAGAGACATGCAAATCATTCTTATTTTTGCTTCTTTGATGGATATTCTAGTTTTTTCCAAATTCCTATACATCCTGATGACCAAGACAAGACCACCTTTACTTGCCCATATGGTACTTTTGCATATAGATGGATGCCTTTTGGTTTGTGTAACGCACCTGCTACCTTTCAGAGGTGTATGATGGCAATATTTTCTGAATTCCTTGAAGATTTTATGGATGTTTTCATGGATGATTTTTCTGTATATGGTTTCTCTTTTGATGATTGTTCGGCTAATTTATCTCGAGTCCTGCAGAGGTGCAAAGAAACTAATCTTGTCCTTAACTGCAAGAAGTGTCATTTCATGGCTAGACAAGGAATAGTTTTGGGGCACCTTATTTCAGAAAGGGGGATAGAAGTCGACAAAGCAAAAGTTTAAGTGATTGAGAAGCTAGCACCACCCACAACGGTTAAAGAGATCAGAAGCTTGTTGGTACATGCAAGATTTTACCGGTGCTTTATCAAGGATTTATCTAAACTTGCTAAACCACTCACTGATTTACTTTGTAAAGTTACTAAATTCTATTTTGATGAGAATTGTTTGCTTGCTTTTCAGGAACTGAAGAAAGCCATAATATCAGAACCTATCATGCAGCCACCTAATTGGTAATTGTCTTTTGAGCTTATGTGTGATGCCAGTGATTTTGCTGTAGGAGCAGTTCTAGGTTAAAGGAAGGAAAAGAAGCTTTATGCGATTTATTGTGCTAGTAAAGCTTTGGATGAGACACAAAGGAATTACACCATAACTGAGAAGGAAATTTTAGCTATTGTTTTTTGCTTTTGATAAGTTTAGATCTTATTTGATAAATTCAAAAGTTGTGGTGTACACTGATCCTGCAGCGGTTAAGTATTTTATGGAGAAGAAAGATAGTAAACCGCGTCTACTTAGATGGATTTTGCTTCTACAAGAGCTTGATTTGGAAATCAAGGACAAGAAAGAAACTAAAAATTTTGTTGCGGATCATCTTTCAAGGATAATTGTAGAAGATGAAAAAGGTGATACAATCAATGATTCCTTTCCTGAGGAACAACTCTTGAGAATTGAACAGATCAAGGCTCCGTGGTTTGCAGATATAGTAAATTATCTTGTTGATAATATTTTTCCTCTTGATTTGAGTTATCAGGGCAAAAAGAGATTCTTAACTGATGTCAAGCATTATTTTTGTGATGAGCATTATGTTTTTAGAAGATGTGTAGATGGAATATTTAGGAGATGTATCCCTAAAGAAGAAACCAATGATATACTATTACAGTGTCATAGATCATCTTATGGAGGGAATGCTAGTACTGAAGAAACTGTTTTTAAACTACTACAATTTGGATTTTATTTGCCCTCTTTATTTAAAGATGCTATAAATTTTATACTGTCTTGTGATAGTTGCCAAAAGATGGGGAACATCAACAAGAGGAATGAGATGCCATTGTCCACAATACTTAAAGTTAAAATATTTGATATTTGGGGGATTGATTTTATGGGACCGTTTTCATCGTCTGGAGGTAACAAATATATACTTGTGGCAGTAGACTATGTTTCCAAGTGGGTGGAAGCCATCGTTTCTCCAACTAATGATTCTAGGATTGTTGTTAAATTGATTAAAAAGATTATCTTTCCATGATTTGGGATACCACGAGTAGTAATTAGTGATGGAGGTTCCCACTTTGTTGAGCACAAGTTTTCAGCTTTGCTTCAAAAGTATGGGGTAAATCATAGAGTTGCAATACCTTACCATCCCCAAACAAGTAGACAAGTGGAGATATCGAATAAAGAAATCAAAGGGATATTGGAGAAAACAGTGTCAAGAACAAGGAAGGGCAGGGCTTTCAAGCTTGATAATGCGCTATGGGCATACCAGACAGCTTTCAAAACACCGATAGGTATGTCTCCTTTTCAATTAGTTTATGGTAAATCTTGTCATCTTCCTGTAGAGCTCAAGCCCAAAGTGTTCTGGGTAATCAAGGCACTAAACTTCGACCTAAGGGACGTGGGAGAAAAATGTAAGTTACAATTGAATAAGCTTGATGAGATTAGACTCTCCGCTTATGAAAACGCGAAAATCTATAAAGAGAGGACTAAAAGGTGGCATGATCGACATATCCTTAGAAAGGAATTCCATCCAGGTGACTTTGTTCTTTTGCTTAATTCTAGGTTGAAACTTTTTCCTAGTAAATTTAAATCTCGGTGGTTTGGACCTTTCCAGGTGAAGAAAACCTACCCCTATGGAGCAGTAGATATATGGAGCGACAAGACAGGGGAGTTTAAAGTTAATGGTCAGAGATTGAAGCATTATTTCCATGAAGAACAGGCTGAGAAAGGAGAGAAGTTCCTACTTGATGAGCCTCAAGCAAATCTTAGTGCGGAACGGTCAAGCTAAAGACCGAAAAATTAGCGCTTCTTGGGAGGCCACCTAAGCACTCCTTCTTTTCTTTTATTTTTGTTTTTGTTTTTGTACTAACTTTTTCCTTTTCTCAATTATCGGTAATTCTAGATTGAATTTTGTTTTGAAAAAAAAAATAGTGATTCTCTGAATTTTTGAACAAATTATGGTAGTGTCGTAACCATTGTTATGGTACCGTATTTTCTATACGGTACTACTGTAATGAATTTTATCGCCCATAATTTTTGTCTGATTTCTTACAAACGGTTTCATCTAAAGTATGGTACTACCGTAATGTTTTTCACGGTACCGTAATTTTGAGTGATTTTCGACCAAAAATTTTTTGGAATTTTTGAGCAAATTACGGTAGTGCCGTATTATCTTTACGATACCATAATTTGATGCCCTTTTCTTACCTAGAGTTCATTCGACTTTGTGGCACTACCGTAAATGTTTTGCGGTACCGTAATTGTGTAGGCCCCACGTGATTTTGCTGCCGTATTTAGGGGTTTCGATGCCGTGTTTTAGGGTTTCTCCGCTTGAGATCGCGTTGACCTCTTGTTTGCTTTGATTTCTTGCTTCCAAATCCTTAGGCAACCTTTCCTAACTGATTTCTAACCGATTTCCAACCAATTCTTGTCTGAGATTTTGAGATTATCGCCCTTGCAGATTTACGTCGATTAAGCTGAGATATAGCTTGATCTTTGCTTCCCAAATCCATTCCAGAGGTAGAAGAAAGTTCCTGAAGGAGATTGGAAGCTCAGGAGTAGCTTAGTAACTCAGATTCACGGGGACTTTGACTAGACCTGTTCAACCTCATTCTTCCTTGTTCGGTAACACTTCTGCCTTCAATTTTTCTTCAAAAGTTCTTTGCATCTTTTGCTTGCTTATTACCATGGCACCCAGAACCAAGCAAGTAGCATCCAAGAGGAAGGGTAAGGGACCTGCTGAATCTTCAACCCCAGCTCCCCCCTCAAACCCTTATGGAATCATCTTCAGGGATGGAACTCAAGAGCCAAGGTATAATCAGCTGCTCACTAGATGTATTGTCAAGACTAAATATGCTGATACTCGTGCATTGGAGACTTTGGGATTGAAAGAGGATGTTCTTTGGATGTTTGACAAAATTACTACAAAGAAATTCTTTGATATGACTCCACAAACTTATCTACCTCTAGTGCTAGAGGTACTCAGTAGCTTGGAGGTGGAGTTGGATGAATATTCTAATGGTCCAGCTAAAGGAGAAATCAGATTCCTGATGGCTAATGAAGAAAAGAAGATCACACATGGAGAGATTAGACGTATTTTTCACTTACTAAATGAGGGGCGCATCGAGCCACCTATTGGGTTCATCAAGAATGTCTTCTGGAACCAAATCACTGCAGAAACTAGATTCTCTCCTTCCTCAGCAAGAGCTACCATCATCTCCAACCCGTGCATCAAATATTCCCACCGAGTTCTAGCTCATACCGTTTTCGGGTGAGGGGACAGTGACGATAATGATTTTATAACTTTGCTTATCAATTGCTTTCCTTGTGCTTTATTGATTGATAATGATTTTATACTCTTGTAGGGAAGGATGACTCTGTCATACTTCTTGTGTCCACCTACTACTGATCCTTGATTCTGAGTTATAACTGCTAAATCTTTTTCGATATGGGTGTATTGAGAATTTTATGATAATTGATTTGATGGTAATTCGATGTGGTTGTATAACTTTGTATGCTTTGCATGGATGACGTGATTTGTTTTTGTACACCAAGTGTTAGTGCGTTCTTATGATTTTGATGGTTGAACTCAAGATCTATAATGATATATTTTTCTAATCTATTGAAAATTTTGACGCTCTGATGAAGATGTGCAAAACGAATTCATCAAATTACTGTAGTTATCATGCCAAAATTTTTCTTGATGATAAATTACTATACATGACAATACTTGAGAATTGGAAATAGACCTAATATGCTGAATTTATTTCTTTGATATAATTTATCTGTTGGAATTTTTCATTGATTAATACATGAAGTTTTGGGTAAATATATTGTTTAATGAATAAAATTTAAAACAGAAACAACTCATTTAAATAAAATGACCATATGTTGCATGATTTTTTGATTGATATCAATTGATTAAACCAAGTAGATCATTAAAGTCCTTCTTGTCATTTGTTGGGAAGAAAGAATCCGAAATCCAAAAAGAAAAGTGACTCTCCTATTTGGCATTGCGAAAAATTGGCAGTGAGACCTAAAGACATGGGTTGAAGTCTAAAAAGAATAACTCCTCTTCTTGGCATTGTATTTGCAATGGTACCGAAGATAAGAGTTGAAGTTCAATTAAAAAGTATGTATCTATGTGGGTGCATGCCATGAGAGAGATTCTTTGACAATAACTCCGCTATCTCAAGAAGATTTCTTCCTACTTAAAGAGATATGAGTTCTATTATGTTAGTTATGTGACCAATATATTCTAAATTTGTCACTAGAAGAAAGGTGGTATTAATTTTAGTAAATGTCAAGATACATAAAAAGAAGAGAGAAAATCTGAGTGGAAAAAAGATTTTCAGGTTCCTATTCCTATAAACAAAGACATAATGGACTCAAAACTAAAACTAGATGAACTCATGAGATTGAAGTTCTATTTACGTACATTGGAAAATTTTATTTGATTTAGTCATGGATCTTAAAGATTGAATTCGAAGAACGACATATTTATTTGAAATTTTAAGTTGTTATTTCATGTTAATTTTTCATAAGTAATTGTATCTTAGAAATTTATTCATCATCTGAAAGTTTATTTTCCATAATCAGTATTGATTTTTTTATTTGCTTGAGGACAAGCAAAGTTTGAGCCTTATGTATTTTGATGACTCTAAATTACATAGTAATTTTCATACTTATTAACTATTCTTTTGGAAACATAATTGTACTCTTTTGCTTATTTTTATGTCTTATTTATCCAATACTTCAGAATCTACACCTTTCTTAGTTTTTGATTAATTTCAGGTAAAAGGCATCATTCCGATAGGTTTTTAAGCAATTTCAATACACATATGGATTCTAATCATCACGAGGAGTTTACATATCAAATTTCAAGTCAAACTGAGTTTTCTAGCAAAATTACGGTAGTGCCGTAATAAATTTTACGACCGTAGTCTACAAATATGGCACTACCGTAATGATTTTCATGGCCGCTTCCTGCAAAAACTTTTTGGAAAATTATGGCACTACCGTAATACATTTTACGATGCCATGATTTAGGTCCAAATTCATAGAGTGACTTTTGAAGAGAATATGGTACTACCGTAAGACTTTTTATGGTACCATAATTTCAAGATAATTTCATATCGAGACTTCAAAAGACATTACGACACTATCGTAATTATATTCATGGTACCATAATTTACGGCCCATTTGCCCGATTCTTCCGTTGGACACTTAAAAAGATGATTTCTCGAGCCTTAGGGCACCAATTGAATATCCATAAAAAGGGGAACATTCAGGATAAAAAGGAGAAGGATCTAAAAGCAAAAGGACCAATTTTTATCAACTCTACACGGAGAATTTCAGAGAATCACCATCGCCCTAGGGTTCGTCAATGACAAGTGTACAGACCATCATCGACCGTGAAATTTAAGAAGAAGCTACGCCTGAAGGAAGAGAACATACACCAGAAGTATCAGAGCAAAAGGAGATCGATCGAATGAGAAATCAAAGAATTCGTGGGCACCGCCACTGTTCATCGAGTTTGAGAGCTAATTATGGGCTGTAATTTTCATTACAGCCCTGTTTGGTAAAATTTCTCCTTTTCTTTCAATTTCTGATCAATCTAAATAATGTTTTACTGTAATCCTCTAATCATGCTAGCTTAAACCTTCTTTTGGGACAAAGGGTGTAATCCCCTTAATTTCTTAATGACTAGATGATCTTTATTTCATCAAGATATTTTTGGTTTGGTAATTTTACTTAAGAGATTAATGTCTTTAATCTTTTCTAGTTTCAATCATTAACATGTGTTAGAGTTTTTTGATATGGACTGAAAAGTGATTTGCAAAACTTGGAACTGTCAAATTGAGATTTAGGAACTTATCATAACAAATTAGGTTTGTTCTTATTTCTAGATTTTTGTAGTTTAATTCTTCTTAATGTTTTGATCTAGGAAATATTATTGAGTTAGACATGAAAATATGCTAGAGATAGATATTGTATTGTTTGAAAACCTTAAGTAAAACCTATGAAACTAAGGTATTGAGATTTTGATATTGAGATGGAATGCACGAGAGTGATTCTTAATCTCTCTGTTAAAAGTTTACTTATATTAAACATTGAATAAATCCTGCACGAGAATGAGGGTTGTTCTTTATAATTTGACAACGTGAAAGTGAGTTAATTTCTTTATTAAGTAAGCTACATCTTAACCATAACAAGAATAAATTGATGAACACTTAATTATATCTAGTCATAGATATTAAGGTGGATGAACCCCTAGTCCCAATTCTTTCTCTCTGATTTTCCGTATATCGTTCGATCGATTACTTTCATCATACTAGATTTGTTTAGCTAGTGAGAAATCAATTCGTTGGTATTTAACAACAAGGTCTCTGTGGTTCGATAACTTTTTATTACTTTGAGTATCCGTGCACTTACGGACACAACACCAGTCCATGGACACAATGCCCGTCCTACTTGACAAAATCACGTGCGCCTTATGATCTTTAAATCAGTCAGAAAAATAATCCAAAAATCCAAAAGAAATTGAATAGAGGATAGGAACAAGAAATATACAATTTTCTTACTTTAAGAAAACATGTGCCACTAGTATATGCATTTTGCAAAAATAACTTCATGGCATATGAGCATAGAAAAGCATGAAAACATCATTCGAGGTTCGCAAGTCGCTTTGATACCACTGTTGGGAAATCCCAGGGATATTTTATAAATTTTCATCAAACAGTACAATTGCATAGCAGAAGAATATCCCCAAAACAGGCTAGTCCTAGAAACCCAATGAAGATCGTCTTGAAAGGGGGTCAACACGATGAAAGGAGAAAGTACCTAGAAGCAAGAAAAATCGATGTCGTTGTAGACGCCCAAGAGTGCGCCCTCTGCAGTCTCACACACACGGATTCCTCGAGCTCTCTTCTTCCATGCCCGGTGCTAGCCTGGGGAAGAAGATCCACGCTTTCGGAGAGTTCTCCAATCAACTTGTGCCACCACCATGGAGGGAGGCGCTAAAGAGGAAGTGGAGAAGAGGATACAGCAAGCCTTCTTACACCATTGCGCTAAGGAAGGGAAAGGGAAGAAGCTTTCAGCTTTAATGGAAGAAGAAGAGGCCCAAGAGATCTCCAAGCTGTTTCCCTTCTAGTTGTCCACGCCTCCAAGAATTAGTGTGTCAAGAGGGGTCGGCTAGGGTCTCTTTTATAAGAGCAAGAGGCGGATTTGGGGTTATGGCAAGTTTTGGCGATTAGGGCATTAATTATGGAGATCATTCAATCAATTATCTTGATTAAATCTCCTCGCCTGTATGCGCCTAATCCTTGCCAAAACAAGCTTCTGCCACATGCACCCTAAGCTTTACTAAAAAGACATAACTTCCATGCATGCGCCAAGACTAGGTCAAGGCATGATAGAAGTTTCCTAATAGGGTATGGGCACAAGTCCTAATCCAATTAGGACTCTAATTATGTCAATAATTAGCCCCACTTGTGACACATCAAATCTCAATTAATATCTCAAGTGATTAGATTAAATCCTAATCCAAAATAACCACTTGAAGATACCATACATGTCATATGTGCCAATCCTAGTCCAACTAGGATTCTTCATACGCCTTCACCATAAATTTGTCCCCATTATACCCTTTTAGTCTCTTTACTCTTCATTACAACTTATTAGAAAGCCCCATTAAGTAATGGGCCTAGCCCAATGTGTTAGGGAATACCGGATGTAATTTAAAATTTTACAGCCCAAGGACGCAACGCAAGACACATTACACCCGAAACATATTCCTTCACCAAGGATCCATGCGAGGGAGATAACACAAGGATGTGTTAGGGATAGTACCTCTTTTGCTTGCTAGGATGATGATGCCAAGTTGAAGACGATCAAGCGCTCGCCCTCTACAAGTATCCACGCGTCGACCTTCTCAACATTCTTCCCTTCCACGCTTGGTGCTAGCCTCGAGAAGAGAAGATCACCTCTTGGAATTTCCTTCTTCTTCCTCCTTGCTCTTCACGCCAACAAGAGTCTTTGCTTGGAGACTCTCAAACAACAAGAGAGGAGGTAGAAGAGTGGTGGCGCAACACCATGGAAGGAGGACGGCTAGGGCTTCCAATGCTTGTGCAACTACTACTTGAAGTTGCCTTGCCTTGGCGTTGAATTGATTATCAAGAAAGGGGTGCACACCCCTTCTTTTATAGCCATCTTAACCCTACCACTTCATCCTTCCTTAAAAGCTCTTGGCGTAATTCCTCCAAGGAATTGCCAAATGAATCCTGCCACCTCCTCTCTTGAATGGGCGCAAGAAGAAGCTTGGAAACAATCATGCTTCTTGCCTTATCAAGAGAGGTAATTTGAGTTCAATTAGTATTTGGACTTTCCATATGTGATTGGCGCATATCTTTCATGAATTAATCAAGCATTACGTGCCATCATACTAGCCCATGCGTCTAAGCATGTTTCCAATTATGAAAACATAATTCCATTAGAATTCATACAAGCAATTGGCGCAAATTCCATATATGGAATTAAGCCATGCACCAAGTATGAATCCTACTTCCATTAGGATTGCAATTTACCACAATTAGATTTAATCCACAACTCCTAATTGGATTTGGATTTCAATACTAATTAGGCCCATGAATTAAATCCTTATTGGATTAGGATTTGCGCCCAACTCAATGGGCCTTATCCAAATTTAATTCCCATTAAGATTTGAATCCTAGTTGGATTAGGTTTGTGCCCAACCACTATGGGCCTAATCCAAATCCAATTCTCATTAGGATTTGAATCCTGGTTGGATTAGATTTGTGCCCAACCACTATGGGCCTAATCCAAATCAAATTCTCATTAGGATTTGAATCCTAGTTGGATTATGATTCCAACTCCTAATTAAATTAGGATTCCAACTCCTAGTTGGATTAGGATTCCAATTCCTAATAGGATTAGGATTCCAACTCCTAATTGGATTAGGATTCCAACTCCTAATTAAAGTAGGATTCCAACTCCTAGTTGGATTAGGATTTCAATTCCTAATAGGATTAGGATTCCAACTCCTAGTTGGATTAGGATTCAAACTCCTAATTAAATTATGATTCGAATCCAACATGGTTTATAATCCCAAATCCAAGTCCATCCCCTATATAGAGCACAAACTTGACCAGGATATATATTAACCCATGAATCCCAATTGGACTCAGATTCAACCATGAATCTATCTTGGACTCAAAATCAGAAAGAACTCAAATATATTCCAAGATATCCAGATCAACAAACAACGTCAAGAGTCTATTGCGTGTGACCCCGTAAGATCCATATGACAATGACAATGATGATAAAACATCATAAGTAGTGAGAGGTATCCAGCAACACATCACTACTACCCATGTCATAGGACTTAAGTCATCTAGCAACAACTCCCTAACAAGCAACAAGGATTCCCATGCAATCTAGATCCCTTTGCCTAAACTATTATCCCGCCATTGGATTAGTCATATATTTATTAATCCAATCTATTCATCATGACTCAAATAGTATGGCCATACATTCCTATCACGCACTAAAGAGGTGGGGCGCCACAAAGTGGATATCATGCTTCCAATTAAGGAATGGGCAAATCCTACTATTAGTCATCCATGTCTCTATATGATTTATGATATGTCCAATAACAGTCATTTTGATCACCCGTTTACGGAGAGACGTAAGACTGTATCAAAACATACCCATCATCACATCTAGAGATGAATACCTCAAGTCTAAGGATAAATGCAAACCTCTTGCATGTGAGATTGACCTGTTGACTAGACAAGTCAACCCTCATGGTGGGTCACTCCAATGCAACTAATGTTGAAGCACCTGTATGTCTGCGTTACTGTGCCTTACACTTAACCAGCCCATACACCAGTCTCATATGCACCAAAGCTGTCCCTTATCGTCTAAGGCACCTTGACTAGGGATTACTATGAGAATGGATCCAACCAAATTCATAGGACATTATTTAGGCAATTCAATACATCAATGCAAGTGAAACAATATGCATAATAACGACCTGCCTTTACCAATAATATTAATATCAAAGTACATTCAAATAATGCTGGACCATGTCCATTATGCATATTAACTAAGCCATTGGATCCAATATAATATAAGCCAAGGTCAAATGAGGCTTAACCATGGTTAATTTGGTAAATATGTCAAAAATGGAACTTGGCCCCAATAAGTTTCTTCCATCTCATCAGACCCATTGACGCTGATGAAATCGCCCAAATAGATCTGAGTTATCTAATAACTCGATCTAAAGGCTGCCCGATCAATACGAACACTCGAGTATCAAGGTATGTGACCCTATAGGTTCCGCTGACGTTGGTAGTGATGAACTTAGGTCATCACAAGTAGTGAGTGGTACCTAGCAGTGCATCACTGCTACCCAAGTCATTGGAATGGATATCGACATCGACATCCCCATTATCGCAACTAGGTACAGCTGCATTACAGTCTCTTTGCCAAACTAATATCCAATTGGACAAGTGTGTGATCACTTATTTTTATTCAATCTCATGGTAGTGACTAAATCAGGTTTTCACCTAGGTATGGCCATACACTTTCAGTCATAGAACCATAGAGGAGCTCCATCGATATCGAGCTTCCCTCAGGAAGGGGCAAATCCTTTGTCTGTACATTAACCTTCTCATACGGGTTGTGACATACTCAATAACAACTGTTATGACCTCCCAACTACGGTAAGGTGTTAGGTTGTATCAAAGCATGTCCCTAACTATATAGAATAGTCAATGACCTCAAGTCAAGGGACCAATGCGTCTCCTATCACTTGTGAGAATGACTCATGACACCAACTCATTGCCTCACAGCGGGTCGGTCTAGCATATCTACTACTGATATACCCATATGTCTGTGTTAGCAGCTTGTGCCTAACCAGCCCATATACCAGTCTCACATGTAACAGAGCTATCCCATATTCTCTCAGGTACTGGACTTGGGACAAGAGTTTGAGCACAGATCCAATTTATCTCCAGGGACAATATTACTCATGTACATTATCGCAGATGTAAATAGTGCATAATAATAACAATGCCAGAATGATATATATAAGAAATATTTTTATCAAGTAGTACAAAGATGGACAAAAACTAGGTCCCAGGGCATATACACCCACAGTTTGATCGAGGTGGTCATCGATGCAGAGTTGTAGGAGGCAAGTTGCAGAAGTTATCATTATTTGGGCACTACATGACCTGGGGCTTCATCTGTGGATGATGGTAGTGGCTTTCGGTGACTCATTACTGGAAAATCCTCAACGGGCTGCTAAGCAAAAATTTTTAGGGTAAGGTACCTTGCTAGAAAGTTTGCAATAGATACCCTATTTTCATATAACGTTAATGTTTTATCATATAACATTATATAAAAAAATAATATTCTATATTTCATATAACGTTAATATATTTATGTATATCGTTATACAAAATTTATATGAAAAAAATAGTGTTATTTGAAATCTAGTTTCATATAATATAAAAAAAAATTGTATAATGTTACAATAATATATTAACGTTTTATGAAAATGCCCTGCTGCAAACTTTCCACCCTGCTTAGAAAATTTTTTTGTACATTTGGTGCATCGTTGACTAGTCTCACAACAAGAGGGTGTCGAATGCACATTTGTGGGTAAAGACGATGGGACAACTGCTGCTGATGTTGTTCTTTGGGCTCATTGAGGAAAGGTGAGTGGCGTTGATGGTCTGGTCCTATCAAGTCTGTAGGCGAGCTTAGTAGCAGCACCGAACGAGATGCATCGAAGTGGTGTGGGCTAGGAGGTGAATGCTCGCGTACTCATATGCAGGCAAGCTGCTGAAGCTTCTAGGCTATAGACTAGGATGCACACCAAGCTGGATCATTTGGGAACTACTACAGGTGATTGAGGGCAGGGCTATGGTTGGCTGAGGTGACTACTATAGCCCAAAATAGTTGAGCTGCTTTTAGTGATCTAGCTATTGTTGGCTAAAGAAAGCATGACTTTCATGGACCAAAAGTCATTAGGGAGAACTATGTACTTGCAACATGCGATCTTTAGCATACTTTCATTTTATCATGATGCATGAAGATTTTTTTCCATGCTTATGTATGCTTGTTGTAGTGCATAAGTCCTAACAATTTTAGACTACATTCGTGCATGAATAGTACTTTTACTACAAATGACACAAATTTTTATAGCGTTTTATATACATATTTACTACAAATTTGTATCATCTTTTTCATTAATTGCATACTTTATTACATGAATTTAATAGATTTTATATAAAACCTTTTTCTCTTTATCATTTTAACTTTTTAGATAAAAGGCCCCTAAATTGAATCAAAATGAAGAGATTTCACCAAAATGATATTCAATGCATAAAAAGGGACCTTCATCGAAGATCTAGAGTTCAAATCCAAATGAATGTTATCGCGGTGATTCCAAGGCGGTGATTGATTTTGCAAAAAGTAAAATGAGAATAATATTTCCCAAGGAGAGTAGACACCAATACTCAAATCTTGAGCCATTCTGAGCCAAGTTGATAATCATGGCCTATGATCACAGTCACGGGTGTGATTCTATTTTGGAGCCAAGACCAATTTAAGTGGATGACACAGAGGCACTTCTTACCCAATTTCTCCTTTGATACTCTATAAAAAAATAATCCAAACTTAGGGCTTAAAGAGAGCACTCATGGTTGGGAAACCCCGAGGATATTTTACAATTTTTCACAGAGATAGACATCACAGATTACATTGCACAGCATAAGAATATCCCTGAAACATGCCGGTCCCAAAAACCCAGTGAAGATCGTCATGCAAGAGAGTCGACATGATGTGATAGTAAGTACCTTTAGCAAGCGCGAATGTCGATGTCGAGACAGGCGCCCAAGTGTTTGCCCTCTACAGTCTCACACACACGGATGCCTCGAGCTCTCTTCATCCTCGACCGGTGCTAGCCTCGGGAAGAAAATCCACGCCTTAAGAGAGTCTCTTGATCACTTGCGCCAATCTCCAAGGGAGAGGAGGCGCCAAGGGAAGAAGAAGAGGAGGAAGCCGCAAGCCTTCTAGTTCCTTTCCGCCAAGGAAAGGAAGAAGGAAGGAGAAGAAGCTTGCTTGTCCCCTTGATGGAAGAAGAAGAGTTCTAATCTCTCCAAGCCATTGCCCTCTAGTGCTTCACGCCTCCAAGGAGTTAGTACCCCAAGAGGGGGTGGCAAGGGGTCTCTTTTATAGAACTTAGAGACTGTTTGGGGAGATGGCAAGTGTAGGTAATTAGGGCATGATTCTATGGATTTATTCAATCAAATATATTGTCTAAATCCTTTCATCCATATGTGCCTAAGCCTTGCCTAAGCAAGTATTAGCCATATTCACCCATATCATGCCATATGAGGCATTAATCCCATCCATGTGCCTAGACCTAGTGATGGCATCATGATGGATTACCTAATTCAGGCTTGGGCGCAAATCCTATTCCAAATAGGATTCTCATTAAGTTAATAATCAGCCCCATGCATCAAGGACATACCAAAGATGTCCTCCAAGCCAAAAACGCCCCAACCCTTGCCATAGATGCAAGGTTTCCATCCAAGGAAGAAGGGGAGGCGCCCTTTACTTCCATAATGAAGCAAAGGCGCCAATTTATCCCCATTAAGCCCCTAGGCACCAATGGGATAAGTTTCCTCCCCATTATACCCTTTTAGCCTCTCTTCTCTTCATTACAACTTATTATTGAGCCCAACTAAGCAATGAGCCTAGCCCAAAGTCCATTATGTATATTAACCAAGCTATTGAATCCAATCCAATTTAACCCAAGGTCAAATGAGGCTAACCATGGTTAATTTGGTCAATATGCCAAAAATGGAAGTTGACACTAATAAGTTTCTTCCATCTCATCAGGCTCATTGGCGCTAACGAAATCTCCCAAACAGATTCAAGTTATCTGATAACTCGATCTAAAGGCTACCCGATCAATACGAGAACTCGAGTATCAAGGTGTGCGACCCTGTAGGTTCCTTTGACATTGGCAGTGATGCCCCAAGGTCATCACAACTAGTGAGTGGCACCTAGCAGTGCATCGCTGCTACCCAAGTCATCGGAATGGATATCGACATCGACATCCCCATCATCGCGACTAGGTATAGATGCATTATAGTGCTTTGGCCAACCTGATATCAGATTGGACAAGTGTATCATCACTTGTTCTCACCCAATCACATGGTCATGACTAAATCAGGTCTTCACCTAGGTATGGCCATACACTTTCAGTCATAGAACCATAGAGGAGCTCCATGGATATCATGCTTCCCTCATGAAGGGACAAATCCTATGTCTGTCTATTAACCTTCTCATATGGGTCGTGACATACTCAATGACAACCGTTATAACCTCCCAACTACGGCGAGGTGTTAGGTTGCATCAAAGCATGTCCCTAACCATATAGAAGAGTCAATGACCTCAAGTATAAGGATCAATGCATCTCCTATCACTTGTGAGGATAACTCATGACACCAAGTCATAGCCTCACAGCGGGTCAATCCAGTATATCCACCACTGAAATACCCGTATGTCTGCGTTAGCACTGCGTGCCTAACCAGCCCATATACTAGTCTCACAAGTACCACGGTGATGACTCTAAATTTTATAGTGTTTTTCATACTTATTTGGTAGTCTTTTGAACCATAATCTTACTCTTTTGCTTTGTTTTTATACCTTTTTTGCCAAATGCTTGGGTATCTACACCATCTTTGGTTTTTGATCAATTTCAGGCAAAAAGGCATCATTATCACCGGTTTTTTAGCAATCCCAATGCATGAACGAGTTCTAGACATCAAGAGGAGTCTACCCATCAAATTTCAAGTCAAAATGGACCTTCTAGCAAACTTGTGTTGAGACTCTAATGCACGAGAGTGATCTTGAGTTTCCACTTGAGGTTGTCAACTTTAGAATTCGGATGCACGAGAGTGATCCTTGAGTTCTTAGTTGATGGTTTACTTATTTTCAGCATCGAATAGGTCTTGCACGAGAGTGAAGACTAGTTCTTTGTACAACTGTTTGTGCGAGAGCGAAACAATTTATTTATGAAGTAAACTATACCTTTATCATGATAAAATTGGATTGACAGACACTTATCTTAATCTAGCCATTAGAAATTAAAGTAGATGAATCCCTAGTCCCGATCCCTTCTCTGATATTTTCTCTGTGTTCTTTTCGACAGTTTGATCTACTATTT
Source organism: Costus pulverulentus (assembly GCA_027562315.1). Lineage (NCBI taxonomy): Eukaryota > Viridiplantae > Streptophyta > Magnoliopsida > Zingiberales > Costaceae > Costus > Costus pulverulentus. The sequence goes on from CM050438.1 coordinate 69,911,053, forward strand.
TTCGATTGCCTAGCTAGCGAGAAATCGATTATTCAGTACTTAGCAACAAGGTCTCTGTGGTTCGATATCTATTTTATTACTTTGAGTATCTGTGCACTTGCGGACACAACAAGTTTTTGGTGCCGTTGTAGGGGACCTTGTTTTTGTTGATATTGAAGATATTGAGAGTATTTCTAAACTAGGTTTTTATTTACTATTTTTTTTATTTACTTACTGTTTATTTTCTGTTTTTCTTGAAATCACTTGATCTACCTACTTTCCATGCGCAGGAGCCTTAGGTCAGGACCGCTTGTTCCTTTGGATCCTGAAATCAACAAAACCCTTAGAATGCGCAAGAAGTTGAGACTTGAAGAGGCTTTACAAGAGACACAACAGGAGATAGAAGAAGAAATTTTGGAGATGGCGAATAACGAGAGAAGATCTCTGTGCGACTATGCTGCCCCTAATTCACAGGGAATTCACTCTAGTGTCACCAGACCGGCCATTGATGCGAACAATTTCGAGATGAAACCAACGTTCTTGTCTATGATCCAACAAAACCAGTTAGGAGGAGCACCTCTTGAAGACCCTAATATCCATCTTTCTATTTTTCTTGAATTATGTGATACAATCAAAATTAATAGAGTTTCTGATGATGCACTAAAATTGAGATTGTTTCCTTTTTCCCTCAGGAACTGAGCACGTGATTGGCTTCATTCACTGCCGTCAGGGACTTTTATAACTTGGGATCAGCTTTCTAATGCCTTTTTGATGAAGTACTTTCCACCTAGCAAGACCATCCAACTGAGGAATCAAATTACAAACTTTGCACAAAAGGATGGAGAGTCTTTGAGTGAAGCATGGGAGCGATTTAACGACTTGCATCATAAGTGTCCTCACCATGGCTTAGAGAAATTGGTTTTGATTCAAACCTTTTATTATGGTCTTCTTTGTAACACCCGACTTACTGTTGATGCTACTGTAGGTGGAGCCCTGATGAACAAGACCATGGAAGAGGCCTATGCATTGATAGAAGAGATGGCTCTAAATTATAATCAATGGACAACAGAGAGAGGAGTTCTTTACCGCCCTCCACATGGTAAGACTGATAGTGATACCTTGCGCACGTTGGCTGAGAAGGTAGACACTTTATGCAATCGTTTTGATACTTTCCAAATGCAAACTTCTGTTGTTTCCTCTGTTACATGTCAAATTTGTGGAAATCATGGGCACTGTGCTGAAGAGTGTAAGATTGTTGTTGATAGGGGTGAGGAACAAATGAATGCAGTGGGAGATTACAATCAAAGTAGATCTAATGACCTCTACTCTAATACCTATAATCCTGGATGGAGGAACCACCCTAACCTTTCATGGAGGAGCAATAATCATGATAATAGGCAGAATGAAAATAGGGGATTCCAACAAAGATCTCAAACCCAGGACCAACCCCAGAAACCCACTCTAGAATAGATGTTTACACAATTTATGGGTTTTCAGAAAAAACATAATGATGATGCCAACGAGAATTTTAGACAGATTAATGCTAGACTAGATGGTATTGTTGCCCACAGCAAAATGCTAGAAACACAAATTGCCCAGCAAGCTAGCACCTCATCTAGACCCCTAGGAAAATTACCTGCCAAACCTGAACCTAACCCTAGGGAATATTGCAATGCTATCATAACTAGGAGTGGGAAACAGCTGGAAGATCCTAGGGAATCTCTTGTTGATGATAAGGTAGAGCCAAGACTTGAAACTAGCAGTGAACCTATGCTAGAATCACAACCTGCACATGAGCAGTCCCAAACTAGTTTGTCACCTCACAAGGGTCATAAACCTAAAGGTGAATTGCCATGTAAGGTTGATGATTCTAAACCTAGTTCATCAACACCCAATAGGCCACCTGTACCCTTTCCTCAGAGGTTGGTGCAAGCTAAACTTGACAAACAATTTGGCATGTTTCTTGATGTTATTAAAAAACTTTATATTAATGTTCCATTTACTGAAGTTTTGACTCAAATGCCAACTTATGCAAAAATTTTTATAGAGATTTTATCTAATAAGAGAAAGATTGATGATCATGGTACTATAGCACTTACTGAGGAATGTAGTGCTATCATACAGAATAAATTGCCACC
>CM050438.1:69931305-69942371 GCA_027562315.1 Costus pulverulentus
GATCAAATAAATCATCTATTCTGGGAAGTGGATACTTATTCTTAACTGTCACCTGATTCAACTGCCTATAATCAATACAAAGTCTCAATGTTCCATCTTTCTTCTTTATAAATAATACTGGTGCTCCCCAAGGTGAAACACTAGGCCGGATGAAACCTTTATCTAATAATTCTTGTAGTTGATTCTTTAGCTCTACCAATTCTAATGGTGCCATTCTATAAGGTGCTTTAGATATGGGTGTTGTACCAGGCATGATATCAATACCAAACTCTATTTCTCTATCACGTGGCAACCCAGGTATCTCATTTGGAAAAACATCAGGAAACTCTTGTACCGCTAGTATTTCATTCATAGTCATTTCGTTATATTGACAATCTATGATATAAGCTAAGTAACATGCACAACCTTGTTGAAGCAATTGATGAGCATGCATAAAAGATATGAGATGGGGATGTGATTCTTGTACTATTCCCATAAAATGAAAGGATGGTTGATCTGGCAAGTTAAAAGTCACCTCCTTTCTATAGCAATCTACATTTGCATGATAAGAGGAAAGCCAATCCATACCAAGTAGGACATCAAAGTCTTGCATATATAACATAATCAAATTTGCAGGAAGCTCATACTCCCCAATTGAGACCAAACAACAAGAATAGACAAGAGTGGTAGTCATAAACTCTCCAATTGGTGTTGCCACATGCATAGATGGCAATGACTGAGGTTGCTTATTGAAATGTTGAGCAAAATGATGAGAAACAAAGGATAGATTGGAACCAGGGTCAAATAAGACTTTTGCAGTTCTTTTAGACACATAAATAATACCTTCAACAACTGATTTAGAAGCTTTGTCATCTAGTTTTGTTGTGATAGCATGGACTCGTGTATGACTTATAGGCTTTTGAGGCATTGGTGCTTTCCTTTTATTATCGGGGCAATCTCTCACTTGATATCCAAATTTTCCACAAGCAAAACAGGCTTCTGTTGTCCTATAACACTGCTTGGTATCATGTTTTCCTCCACAATTACTACATGTTGGATATTTGTCTACTACCTGTCTCTTCATGTCAGTTCTTTGCAACTTTGCTCATTTATTGTCTCCATCCCCAAACTCTCTCTTTTGCTTTTGAACATTAAATCTAAATTTATCTCTTTTGTTTCTGAGCTCTTGCATCTCCTCCACATCCATCTCAACTATAGCTGCTCGTTCAACAACTTCATCATATGTTCTAAGCTTTAAGGCAGAAAGTTTACCTCGAATACTTGGTCTTAATCCTCTTTCAAACCACTTTGCCCTTCAAACTTCATTTTCAACTAGATGTGGGGCAAATCTAGACAATTCAGAAAATTTTGCGTCATACTGTGCAACCGAAAGTTTTCCTTGTATCAAGTTTATAAATTCCATCTCTTTCTGATCTCTCACACATTCTGGAAAATACTTTTCATGGAATTTGTTTTGAAAGACTTCCCAAGTTATTGTTTCTTGCTTTGCTTCTACTCCTCTCTTAATCATTTTCCACCAGTGCTCAGCTTCTCCATCTAACATAAAGGAGGCATAAGAAACTTTTTGTATATCTGAACATTGGAACACATCAAATATTTTTTCGATCTACATCATCCACTTTTCAGCTATCATAGGATTTGGATCACCAATAAAAGAAGGAGGATTCATTTTCTTAAACTTCTCAAATCTCATATTCTCTAAATTGGCTTGACTACTTGTTCCAACATCAACAGACTTTTCTCCCTGAGACATTTGTTGTTGCATTAAACTTGTCATAGTATCCAAGGCTTTCAAAACACCACTCATTTGTCTTTGTGAATCCTCCGGAGATTGAGAAGACCTCATCATATTAGATTGCTAAGTCATCAAAAATTAACTCCCATTAATCATCAGCCATATAACAAATCAATTCTTAAAGATAAACATAACATATTCTCAAATCATGCTCTGATACCACCACTTGTCACACCCCTAGGAATGATTGAATTTACTCTTTAGTCTTTTTCTTTATGCATTATTCTTCTTGAGTTAATATGGGTATTTATCTATCATTATTTGATAGTCATCATAATGATATATAAATCATGGATATCACAGCATGTGAGCATGAAAAGCATGATATTACATCGTTCGAGTCTCGCAAGTCGCTCTGATACCACTATTAGGAAACCCCGGAGATATTTTACAATTTTCAGAGATAGAGATTATACAAATACAATACACAGCGGAAGCAATATCCCCAAAACAAGCTAGTCCCAAAAACCCAGTGAAGATCGCATGTGAGAGAGTCAACACGATGAGATAGAAAAATACCTTAAAGCAAGATGAGGCCGATGTCGAGGTAGGCGCCCAAGCGTACGCCCTCTGCAGTCACACACACACAGATGCCTCGAGTCCTCTTCTTCCACGCCCGGTGCTAGCCTCGCGAAGAAGATCCAAGCCTTAGTCACCTTCTTCAATGCTTGCGCCACCTCCAAGGTAGAAAAGCACCAATTGAAGAAGAAGAGAAGGGAGAATGCCGCAAAGCCTTTGCTTCTCTTGCGCCAAAGGAGGAGGAAAAAGGGAAGAAGCTTGTGGCCCCTTGTTGGAACATGGAAGTTGCGCCAAAGCCCTTGCTCTCGCCTCTTAGATGTGTTCTCATGCCTCCAAAGAATTGAACACATGAGAGGGGGTGGCTAGGGTCCAAGGAAAGTCTCCAAGACTTTACCATAAACCTCATTCAACCTATCCATAATTGCCCAAGTACCATATGAGCCCAAGACATGCCTTAAAGGCATTCATACCATCAAAGGAGAAGGGCTAGGCGCAAATTCCTTCTTAATAAAGCAATTTTTGCCACCCAAACCCCATTATGCCCCTTAGGCGCCAATGGGGTTGGGTTTCTCCCCATTATGCCCTTTTACCCCATTGCCTATTCATGACAACTTGTTATTGGGCCTCATTGGATAATGAGTTAGCCCAAACTTCATTACATGGGTTAATTAAGCACTTGAATCTAATCTAATGCAACTCTAATGCAAATGTGACCAACCATGGTCAAATATGGGTCAACCTACCAAAAATGAAGTTTGGCTCTAATAACATTCTTCCATCTCATCAGCCCCATTGGCGCTGAAGAAATCTCCAAAATAGATTCGAGTTATCCAATAACTCGATCATAAGGCTTCCCGATCAATACAAGAACTTGAGTATCAAGGTGTGCGACCCTGTAGGTTCCTCTGATGCTAGTAGTGCTGACCAAAGGTCACCACAAGCAGTGAGTGGCACCTAGCAGTGCATCGCTGCTACCCAGGTCATTCGAATGGATATCGACATCGACATCCCCATCATCGCGACTAGGTACAGATGCATTACAATCTCTTTGCCGAATTGATATCCGATTGGACAAGTGTGTCATCACTTGTTTTCATTCAATCACATGGCTATGACTAAATCAGGTTCTCACCTGGGTATGGCCATACACTTTCTGTCATAGAACCATAGAGGAGCTCCATGGATATCAAGCTTCCCTCAGGAAGGGGCAAATCCTCTGTCTGTCCATTGACCTTCTCATATGGGTCGTGATATACTCAATGACAACCGTTATTACCTCCCAACTATGGCGAGGTGTTAGGTTGTATCAAAGTATGTCTCTAACCATATAGAATGGCCAATGACTTCAAGTCAAGGGATCAATGCATCTCCTATCACTTGTGAGGATAACTCATGACACCAAGTCATTGTCTCACAGTGGGTCTATCCAGTATATCCACCACTGATATACCCATATGTCTGCGTTAGCACCTTGTGCCTAACCAGCCCATATACTAGTCTCACAAGTACCAGAGCTGTCCCATATCCACTTAGGTACATCGACTGGGGACAATCATTTGAGCACAGATCCAATATGTCTCTAGGGACATTATCATGGAAGTACATAATCGCAGATGTAGACAAACATAGATAATGACAATGCCAGAATGATATATCATTGTCAAGTAGTACAATAATGGACCAATACTAGGTCCTAGGGAATATACACCAACAGAGATGATACCTTAGAAGCAAAGCAAGAGAATCGATGTAGGCGCCTAAGTGTTCGCCCACTACAGTCTCACACACAGCCGATGCTTGAGTTCTCTTATTCCACGCCCTGTGCTAGCCTCAGGAAGAAGATCCACACCAAGGGAGAGTCTTCCTGGATCACTTGCACCACCACCAAGAAGGGATGCGCCAAGGAGGAAGAAAGTAAAAGGAAGCCACCAAGTCTTGCCTTCGCTTGCGCCAAGGAGGAAGGAAGGAGAAGACTTGCGGCCTTGATGGAAGAAGAAGCCCTAGCTCTCGCCCCACTTGTTGTCCACGCCAAGAGAAGATGAAGATGTGTACAAGAGAGGTTCAACTAGGGTCGAATATATAGGAACAAGAGGCGGTTTAGGGCATAAGGAAGGTGTGGGTGATTAGGGCATGAATTAAGGGAAATTATTCAATCAATTATATTAATCAAATCCTTAATCCCATATGTGCCTAAGCAAGCCCATGCCATATGCGCCCTATCCACACCTAATGCAGCAATTATTCCATGTATGCGCTAAGACCTAGTCAAAGTATCATGATGGATTGCCTAATGAGGTATAAGCACAAATCCTAATCCAATTAGGAGTCTAATTATGCCAATAATCAACCAACATGCGCCCAACACTTTCCAACAAAAGTCTCATGTGATTAAATCAAATCAAAGAGTATGAGCAAAGATACAATCTGTCTCCAGGGACACAATCATGCAAGTATACAAAGAATGCAGATGTAAACAAAGTATAATAATGACAATGCCAAAATGATATATATAAGATATCAATGGTAAGTAGTACAAAAGATAGACCAACAACAGGTCCAAGGGCATATACGCCAACATGGCCGTACACTCTCAATCAAACACCCATGAAGGGGGCCCTAGATTATCAAACTTCATATTCAAGAAAGGGGCAAATCCTCTACTAGTTACTCGTACTTCATATATGACTTATGTCATAACCAATGACAGTTGTTATATCTCCCTAGTTACATAGAAGCGCCATGCTATATCAAAGTATGTGACTTATATTATATAAGTGTTGATGCCCTCAAGTCTAAGGACTAGAGCACCTGTTACGCCCCAGGGTGCCACCTAGGACCCACGCCGGGAATCCCGGACCTCCGGACATACAACACTGTACCTGATAAGACAAGACAAAGACTGAAGGTACAGACTGAAATAAAATAACATTACAAGGGCCAGCCCAGCCACGAATATCCAAATACAAGCCGACAACAGAAGATAAGACCGACGCAGTGGTCAACAGACTCGACTGAACATGACTGACGTAGCGGTCCACAACCCCAACTGAACATGATCAGCGCAGTGGTCAATAAAGTCTAACAACAGATACAATAAAGTAACAACAGACAACCCAAAATAAACGCAACACAAGCCCACCCAGACTGGTGGTCCCAACTAACTATCTACTCTGTTCCAGAGGGAGTCGCACCTGAACCTGGAGGCAAGTCAAAGGGGGTTAGCTGGAGGCTAAATGATGACACCAAAATACATACTATATTTTGTATCATTGTAGATACCTTTTCGTGCTAAATTGAGGATCTTTTACTTGTTTGTATGCTGGATCCATCAAATTTTGCAAAGTCTACTTCTATTTTAGTTTTTCATGATTTTCAGGCAAAAAGGCATCATTTTAGGTTGTTTTCGAGCAAAATAAAATACAGAAGAATTCTCATCATCAAGAAGAAGATACATGGCAAATTTCACGCAAAACGAAATAACTCACCAAAATATGGTAGTGCCATAATCTATATTACGGTACCGTATTTCCATATGATACCGTAATATCGGAGCACCTGCCGTAATTTGGGAAAACCTCATATGTGAGAAAAATATGGCACTGCCATAAGATTTTACATGGTCGTATTTTGGAGCACTTTCGGAACAGAGACCATTGCTAAAATTATGGCACTACCGTAAACTATTTCACGAACCGTATTTTCCAGACGTTTCTGACCAGAGAGTTCAGCTAATTTAATGGCAGTGCTATGAACCATATTACGTTGCCATATTTTCTAGCACTTTCAGAACAAAACACTAGAGCGATTTTACGGCAGTGCCGTGAACTATTACACTGCCTTATTTCTATTTTTGAACGCGACTCTCAGGTCAATTTCGACACCTGATTTTTGCGAAGAATATTGCGGGCGATCTAGAACTCTAAATTGGATGCCGTAAGAAGAAAAAAGAGGGCTTACGATGAGAGGATGAGGTAGACACCAAAAGCCCCAAATTGCATCCACTATCGAGGGAGAAATCACGGTACACACCGCCGCTTAGGGTTCCACCACCGTGACCAATCCAGAGCACCTCCGGCCGTGATTTTCATACTTAAGCTTCACCTGGAGCAGGAGACAACATGCCAGAAGTTTAAGAACGAAAGGAGATCAATTTGAGGAGAAATCAAAGGAAGAAGAAGCGTCACCACTATTTACCACTTTTATTGCAAATTACGGCTGTGAAATATTTCACAACCGTGCTGTATTTTCCTAAAACTCCTTTCTTGTTGATTTTTGATCTTCTAAAATTATGATATTTTGTAATTCCTTCACCGTGCTAACTTAAAATTATGTTGGCACATGGGGGAGTAATTCCCTTTGATTTTCTTAATGACTAGATAATCTTTTACTTTCATCATGATTATTCTACTTTGATAATTTTACCTATGCGATTATTGCTCTAAGATTCTCCTTAGTTTGTTTTTTGTCATCATGATTTAGAGTTTTCGTAATAAGGACAGAAAGGTGATTTGCTTGAGAACTTGGAACCCTAAAATTGATTAATAGGAACTCGCCGTAGGAAACTAGGTTAAGTTCTTATTTCTTTATTTTAGTAAGTTAAATTGCCATGATGATATTAATGAACTTAGGATTGAGTTATTGTTTCAAACGTAGAAATCTTGCATGAAAGTGAGGATCGGAATGTTGGAGAACCATAGGTAAAACGTGTGTTGAGTCTCAGATGCACGAAAGTGATCCTCGAGATTCCACTCGAGGCAATCAACTTAGAACTCGGATACATGAAAGTGATGTTTGAGTTCTTCGATTAATGATTTACTTATCGTCAGCTTGGGATGAATCTTGCGCGAAAGTGAAGATTTATCTCTGCATGGTTATCTCTACGAAAGTGAGATAATCTCATTTTGAAGTAAATTGAGTCTTTATCTTGTTAGAATTCGATTGATGAACATCTTTATATATCTAGTCATGGAAATCCAAGAGAATGAAACCCTAGTCCCAATTTCTCTCTAACATTATTCTCCCGCGTGTTTTCGCTCTCTGCTTGCCTTTCTTTTTTTTCGATTGCCTAGATAGGAAGAAATCAATTATTCGGTACTTGACAGCATAGGTCTCTCTATGGGATCAATATTTTTCTTTATTACTTCGAGTATCTGTGCACTTGCGGACACTACAAGTTAGGGACAACAAGTTTTTGGAGCCGTGCCAGGGAGTGACAATAGCCCTGTACGCCAATACCTTTGGCCGCGACACCTGAAACGAGTCTACCTGCTTGTATTTAAAAGTGTGTCCTTTCGGATCACATCAAGTTTTTGGCGCCGTTGCCGGGGAGACCTTAGTTTTGTCAATATTGAAGATATTGAGAGTATTACTAGACTAGGCTTTGTTTTCTTTATTTACTGTTTTTGTTGAAATCACTTGATCTATCTATTTTGCATGTGCAGGGGTCTTAGGTCAGGACCACTTGTTCCATTTGATCCTGAAATCAACAAAACACTTAGTGCGCAGGAAGTTAAGACTGGAAGAAGATTTACAAGAAACATCACAGGAGATACAAGAAGAAATTGTAGAGATGGCGAACAATCAGAGAACATTGAGGGACTATGTAGCCCCTAATCCATAAGAAATTCACTCAAGCATTGCTAGACCAGCGATAGAGGCTAACAACTTTGAGATTAAGCCTGCTTTTATTTCCATGATTAAACAAAATCAGTTTGGAGGATCTCCACTGGAAGATCCAAACCAACACTTGGCTTTATTTTTAGAACTATGTGATACCATCAAGATTAATGGAGTTTCCAATGATGCACTTAGACTAAGATTATTTCCTTTTTCTCTTAGGGACCGGGCAAGAATATGTCTTCAAGCACAACCAACCAGAACCTTCACAACTTGGGATCAACTGTCAAATTCCTTCTTGATGAAATACTTCCCTCCAAGCAAGACAATTCAGCTGAGAAATCAAATCACAAGTTTACAACAAAAAGATGGAGAATCTTTCAGTGAGGCATGAGAGAGATTTAATGAATTACAACGGAAGTGTCCTCACCATGGCATTGAAGATTGAGTTTTATTGCATACTTTTTATAATGGATTACTCTATAACACCAGACTAACTGTGGATGCTGCTGCAGGAGGAGCTCTTATGAGAAAAACTGTGGATGCTGCCTTTAAACTGCTGGAGGAGATGGCTCTCAATCACAATCAATGGACTTCTGAGAGAGGAGTATTCTACAAACCATCTCAAGGTAAGAGTGAGAGTGATGGATGACGATCCTTAGCAGAAAAGGTAGATTCTTTATGCAGTAGATTCGATTCTTTGAAAATGCAAGCTGCTGCTATTTCCTCTATCACTTGCGAAATTTGTGGTAACATTGGTCACTCTTCTAAAAACTATAGAGTTGTTGTAGATCAAGGGGATGAACATGTCAATGCTTTAGGGACTTATAATCAAAGTAAAACCAATGATCCTGTCACACCCCTAGAAATAATACTTATTATCTGTTCTGTTAGCATGAAATTCCCAAGATCCAAAATTAAATCGAACAAAATTTGCGAACAACTTCGTAAACATAGTCCTAGGTGAATGACAATTCATGTAATCAAATCATTAATCATCAACCAACCACAAAGATAGATTAACGATCAAACTTCATTTACACAACTAGTTCATATGTAGAGTGTGATATCATATCCAAACTTGCTCAAACATCTTCTATACACAACATATATACATATATGAGCATAACATGCTATGCTTTACATTACTACGTCAGCTGAACAAGAGCGTAGTAGGAAAATTTCCTCTCAACACCTCCTTCATTGCCTCAAGGAAAAACAACCAAAGCTTACCTGTATTATATAAAGCCAAAAGAGTGAGCTATAAAACTCAACAAGATCTACTTTGCGCATGCAACAAAATACATTATAATATGTAAAAGAGAAGCATCAATATGGAATTTATCAAATGGATGTCGAAACTCATACCATAATGACATTCTAAACATAGAGCATAAGGATGATCTCAAGAACCCAAGTAATCTCATGTGTACCAAAATGTCACAAAGGAACTAGTGATAGCATTATTAACTTATGAATATCACAGTATCATAGACAGAGTAGTGGGAACAAAGCAAAACAAAGTCCTCCATGTCTAGAAGCAAGACTAACCCACGTATGGGAAAGCCCACAAAATAAAAGCCGGCAAAGGCTCACCATGGCCCAATCAAATGTGAATGGAGGGACTCTAGAGGTGGCTCCCATGGACTCAAGAGGTGGCCCCCATTATTTTTAATGTGGCACTTTGCTCTATGGAGCACTTAGCTCCACATCCATCACTTTATTCCCCTAAATGGGATCAAATCATTTTCCCACTATAATATGTAAGGGCTAAAGAACAATGGTTTATAATAAAGTCAAAGTAACGAAATGGCATTATTGTCTTCATACAATTGCCCTTACAACATGATCATGGCTAAAAGTATAAAAAGTGTACAATGACAAACCCCATGCCAGCAACTAATAATCGTAATGCCAGAAAAGGACAATGATCCATTCATCAAAATCATGTGCATGGAAGGTGCATAAGAATAACTACAAATTCTACCATAAGAGTTCAATAGACAATATCAATTTGTTCAGCTGAATTCATTCACATGAATTATAAGGACATATAGCATAAAACCATACAATATAGGACTAATGGAAATCATATTTGAGTCTACTTTCCAATAAGCTTGGTTTGAGTCCATTTGGTAAAGTACACAAAAGGATATAAGGGTTATGGTAACAAAAGGTCAAGCTGCCCTGTTTCCAGAAATTCCAGGGCATTGATCTCGCAAATCCAGTCGGTTTAAGAGTATACTGCATATGAAAGATATTTAATATAAGGTACTTTGAAGGATCTGTGAATCTACTTTCGTACAAAACAAGAATTACACAAAACAGAGTTGTAAATATGAAGTTCTGAGCAAAACAATACAGGTAGGTAAGTCTAGTATGACAGACAACGTATACTGGATGTTGCTGCATAATTGATGCCCTATCTCTGATTAACTATATACAATATTGGATGCGTTGGAAAGGTTGTCAAGTCTTCTTTCACACAAATCAATTCTCACTGATAAACCTCTTGTGTGTACAAAGATATAGAATAAGAACCCTAACAAGGTCAGAATTGTATACTCACATCACCTTAACCATTCTTTTAAAATTCTCCACATTAGTTTAACATCAACTTCAAAATTAATTTTGAGTTCAACAAATCAGAGTATGAACTAGATATTTAGGATTTAAACATCATTTTATTATCAAATTATCATATTTATGAAACCATGAATGTAGGGCATAGGCTAGAAACTTGCCTTATGCACAATTTTGCTTTCTCCAATTTCTTCTTCTCCAATTCACCACCCTACTTTGCTCTCCCAACCTAAACGTGAATGGCAGGTGAAAACACCTCTTTTCCCTTTTTTTTCCCCTCATTTTTACCTCATTAGTCATCCCCAAGAATGAGGTGTCTTCACCTTTTTCATCTTCAGCTCATGCAAGCTTGAGGTGGCTTGCAAGACAAGCATGAGGTGTTTTTCACTTTATTCATTCACTAAGTAATTATATCCTTTCTCTCTTATTTGTTTTCACTTTACACAATCATGAGAAATCACTTATTCAAATTCCCAATTAAGTGATCAATATGCATCCTAAATGATTGAATTTACTCTTTAGTCTTTTTCTTTATGCATTATTCCTCTTGAGT
>CM050438.1:69955753-69968028 GCA_027562315.1 Costus pulverulentus
AGAACCATAGAGGAGCTCCATGGATATCATACTTCCCTAAGGAAAGGGCAAATCCTATGTCTGTCCATTGACCTTCTCATATGGGTCATGACATGCTCAATGACAACCTTTATCACCTTCCAACTACGGCGAGGCGTTAGGTTGCATCAAAGCAAGTCTCTAACCATATAGAATGATCAATGACCTCAAGTCAAGGGATCAATGCATCTCCTGTCGCTTATGAGGATAACTTATGACACCAAGTCATAGCCTCATAGCGGGTCTATCCAGTATATCCTCCCATGATATACCCATGTGTCTGCGTCAGCATCCCGTGCCTAACCATCCCACATACCAGTCTCACAAGTACCATAGCTGTCCCATATCCACTAAGGTACATTGACTGGGGATAATTATTTGAGCACAGATCCAAACTGTCTCTAGGGACATTATCATGTAAGTACACAATCGCAGGTGTAGACAGACAATGATAACGACAATGCCAGAATGATATATAAATATCAATGTCAAGTAGTACATAAGTTGACCAAAACTAGGTCATAGGGCATATACACCAACATGGCTCATGATGCCTTTCGGCCTCACCAATGCCCCCTCTACCTTTATGCACCTCATGAGTCAGGTCCTCAAACAATACATGGGGAAATTTCTTGTCGTCTATTTTGATGGCATCCTCATCTACAGTCGTACCCACACCAACCACCTTGAGCACCTCTACTTGACTTTCGACATCCTGCGTAAGGAGCATTTGTTCCTCAACGCAAAGAAGTGTATGTTTCTGGACACCCAAGTTTAGTTCCTGAGTTGCATCATGTCCGACCAGGGTCTTATGGTCGACCCAGCCAAGATAGAGGCCATTCGTCAATAGCCCAAACCTGAGTCAATCACCGAGGTCTGTAGCTTTCTTGGCCTCGCAGCCTTCTACCACCATTTCATCAAGGGGTTCAGCGCCATTGCTTCCCCTATGATGGCCTGCACCAAATACGAGTAATTCTCCTGGACCCCCACGGCTAGACGTGCATTCCTAGCCTTAAAGGACATCATGACCTTTACCCTAGTCCTTCGCCTCCCTGACTTCTCAAAAGTCTTTAAGGTCTCCTGCGATGCCTCTAGCACCGACATTGGTGGCACACTGAGTCAAGAGGGCCACCCCATCACCTTCTTCAGTGAGAAGCTGAACGAGGTGCAACAACGCTACTCTACATACGATAAGGAGTTCTACGCGATTGTCCAAGCGTTTCAGCAATGGTGTCACTACCTCCTCCATACCGGGCTCATCCTGTATAGCTATCACCAGGCCCTTTCTTTCCTTAACGCCTAGAATAAGCTAGCCCCTCGCCATGCGAAGTGGGTTGAGTTTCTTCAACAATACACATTTGTCATCAACCACAAGGCCGGCAAGGACAACTTGGTCACTAACGCCCTTAATCGCATCTACTCTCTCTTGTGTGTCTTGACCACGTCCATCCCCACCTTGGACCACATCCGTGACGAGTATGTGGACTACCCAGACTTTCGCCCTATTCATGCTAGGCTTCTTGCCTCTAACCCACCGGACTTGCCCTACGTCTTCATGACAGTTACCTTGTCTACGGTAACCGTTTGTTCATTCCCTGCTCATCCCTGCGCGAGCACCTCCTGCTCGAGCTCCATGCCGGTGGTGCCACTGGGCACCATGGCCACGACAAGACCCTCAAATTGGCCGAAGACCGCTTCTTTTGGCCCACCCTTGGGAAGGATGTTTATAAGGTCGTTCACCATTGTGGCAAGTGCCGACGTGCCAATCCCCGGCCTCCTAACACTAGCCTCTACAGCCCCTTACCTGTCCCGCATGGTCCATGGCTTGAGGTTAGCATGGACTTCGTCCTAGGTTTACCACGCATGGCCTCACGCCACGACGCCGTCTTCGTTGTCATGGATCACTTCTCTAAGATGACACACTTTATGCCATGTTCAAAAACAGCCGATGCCTCCCACATCGCGCGTCTCTTTGTCAAACAGATCGTCCGACTCCATAGGTTACCACTCACCATCGTGTCTGACCGCGACACACGGTTCATCTGTCACTCCTGGAAGTCCCTTTGGTCCTTACTTGGACCCATGCTCAAGTACTCGTCTACATATCACCCGTAGACCGATGGCCAAACAAAGGCCATGAACTGTAGTTTGGACAACCTCTTGGGTTGCTTAACCGGCGAATTTCCACGCCACTGGGCTGATCACCTCCCCATCGCTAAATTTGTGTATAACAGTGCTTTCAGTCGGTCTACCGGGTTGAGTCCTTTCCAAATTCTGCTAGGGCATCAACCTAGAAAACCCATCGACATGCATAACATCCCAGCTTCCCCTTCCATCCACGAGTCTGCATACGCATTTGCATCCCACATTGCAAGTTTACATGATGAGATACGCCATCGGATCTTCTTGAGCAATATCCAGTATGCAGTTGAGGCCAACGAGCACTGTAGGCCACACCATTTTCGAGAAGGTGAGCAAGTGCTTATGCGATACAGCCAATTGGAAATTTCATGCGCGTTGCGATGGGCCCTACACGATTTTGCGAAGGGTTGGTCCTAATGCCTATGTCCTCGACCTGGCAGAGGACTCCCTCGTTAGCCCCATCTTCAACATTGTCGACCTCCTTCCATTCCATGCACCATTGCCTTCCCATGCCCCGTCCGACGATACGCCAGTCTGTTGTACCGTAAGGTAACACTACAAGTATGACACGTGTGTACCTTGGACTAATCCCCGGCAATGGTGCCAAAAATTTGTTGTACCGTAAGGTAACACTACAAGTATGACACACGTGTACCTTGGACTAATCCTTGGTAATGGCACCAAAAACTTGTTGTGATCCTGCAAGTACACAAGTACATGAAGTAATAAAGAAAGTATCAAATCCACAGGGACCTATGTTGTCAAGTACTAAATAATTGATTCTTCACTATCTAGGCAATCAAATGAAAGTTAAGCAAATATCGCAAACACACAAAAGAAAACTATCAGAGATAAAGCTGGGACAAGGGTTTCGTTCACTTAGCTCTTATGACTAGATATGAATAAGGATTTCGTCGGTTTAATTTTATCATGATGAAGATACGATTTACCTAATAAAAGATTGTTTCACTCTCGTGCATACAATCAAGCAGGGATTTATCTTCGCTTTCGCACAAGATTTGTCCCAACGCTGAAGATAAGCAAATTATCAATCTATGAACTCAAGGATCACTTTCGTGCATCCGAATTCTAGGTTGACAATCTCTAGCGGAAACTCAAGGATCACTTTCGTGCATCCAAGCCTCGACACTAGTTTTACTCATAGATCTCCAACGTTCTGATCCTTACTTTCGTGCAAGATCTCCACGTTTTACAAATAGACTCGATCTATAGAATTATGTTATAATCATGGCAGTAATTTTACTAGAACAGATCAAGTTGGATCAAACCTAAGGAAGGGTTCCTAACATGCAATTCTAGGGTTCCAAATTCTCAAGCAATTACCTTTCGGTCTCAAGCAAAAATTCTAAGAGCACAATTAATAACATGAATTTAAAGAGAGTCTAAGCACAATTATCACATGAGCAAAATCATCATGTTAAGCTTAAAAGCAACGAAATATATAAAAATCAATTATCTAGTCATTCGAAATTAAGTGAATTACTCCCGCATGTCCCAAGAGTAATTTAAGCTAGTATGGTGAAGGAAATACAATATTCCATAATTTCAGAAAATCAAAAATCAATAAAAGGAATAGTTTTTAGAAAATACGGCATGGCTGTGAAGTATTTCACAGCCGTATTTTGCAAAAGAATGCGTGAACAGTGGTGGCGATCCTTCTTCCTCTGATTTCTCCTCCAATTTGTCTCCTTTTGATCTGAAACTTCTGGTACGTCGTCTCCTTCACTAGAGGATGCTTTAGTAGAAGAATCACGGCCGGAGATCGTCTGGATCGAGCGCGGTGGTGAAACCCTAGGCGGTGGCGTGTACTCCGAATTCTCCCTCGACAGTTAACCAAGTTTGGGGCTTTTGGTGTCTCGCTAATCCTCTCCTCCCAAGCTCTCCTTTTGCTTCTTACGGCTTTGAATATAGAGCCCTGGATCGCCCGCAAGAATCTCCGCAAACATCGGGCGTGAAGATTGACCTGGGAATCGCATTCAAACACCCGAATACGGTAGTCTAATATCTTACGGCACTGCCGTAAAATCCATCGATCGTTCTGTTCTGAAATTGCTGGAAAATACGGCACCGTAATTTTGTTTACGGCAATGCCGTAAAAGCGGCTTAACTCTCTGGTCGGATTCGTCGGGGAAATACGGCTCGTGTAATTCTTTACGGCAGTGCCATAATTTCAGGGCAACTTTCTGTTCTGAAGATGCATCAAAATACGACCCGTAAACTGGGTTACGGCAGTGCCGTAATTTCGGCAAAAGTCTCTGTTCAGAAAGTGCCCCAAAATACGGCCGTGTAAATCCTTACGGTGGTGCCGTATTTTCGCAAAAACCTTCTGTTTGAAAAATCACCAAAATATGGTTGTGATCTCGATAATACGGTAGCCGTGAAAAATACGGTACCGTAAAATCCCTTACGGCACTGCCGTATTTTGGGTTCCTTGCCTCGATTTGCGTGAAATTTCTTGGGTGACTTCTTCTTGATGATGAGAACTCTTCCATATATTTGATTTTGCTTGAAAACGCGTAAAATAGTGCCTTTTTGCCTGAAAAACATGAAAAACCAAAATAGAAGTAGACTTTGCAATATTTGATGGATTCAGCATAAAAACAAGTAAAAAGATCCTCGATTTAGTATGAAAAGGTATCTAAAATGATGCAAAATATACTACATATTACGGTGTCATCAAACACATAAGGCTCAAACCTTGCTTGTCCTCAAGCAAAAAATCAAAATTTTATTGAAAGAATAACCTTTTCATGCTCAATAAATTTCTAAAATACAACTTGTCAATGAAAATACTATCAATTGATTTACAAAATTTCAAGTAAGCATATCATCCTCAGAATTCAATTTTCTAGAATGACAACTCAATCAAATAAAACTTTGCAACCGTATAATAAATAGAATCTTCAATCTCATGATTTCACCTAGTATAAATTTAAATCTATCATGGCTTTTGTTTACAGGAATTAGGTCTCCAAGATCTTTTTCCACACAAAATTTTTTTTGTTTCTTTTTTATGCATTTTGTTATCTTTCTGCATAGATGGCATGTATCCACAAAGACACATACTTTTTATTTTTGACTTCAACTCTTTCTTCGGTACCACTGTCAATTTTACACAGTGCCAAGTAGAGGAGTCTTATTCTTTTTTCTCTCTCATTATTTTTCATGTTTAGACTTCAACCCATGTCTTAGGTAGCACTATCAATTTTACATAGTGCCAAGTAGGGGAGTCCCTCACTATTTTTATGGATCTTGGATTCTTATTTCCCAACAAATAGCAAAAATAGACTAAGCCTCAACTAGGTTGATCAATTGATTTAAATTCTCAAATCATACTAATATACTCATTTTATTCAAAAGAGAAGTTTCACCTTTAAATTTTATTCCTCAAATAATATATCTACCCAAAATTTTATGCATCAATCAATGTCATATTTCAATAGACAAATATGTATTGAAGAAATAAATTTGACATGATAGGGCTATATTTGCAATCATGAATTTGAGATCATCAATCATTCAAGTTATCAACAGTATAAATCAAGAGTGAACTCATCATCATCATTACAATATCAAATCATCAAAAATATATCACCATGTATATCATATCAAACATCAGAATATCAAAATATCATACAACCCCATCGAAACAGTAAAAATCAATATCATCATCATAATACAACCATATTGAATATCTATCATCAGAATATCATCATACAACCATATCGAATGGGAATAACAATATGCAGTGGTGGCAGTCATGGAAGCAACATCCTTCCCTTCATCATATGAAACAACAGTGAGATAAAGAAAATCATAGTACAGCAAAAAGGTAAGGGAAGATAATACTCACAAAGCTTCTATTCATCATCATCAGATCGCGTAGCCTCCAAGTCTCTGGCAGTAGTCTCCTCAGGATCAAAGTATGGGGTTCCTCCCTGATCACCATGATAGCCATAGTCCCTATGACCAGCATAACCAAAACCGTCATAGAGGAAGTTACCCATGTCTTCCCTATGGTTGCATAGCCTCTCCATATCTCTGTGGATGTACCCCAAAGTCTCATCCATCCTATCCAGGTGGCGCTCCTAACTGAACATCTGTGCTGTGAGTGCCTGGAAGCCTGGATCGTGGTGGCTAGCATATCTGCCCATAGGTGTGTGTGAGGAGGTACCAGCTGGCTGTGAAGAGTCATGAGGGGTGACTCCATCCCATAAGGATCGCTCCTACTACCCCCGGTGGGTGGTGGTACTATAACAGGTGATGGAATAAAAGCTCCCTCAGCTTCATTAAGACATAGCTTCCAATTGGCCCTTTCTCTAACTGTAGTCTCCTCAATGTAGGGTAAGGGTAGAGGAGAGATGTTTGGTCCAAGGACCAAACAGAAAGTGTCTCCCTGTCTAACTATCATCTTCATCGCTATGCAAGACTCAATATCGAGCCTTGCATTCCCTCTTGCCGTGTCAGCTCCATAGGGCTCTATCCCAAAGTATCTAGCAATAGGAGTAACCAATCCTCTGCTAGCTCTGGCCACTTTATCCATGTGCTTGATCATAAAATAGGCGACATCTACTGCGAATCCATTGAGCATCCCCCAAAGAAAATACAGCTCATGTTGACGGACCATGTCGTCACTGTCTCCTCTCCCAAATATTGTGTGTGCTAGAACCCTATGTGCATATCTGATACAAGGGTCCACTATTTTTGAGGCTCTGGCAGACACAGCATAGAAATGGCTCTCATGAGTGATTTGGTTCCAGAACACATTCTCCATAAATCCAAGGGGTATGTCAGTGTAACCCCCAGTCCAAAGAGGTCCCTAATTTCTTGCAAAGTAAGCTTTCTCTCTTCATTGGCCATTCTGAATGTGATTTCCCCTTCTACAGGGCCATGAGAGTACTCTTTCAACTCAATTATCCGACTGCTCAAAAACTCCAAGACAAGAGGTAAGTATGTGTGAGGAGTCATCTGGAAGAACTCCTTAGCTTTAATTCTGTCAAACATCCATAGCAATCCTCATAAAGCCCTAAGGCTTCCAAGGCTCTTCTATCAGCATATTTTGAGTTGATGATCTTCCTCTCCATAATTTTATTGTACCTAGCCTCTTGCATTTCATTTCTGAAAAGAATTCCATGTGGGTTCGGTCGTTGTGAGGATTCAGCAGGGGCTTTCCCCTTTCTTCTTGGTGCAATTGCTTTTGTCCTTGGTGCCATGGACTCAAGCTGCAAACTTATCATTCAAAGCATACAAATAATGATATAGCAGTTTAAATCAGGTCAGTGCATTCAATCAGCTTACTCCACTAGCATATAGAACAGAGTGAAAAAAAAATAGGGTAGAACCATGCATGTAATCTTAATCTCAATACAATATGATAAGCATGGACTATTCTTTCAACATCATCAATAACGTTAATCAAGTATTTTAGAAGCAAAAATATGTTTTAAATCTCATGCTAGAACTCAAAATGTCAATGAACAGTAATTCCGAATCGTGCACGTTGCATTTCAGCTCAAATCGGTTACAGAAATTGGTTCAAATTCTTTTCAAATAGCACAGGATCGAAAATTCATTCCCTAATGAGTAAATAGAAATATAAATCGCTCAAAATAGTTGTGAATCGATCGAGAATGAGTGAAAGGGGCGAAACTTTGTGAAAACTTGTCAAAGCAGTAAAATCAGAGAATCAGTTACCAAATCGACGATGAAATCCGGTCAGGAAGGATCGCCGGCGTCCACTGATGGTCAGAGACGGTCGGAGGTGAAAGATCGGTGCAAGAACGAGTGTAAAACGAGGGTGAAACCCTAAAAATGGCCCTGTCAAAACCCTAAATATGGTACAGACTCGCGTGTCAGAAACCACATTACGGCAGTGTAATTTCTTACGGCACTGCCGTAAAATCGTTAAAGCACTCTATTTGAAAACGACTGGGAAATACGGTACCGTAATGTTTATTACGGTACAGCCGTAAACTTTTGAGAACACTCTGTTTGAAAACGAAGCAAAATACGGTACCGTGAAGAAGTTTAAGGTACCGTCGTAAAATTCAAGCAGTAAAGTTTTTTTTTCTTTTTTAGAAAAACGAAAAACAAAATTTCAGAAAATACGGCATGTAAAATACTTCACGGTAGTGCCGTAAAAATGAAAGAACACACGAGTTGATTTTGGATCAGAAATACAGTACCGTGCAATCCTTTATGGTCGTACCGTAATTCCATCGCAGCTTTTTGTTCGTAAGCAGACTGAAATACGGTATTGTAAAATCCTTTACGGTACTGCCGTATTTTGCTCCAAATCACGAAAAACCTACAAAAATAAAATAAAAATTAGTCCTAAGCAAAAATCAAGGTAAATAAAACTAAAATAAGGGTTAGAAAGCTTGGGTTGCCTCCCAAGAAGCGCTAATTTAAAGGTCATTAGCTTGACCCTTTAACACTCGGGTTTGATCGTGAACTCCTAAATTTTCCTCTGGATTTTCCAACATAAGGCTCAATCTTGAAATAGTATCCGAATTTGCTCAGAATTTCTTCTATTTTGCCAATCAGTCTAGAGCTTTCTCTTCTTCTCTTTCTCCTTACCTTTTTCTTCTGCAATTTCTCATCAATACCCTCAGAAATATTGTTAGATTCATTATTTGGGGTTTCATCAAACAGACTTGAAACATCATAAATTTCATCATTAAATATCTCAACACTACAACAAGATCCTGAGTATGAAAGTTTGTTTAATGAGTCATTAAGATTAAATTCAATCTTGTTATCACATATGTCAAAGGTAATCTTTCCTTCTTTCACATCAATGTTTGCCTTAGTAGTGGCCAAAAGTGGTCTTACAAGAATTATGGGATTTCTAGAATTTACCTCCATGTCTAACACTACAAAGTCTATAGAAATGAAGAACTTACCAATTTGTACAGGAACATTCTCTAATATACCTACAGGATACTTCACTGATAAATCTGCAAGCTGTAAGGATATGGATGTATGCTTTAGCTCTCCAAGATTTAGTTTCCTGTAAGTAGAAAGGGGCATTAGACTCACACTTGCACCGAGGTCACATAAGGCTCGGTCAAAAGATAGGGTGCCAATCGAACAAGGTACAGAAAAACTTCCTGGATCTTTTAGTTTAGGTGGCAGTTTGTTCTGTATGATAGCACTACAATCTTCAGTTAAAGTAACAGTGCATGTGCCATAATCATCTAATTTTCTTTTATTTAACAAAATTTCCTTTAAAAATTTGGCATAAGATGGCATTTCAGTAATAGCTTCAGTAAAAGGAATGTTAATATAAAGCTTTTTCAGGATTTCAAGAAATTTGCCAAACTTTTTGTCTAGTTTATGTTGAACTAACCTTTGAGGGAAAGGTATAGGTGGCTGCTAAGGATTAGGCAATTAGGTTTAGGATTGTCTTTCTCACATGATTCCTCCCCTTTTGGTTCATCACCCTTTTGAGGTGATAAACAAGTTTGGGGTTTCGCATGTGAAGATGATTCTCCTATCTCAAATTCCCTTTTATTATCATTAAGCCTTTCTTCAGTGTTTTCAAAACTCCCTCTAGGTTCTCCTAGTTGTTTCCCACTTCTAGTCATGATGGCATTACAGTGCTCCCTAGGGTTTATCTCAGGTTTTGCAGGCAATTTCCCAGGGGGTCTGTAAGGTACACTAGCATGTTGTGCAATTTGATTTTCAAGAATTTTGTTATGGGCTTCTACTCTATCCAATCTAGAGTTGATTTGATGAAAATTTTCTTTAAATTCCTCATTTTGTTTTTCTTGCCTTGCCATGTATTCCCTTGTATCAGACATAAAATCATCAATTTTTCTATTTTGCTGATTTTGACTGGCCATAAGTTTTTCAAACATGGATTCTATATTTGAATTCTGATTTTGGTTTTGATTTTGATTAAAGTTCGGATTTGGTCTTTGTTATCCTTTGTTTTCAGTGTTCCCCCCTACATTGTTATTGTTTTTCCATGAAAGGTTGGGGTGATTTCTCCATCCAAGGTTATATGTGTTAGAATAAGGATCATTAGGTCTACCTTGATTATAATTCCCTATGGCATTCACATGCTCATTACCCTGATCAACAATTCCACAATATTCAGCAGTATGACCATCATTACCACAATTTTCATAAGTAATAATAGAAACAGAAGCAGTTTGCATAGAATTTAACTTACTACACAAAAAATTTACCTTCTCTACTAAGGAGCGTATTTCATCACTTTCACCCTTACCTTGAGAAGGCTTGTAAAATTACTCCTCACTCAGTAGTCCATTGATTATGGTTTTCTGCCATCTCCTCTAGCAGTCTGAAGGCTTCATCTGGTGTTTTGCTCATAAGAGCTCCTCCTGCAGCGGCATCCACAATCATTTTAGTCTGATTAGATAATGTAATATAAAAAGTTTGCATTAAAGTTTGAAGTTCTATTCCATGGTGAGGACACTTCCGCTGCAGTTCATTGAATCTTTCCCAGGCCTCACTGAGCGACTCCCCACTTCTTTGTTGAAAGTTTGTAATTTGGTTCTTCAATTCAAGTGTCTTCCTTGGGGGAAAGTATTTGTTCAAGAAGGAATTTGACAGTTGGTTCCATGTGGTGAAGGTACCGGCTGGGTGTGAATGCCATGTCTTTGCCCGGTCCTTGAGAGAAAAAGGAAAAAGTCTTAGTCTAAATGTGTCATTAGAAACACCATTCATCTTAATAGTATCGCATAGGTCAAGAAATAAGGCCACGTGTTGGTTGGGATCCTCTAGTGGAGATCCTCCAAATTTCTCTTGTTGAAACATTGTAATGAGTCCAGGCTTAATCTCAAAATTGTTGGCCTCAATTGCTAGCCTAGCAATACTAGAACAAATTTCATGATGATTAGGGGCTGCGTAGTCCCTAAGTGTTCTCTGATTGTTCTGATTGTCTCCCATCTCTAATATTTTTTCTTCTAACTCTGGTTGGAATGTCTCTTGCAATTCTTCTTGTGATGTCTCTTCTAATCTCAACTTTCTACGCGCTCTTAATGTCTTATTGATTTCAGGATCCAATGGTACAAGTGGTCCTGACCTAAGGCTCCTGTGCATGCAAAGTAGATAAATCAAGTGATTTCAAGAAACAGAAAATAAGCAGCAAGTAAAAAAAATAGTAAATAAAAACTTAATCTAGCAATAATCTCAACGTCTCTAATATCGACAAAACTAAGGTCCCCGGCAATGACACCAAAAACTTGTTGTACCGTCAGGTAAAACTACAAGTATGACACGCGTGTACCTTGGACTAATCCCCGGCAACGGCGCCAAAAACTTGTTGTACCATAAGGTAACACTACAAGTATGACACGCATGTACCTTGGACTAATCCCCGGCAACGGCGCCAAAACTTATTGCACCGTAAGGTCACTACAAGTATGACATGCGTGTACCTTGGACTAATCCTTGGTAACGGTGCCAAAAACTTGTTGTGATCCCGCAAGTGCATGGGTACACGAAGTAATAAAGAAAGTATCGAATCCACAGGGACCTATGTTGTCAAGTACTAAATAATTGATTTTTTGCTATCTAGGCAATCAAATGAAAGTTAAGCAAATATCGCAAACACACAAAAGAAAACTATCAGAGAGAAAGATGGGACTAGGGTTTTGTTCACTTAACTCTTATAACTAGATATGAATAAGGATTTCGTCGGTTTAATTTTATCATGATGAAGATACGATTTACCTAATAAAAGATTGTTTCACTCTTGTGCAAACAATCATGCAGGGATTTATCTTCGCTTTCGCGCAAGATTTGTCCCAACGCTGAAGATAAGCAAATTATCAATCTATGAACTCAAAGATCACTTTCGTGCATCCGAATTCTAGGTTGACAATCTCTAGCGGAAACTCAATGATCACTTTCGTGCATCCAAGCCTCGACACAAGTTTTACTCATAGATCTCCAACGTTCCGATCCTCACTTTCGTGCAAGATCTCCACGTTTGACAAATAGACTCGATCTAAAGAATCATGTTATAATCATGGCAGTAATTTTACTAGAACAGATCAAGTTGGATCAAACCTAAGGAAGGGTTCCTAACATGCAATTCTAGGGTTCCAAATTCTCAAGCA
>CM050438.1:69968108-70027607 GCA_027562315.1 Costus pulverulentus
ATGTCCCAAGAGTAATTTAAGCTAGTATGGTGAAGGAAATACAATATTCCATAATTTCAGAAAATCAAAAATCAATAAAAGGAATAGTTTTTAGAAAATACGGCATGGATGTGAAGTATTTCA
Organism: Costus pulverulentus; assembly: GCA_027562315.1. Lineage (NCBI taxonomy): Eukaryota > Viridiplantae > Streptophyta > Magnoliopsida > Zingiberales > Costaceae > Costus > Costus pulverulentus. The sequence continues at coordinate 69,968,232 of CM050438.1, forward strand.
CAGCCGTATTTTGCAAAAGAATGCGTGAACAGTGGTGGCGATCCTTCTTCCTCTGATTTCTCCTCCAATTTGTCTCCTTTCGATCTGAAACTTCTGGTACGTCGTCTCCTTCACTAGAGGATGCTTCAGTAGAAGAATCACGGCCGGAGATCGTCTGGATCGAGCGCGGTGGTGAAACCCTAGGCGGTGGCGTGTACTCCGAATTCTCCCTCGACAGTTAACCAAGTTTGGGGCTTTTGGTGTCTCGCTAATCCTCTCCTCCCGAGCTCTCCTTTTGCTTCTTACGGCTTTGAATATAGAGCCCTGGATCGCCCGCAAGAATCTCCGCAAACATCGGGCGTGAAGATTGACCTGGGAATCGCATTCAAACACCGGAATACAACAGTCTAATATCTTACGGCACTGCCGTAAAATCCATCGATTGTTCTGTTTTGAAATTGCTGGAAAATACAGCACTGTAATTTTGTTTACGGCAGTGCCGTAAAAGCGGCTTAACTCTCTGGTCGGATTCGTCGGGGAAATACGGCCCATGTAATTCTTTACGGCAGTGCCGTAATTTCAGGGCAACTTTCTGTTCTGAAGATGCATCAAAATATGACCCGTAAACTGGGTTACGGCAGTGCCGTAATTTCGGCAAAAGTCTCTGTTCAGAAAGTGCCCCAAAATACGGCCATGTAAATCCTTACGGCGGTGCCGTATTTTCGCAAAAACCTTCTGTTTGAAAAATCACCAAAATACGGCCTTGATCTCGATAATACGGTAGCCGTGAAAAATACGGTACCGTAAAATCTCTTACGGCACTGCCGTATTTTGGGTTCCTTGCCTCGATTTGAATGAAATTTCTTGGGTGACTTCTTCTTGATGATGAGAACTCTTCCATATATTTGATTTTGCTTGAAAACGCCTAAAATAGTGCCTTTTTGCCTAAAAAACATGAAAAACCAAAATAGAAGTAGACATTGCAATATTTGATGGATTCAGCATAAAAACAAGTAAAAAGATCCTCGATTTAGCATGAAAAGGTATCTAAAATGATGCAAAATATACTACATATTACGGTGTCATCACAGTCCTTTCTTCTCCGGAGGAGAATTTTCCCCACCCTCGGGGGAATTGACGGAGTCTACGACATATATGGGTGTGACAAAACACCCCTAGAAGACACTTGGGAAGACTCCCCAAAGCCTGATGAGGATGCTCTAAAAAATTTAGCTCAAATGGAGAACAACAACCAAAATTATGGCCGTGAAAACTTCCACACCCCTGCCGTAAAAGCTTCTGCCCAGATTCTAGCCAAAATTACAGCCATGGAAATTTCCACACCCCTACTGTGGAAATGCCCAAAAACTTATACCTAGATTCCAGCCAAAATTACAGCCATGGAAATTTCCATAGTCATGCCATGGAAATGTCCAGAAACTTCTGGCCAGATTCCAGCCGAAATTATGGCCATGGAAAATTCCACACCCCTGCCGTGGAAATGCCCAGAAACTTCTGCCCGAATTCTAGCCAAAATTATAGCCATGGAAAATTCCACACCCCTACCGTGGAAATGCCTAGAAGTGCAAAAGAGCGCCATTTTGCCCACTGTTCGTCACTCGCAACGTTCCTCACATCTTCCTGACCAATATGCGGGGACCCTCAGTCCATCTACTAGGTCAACGGAGTCCCTCCACCCTATTCCCATGGCAAATCTTCCCCGTGGACCACCGCAAGAGTCCACGATGGACCGTTACCACAACCAAGTCCTCAACTTAGCCCAAGAAATGGCCAACAATATACAGAATCAGCCCACGATCAGGAAGTTTTGTTGTTTCGTGGCAGCTTGCTCCGAGATGGTCTAGCACGTCAAACTCGGCCCGGACAACGACCCACGAAGCCTGGCCCATGCGCCAGCTTCTCCCTCAAGATGCCCTACTGCAGTTGGTAGCATCTACTTTTAGTTTGTTAAATGGTATCTTGACTATCTTTTAGGAAGTTAGAGGTTGTTGGCTTATCCAACAACCCTCAGGTGTTTTGCATGTGTTTTCCCCTCCCTCTTGATCTATAAAAGAGGGCTGAGGGCTAGTTCTTCCTCAGCTTTGTTGTAGTAGAAACTTTCTCACACGTGAAGGTCTAGGTCTAGCAAACTCCGGGAGACTCGACTGTGAGTCCTCCCGTTCCTTCTTCTACTATACTACAATTTTCATTCAATCAAAAGGCCCGGAGCGACACCGAATTGCCCCGGGCACCTCCTCTCGTTCACTTATTATTCCCTAAGAGTCCTACGGTTCTTCCTGCCCTCACCTCCCTTGGTGCCCAGCCAGGAACGTGTCATCTACAGCCTCATCCAAGGCGCGCGAATGCCCTCCCATTTGCAGTGTTGTGAAGGGAACCATTTGTGTGTGCATGCAGTGAAAGATTGGCTCTATAAGCAAGGTTAGTATTTTTCCAGTTAGAATCGTGTTCGTCAGCATTTCGACTCACTGGTATTGCTCAAGTGACATCTCAACGGGGGTATCCAACAAGGGCTGGATATAGCATGAAACCCCAACCTCTCAATGATGCCTCCAGAGTTCCATAATGTAGCCACCACATATGAAAAAACTAGTCAAGTTTATCCTAACCGTTATGCCCAGGCCCAACGAGTTTCCTTGCAAAGGCACGTCTAGGTTAAAACTAGAATGGGGAAACCATTGTCACCACACACCATCTAAAAATAAGTGGTTGTGTCCCACAAGGGTGGGAAACAGTGAACAACACCACTGATCTATAGCTTCATGAGGGCTATGAGTTAGAAGGCTTATTTTAGACTTGATATTTTGTTTGAGGGTTTTTGAGGTCTCATCCTCTTAGTTTTATCTTTGGTCTAACATTATAGGCATGCAATCCTATAGTGATAACAATAAAATAAAATACATCCAGGCATACTTTAACAGACAAGGAAAGCAGTAAACAAGTTGTGGTCATAGCCTAATCAACACATTGAACCAACACATGCCAAAGATGTTCAATGCTTGACCTAGGTGACAAGTCCCAAACATGACCTAACCTAGCCGCCACTAAGATCCTTGTCTATGCGCGGCTCCAAGGTCCTCCAAGTTAAGGTATAGCTCTCAAACCCTAGAAGCACCCTTAGGAAACCCTAGAAGTGCCCCTTGAAAGGTTCGTCCAATGCCTTGCACTTTGCGCCACCATCGAAGATGCGCCACCAAGAGTTGCTCCGATGCCAAAACATTATGAAGGATGTGCCTCTTAATCCTCAATTTATAAAACAAAAAAAAGAGCGGCACGCAGGCCTTACACAAATACATCACATGCATACAAGAGGCTTGACTATGACTACAACACCATGCACAAGCAAGATACCTATCGTATGCTTTTCTATATGCTCATTGAAAACATAAAATCTGAATTTTAATTTTTCATCAAAACATGTCCCTTTTCTTCAACCTCTTATCACAAATCCTTTGGTTCTTTATTTCTCTCATGAGTCTACGAGTGGCATACCCATTGCCTTCTTGTAATCCTTAACTTGTTAAGATTAGGGCAATCACCCAATTCATGCCCCGCATAATCTCAACAAGCCTCTCATGATGGGTCTATCCCACCATGATAGGAGAAAGTATTTCTTCCACATATGGGTCTATCCCAGTCATGTGAAGAAAGCGAAAATCAGCCCACATGTGTCAAGACCTAGTTAAAGCATCATGATAGATTGCTGATGTGTCCACAAGTGCACGGATTTATCGAAGTAATAAAATAAGATATTGTTCCCAACGAGGATCTGGCGGTCAAGTACCGATTACATGACTTGTCTATATCTAAGTGACTCAATTCATGATTTTATGTGAACTCCAAAGTACAAAAAGTAGCAGAGGTAATGTTTTTAGGAAAAATCTTATTTTAAAAGGTCGGGACTTGAGGTTTCACCACACTGACAATTATAAATTTGATAAAAATAACTCTTTGAACAGAAAATTAAAGCGTTGAAAGGGGTTTTTCCTAAGGTATAAATTACCTCTTCCCGAAGCATAATACGGTACTTAGCTACAGTAATTCCCTACTCCCGTGGCAATTAATGCAACTAAGCCCATTAAGTTATATGAAAAACCATGAAATCCTTCAAACGAATCCAAACTATTCTCGTGATTGAATTCGTAGGTTTGAATAGAATAGATCCAACGGTGCGACTCACCTCCCGGTTCTTCTCTCAACGTCTAAGCGCAACTATACTTGGCTAGAGTAAATTACAGAGTAAACACAACTCTAAGCAAAACAATGCTATAATGATCATAACAAAGAGTAAAAATATAATTTTTAATCCATAAACGTCAGTGGGCTACATCCCTAATCCCGAAGTAAAGTTTACTCGCTCATGTTTGAAGTTAACAGCATGTTTATATATGAAACTTGCATCAAATCCTATGAAAAGTACAAGCATTCACTAATAAAGTAAATAGAAAAGTTGCCCCTCAATTTGGAAATGAAGATGAAGTGATCAACTCTCTCTTTTGCGTGAATTCTCGCCGAAATTTTGCCCTGGAACTGAGTTTCGCCCTAATCACCTCCTTTGATTGTGTTCACCCATGGAAGTCTCTTTTACCATCCAAAAATCCTTCCTTTTATACTTTAATCGGTTTGGAACCCTTCAAGGAAGAATTCTAGAGAGTTTGGTTCAAATCTGACTCGATTTGGGGTCGAATCGAGGGAAAAACTCAAAGGTGCGGAAAAACTCATGACCTGTAAACTATTCACAGCTGCGGCTTTTTGTAGTCCGCAAGTGTACGGATACTCAAAGTAATAAATAAAGTATTGAATCCACAGGGACCTACGTGTTAAGTACCAAATAGTTGTATTCTCACTAGCTAAGTGATCAAATAATAGCAAAGCAATGATGGAAAACACACAAAATCAGATAATCAGAGAGAAACATTGGGACTAGGGTTTCATCCACCTTAATTCTAATGACAAGAGGAAAATAAAGGTTGTCAATCAAATTTCATTATGATAAAGATTTAATTTACTTCATAAAAGGATCATCTCGCTCTCGCGCAAACAATCATACAAAGGACCAATCCTCACTCTCATGCAAGATCTATCCAATGCTGAAAATAAGTAAATCATTGAGCAAAGAACTCAATGATTACTCTCGTGCAAGATATATCCAATGCTGAAAAAAAGTAAATCATTGAGCAAAGAACTCAATGATCACTCTCGTGCATCTGAATTCTAAGTCAAACATCTCATGTGGAATCTCAAGGATCACTCTCGTGCATCCGAGTCTCAACACAGGTTCTACTTAAGGTTTTCCAACGTTCTGATCCTCACTCTCGTGCAGGATCTTCTCGTCTAACACAATAACTCAATCCAAAGAATCATAAAATCAACAAAGCATTAAAACTCTCTAAAAATTGGAATTCAAAGAACAAACCTAATCTCTTACGATAAGTTCCAAACTCGATAATTTCTAGGGTTCTGAATTTCACAATCAACCTCTCAGTCTATTTTGCAAAACTCTAAAACATGCTGATGTTTATAAAACTAAGGAGAATTAAAGATAATAATCACATAAGTAAAATTACCATAACAAAACTATCATGACAAAAGAAAAGAAATCTAGTCATTAAAAAATTAAGGGGACATCACCCCATGTCCTAAAATATGTTTAAGCTTGCATGGAGGAAGAAATACAATAAGCTATAGTATCAAAGTGTTCAAGAAACAAATAAGAAGAAGAAACAACGTTACAACACGGCTGTAATAGAAATTACAGCCGTAATATGCTTGTGAACTTGTGATGAATAGTGCCGGCGACGGTCCTTTATTGCTTTCTCCTTCGTCTGAGATCCTTTGGCCTTGAAACTTCTGTGGTGTCCTCCCCTCCTCTAGACGAAGCTTCTGTGTAAACATCACAGCCGGAGGTGACCTCTACGCCTCTCGGTGTGACGCCAAACCCTAACCGCCTCTCTATCGATTGCTCTCAGAATATGGGATTCGTGCGTCTTCTCCTCTCAAAGATGAGTCCGGAACATCTTTCAGATCTTAATTTGAAGCTCTGAATCAAAAGTTATGGTCCGCACAAGATTCAGACCCGTAAAAATCGCGTTTTTGGGCCCAAACTGACTCTGATTCACATGAAATTTGGCGGGTAGCTTCGTTTCGACGTCTAGCATCCATTGGTGTGCTCAAATCTTTCAAAATCCATCAAAATATAGCACTTTTAACTTAAAAATAATCAAAAATAAGAAATGGTGTAGATTCCGCAATATTTGACAAATAAAGCTTAAAAATAAGCAAAGTAGCATAAATATGACACAAAATGACCAATGAAATGACACAAAATATACTATGAATTTTGGTGTCATCAAACACATAAGGCTCAAACTTTGCTTTTCCTCAAGCGAAACTCAAAAATTGATCATAGGCATAGACTTTCCCATGAAGAATAAATTTCTAAAATACAATCACCAATGAAAAACTTTCACCAATTGCTTCATAAAATCTCAAATAAACACATCACCCATTGAATTCAATTCTCAAGATCCACAACTTAATCAAATAAAATTTCGCAACTTGCATATTAAGTAGAATATCAATCTCAAGACTTCATCCAGTTTCAATTCATAACTATCAACTTTTGTTTACAGGAATAGGATTTCCAAGATCTTTTTCCACTCATAATTTTTTTTTCTTTTTTCTTTTTTTTATTATTTTTATATCGCCCACTTTCTCTAATTCAATTACCACCTTTTTTCTGGTGACGAAGTTATAGTACACTGACCACATAATCAATGTAATAGAACTCATATCTTTTTAGCAGTAAGATTTTTACCAAAGATAGTGGAGTTAATGTGGATTGATTCCTCTCATGGCATGCACCCACATAGACACATGCTTTCTCTTTCTTTTTTTTTTTATACTTCAACCCATATCCTTCGGTGCCACTGTCAATTTAGCATAGTGCCAAGTAGGGGAGTCCTCACTTTATTTGGATAATGGAATCTTTCTTCCCAACAAATAGCAAATAGCATGAATATCAACTAAATTGATCAATCAACATCAATTCAAAAATCATACTCATAAGGTAGTTTTATTCAAGGAAGTAGTTTCACTTTTAAACCAAATTCATCAAATAACATGTTCACCCAAAATCTCATTCATCAATCAATGAATGGTCTAGTCCTAATCTCATGCATGAACACATTCATCATCATAGAAAACATCAAAATATGTCATAATTAGTTCAAAAGATGTGGATCATCAAACTCAAAAAGTCATGGTCCAAAAGTGCACGATTAGTATAATCACATAAGGCTCGAACGACGCAAAGGATGCAAAGTGAAAGAATTTAAGAGAAGAAAAGTGTAGATAATCATCATATCAAATCAAATAATCCCTGGAGAGTGCAAACAATACTCACAAAACTATGTAGCAAGCTCAGTCATCATCCGGTGTATAGAATCGGGGTAGATGTAGTTATGTCCAAAGATGTGCCTTTTGAAAATTTTCCTGCACAATTTTTAAGTACATAAGGCTCAATTCCAAAAATAGTCTCTAACAGAGAATAAGAACAATAATTCTCTAAAAGGACAATCAGAGATATCATGGATGATCCAAAAAGGCTGCTAATGTAGGCGAGAAGCAGAGGTGAAACAGATGCTAGCTGAAAAGCTGCTAGCAGTGATGGTGGTGCTGACAGTAGAGTGAGTAGTCTCCAGTGGCATGCTAGAAACTATAGTCCTAGAGTGAAGACGTCGGTCAGTGGGTGCCAGAAATAATGCTGCATAGATAAACAAAATCAATCACTAATGAAAACTCTACTGCATGAATAAATAAAATCAATAAAAATAGAGGCAGTAGAAAAAGTAAGAATCTGCAGATGGTATAATCCAGTGTCAACTGTTGGAAATAGTGATGTCAGAGGCAGATGCAGTGGTGGCTTGAGGTGGAAGACAGTTGCACTTGAAGATTTCTGGATCTGGAGGCAAAAGAAGCTATAACATGTAGAAAACAAACAAAGCAGTTTTTGAATTTTTTATGAAAAGTAGCCCTACCCAAAAATAAGATTTAATGATCCAAATAGAAAATGGACAAAACCAAGTTGTAGAATAAGATATGTTCTTTTCAGATGTATGAAAATTAAAGGATCAAAATCTATCAGAAATTTAGGGCATCAACAGAAAGAAGGCTACTCAGATTAAAAACTGCAAAACTACACAAAAGTTAATCAAATTCGAAAAGTTGTCATATGTCCTAGAATTGTCAGAAAATATTTTCATGAAAACAATTAATCCACAAGATAGAATGACATACGAACTTCATATTCCAAGTGAAAAATCACGGTTTCAAGTCATCGAAGCACCTTAAAAACTCACAGCAAAGTGCTAATCAGATTAGTCGGAAGAAAACTGCTGCAGAAATTAATCATAATCGAAAAGTTGCTAGGTGCTTTTGAATGATCCATGGACTTTAAAATTCATTAAAAATATCCAGATGATAGAAAAAGATGAGTCCTTCGTGATGGTGCAAGAGATAAAAAATTTTCGCAACCCAGTTTCTTTAAATCGCAGTGAGAAAACACCTACTCAAATAAGCAAACTGCAGATTTCAAATACGGTGCCGTGCAATTCCTCAAGGCAGTGCCATAAAATGCATAAAACTCTCGGGTCAGAAATCGGCAGAAATACGGTACCGTGAAAGATTTTCTCAAAAATACAGTTGTGCCGTATTTTGCGCATTTTTTTGCATAAAAATAAAAGAAAAATTAGAAAAATTAATTCTAAAAATAAAATAAACTAGAATAAAAGAAACCAAACTAAATAAGAGTGCTTGGGTTGCCTCCCATGAAGCGCTAATTTTTAGGTCATTAGCTTGACCAAATCCAATATCATGGTGAAGCAGGTGAATAGTACCAAAGTAGATTGCATATAATTTTCTCTTTTTCCACTGTCCAAAAAGCTTAGCCACTAATCTAAATATCCAAAATTTCATATATATCAAGATTGACATGGCTTTCTCAAATATGCGGAAATCAAAATCAAAATTTTCAACTTCAATCAAAGGATATTCAATTAACTTCCTATGTTTATCAAAAAGTAAAATCATAAGTCTTTTCTTCAAATTTAAATCTTCAATTGCAATAGAAATAGGACTTTGATCAAAATAATTAAGCATTGGATCATCATAATAATAGTCTTTATGTCTCTCATTAGAATCCTCAATAAAACACACTTTCTCAAATAGATCAAAATTTTCAACAATAGATATGGGCAAAACATCAACAGGGTGAGATTCATCAATTTTCACAATATTCAAATCCTTATCAATTTCCTCATGTTCATCATCAAATAATTTAGCAATTTCAAAATCATCATTAAAGCCAAGATGAGACTCTTCAAAATCAATTTCCTCATGCCTCCCCACAAATAATTCATCGTCAGAAGAGTCAAAATCAGAATCATATGAAAAATCATAATGAGATTTATCAATGTTCTCAATAGAATCAATGTTAACCACAAGAGATTTATCATTAATTTCAAAAATATCACCAAAATCACAGTGGGGTTCATCAATACCTATAATTTTTGAACCTTCATCATGCTCATCAGATGTAACCATAAATAAGTTTTCATCAAAATCAGAATTATCATTAAAAGAAGTTTTTTCAAAATCAATTTCCCCAACCTTTTCCTCAAATAAATCATCAGAAGAATCAATTTTACAATCAGGATCAGGATGAGATCCATTAATATTCACATAAGGCTCAATCTCAAAACAATCATAATCATAGGGGGATTTTTCTAAATCAAGTTTTTTAGTTTCCAAATCAAACTCAAATAAACAATCTTGTTGTGCTATCTGGGTTTCTAACATTTCAGTACGAGCACATATATCATCAAGCCTATGTTTATGGGTCTCATTCAAATCTTCATTTTGTTTCATGAATTTTTCAAACATCAACTCTAAGTTAGATTTTCCAGTGTCCTCAAAGTATGGTTCAGAAATATGGTTCGAGCAATCATTAGAAAAAGAAGTTTGATGATTTTTCCATCTAGAATACAATTGATAAGATTCTTTCCATGATAAATTGGGATTTAAAAATGGGCAATCAGAGGAATAATGATCAAAATATCCATAAATATCACATCTAATAGAAGACGAAGATTTCTTGACAGAGTGCATAAAAGAGTTAAATGTATCTTCTAGTGTGCTCAATGAATTATTTTCATACCTTCCTTGTGGCATATATTCCTCACCTTTTTCAGTTGCCTAGGAGTTGTGATAAAAAGACATATCTTCAAATATATCAGGAACAGAAAGATAATCCAACACCAATCAATCAAATTATGTCTTTTTTTCAGAATATAAAAAAATAGAAAATAATAAACACAAGCAGATTCACAAATTTTAGAAATACAAGCTCTGTCATAACTTGTGAAAATCCAAAACCTGCAAAAATAGAAAACAAAGCTAAATCTAAAATAAATAAAACTTAGTCTAGCAATACTAACAACTATTTTGATATTAACAAAACGAAGGTCCCCGGCAATGGGGCTAAAAACTTGTTGTACTCCGCAAGTGTACGGATACTCAAGGTAATAAATAAAGTATCGAATCCACAGGGACCTATGTGTTAAGTACCAAATAGTTATATTCTCACTAGCTAAGCGATCAAATAATAGCAAAGCAATGATGGAAAACACACAAAATCAGATAATTAGAGAGAAACATTAGGTCTAGGGTTTCATCCACCTTAATTCTAATGACTAGAGGGAAATAAAGGTTGTCAATCAAATTTTATTATGATAAAGATTTAATTTACTTCATAAAAGGATCATCTTGCTCTCACGCAGACAATCATACAAAGGACCAATCCTCACTCTCGTGCAAGATCTATCCAATGCTGAAAATAAGTAAATCATTGAGCAAAGAACTCAATGATCACTCTCGTGCATCCGAATTCTAAATCAAACATCTCATGTGGAATCTCAAGGATCACTCTCGTGCATCCGAGTCTCAACACAGGTTCTACTTAAGGTTTTCCAACGTTCCGATCCTCACTCTCTAAAAATTAGGCAGGATCTTCTCATCAAACACAATAACTCAATCCAAAGAATCATAAAATCAACAAGGCATTAAAACTCTCTAAAAATTAGAATTCAAAGAACAAACCTAATCTCTTACGATAAGTTCCAAACTTGATAATTTCTAGGGTTCCGAATTTCACAATCAACCTCTCAGTCTATTTCACAAAACTCTAAAACATGCTGATGTTTATAAAACTAAGGAGAATTAAAGATAATCATCATATAAGTAAAATTACCATAACAAAACTATCATGACAAAAGAAAAAAAATCTAGTCATTAAGAAGTTAAGGGGATATCACCCCATGTCCCAAAATATGTTTAAGGTTGCATGAAGGAAGAAATGCAATAAGCTATAGTATCAAAGTGTTCAGGATTCAAAGAAGAAGAAGAAACAATGTTACAACATGGCTGTAATAGAAATTACAGTCATAATATGCTTCTGAACTCGTGGTGAATAGTGCCGGCGACGCTCCTTTGTTGATTTCTCCTCCGTCTGAGATCCTTTCGCCATGAAACTTCTGTGGTGTCCTCCTCTCCTCCAGATGAAGCTTTTGTGTAAAAATCATAGCTGGAGGTGCCCTCTGCGCCTCTCGGCGTGAGGCCAAACCCTAACCGCCTCTCAGCGTGAGGTCAAACCCTAACCGCCTCTCTATCGATTGCTCTCTGAATACTGGATAAAAATTCTGGCTTCCACTTCGTGCGTCGTCCCCTCTTAAAGGCGAGTCCGGAACATCTTTCGGATCTCAATTTGGAGCTCTGGATCAAACGTTATGGTCCGCGCAAGATTCGGACCCGTTAAAATTACGTTTTTGGGCCCAAAATACGGTACCGTGAAAGTTTTCACCAAAAATACGGTAGTGTCATATTTTTGCCCAAACTTTTTTGTTAAAATTGCGGGAAATTATGGTACCGTGTAATTTCACATGGTAGTGCCGTATTTTGCCCAAACTGACTCTAATTCGTATGAAATTTGGTAGGTAGCTTCGTTTCGACGTGTGGAATCCATTGGTGTGCTCAAATCTTCCAAAATCCATCAAAATATGGCACTTTTAACCTGAAAATGATCAAAAATAAGAAATGGTGTAGATCCACAATATTTGACAAATAAGGCTTAAAAATAAGTAAAGTAGCATAAATATGACACAAAAAGACCAATGAAATGACACAAAATATACTATGAATTTTGGTGTCATCACGGCCGTGAAAGTTTCTATGAATAAAAGCTCTTGTAGATAGAAATATTTAAGGCCCGTGAAGGATTCATGGCCTCACCCATGAAAGTTTCTATAAACTTTTTTACTTACTTGCGTTTTCACCCATTGCACTTGAAACTCACGGCTAGTTGTGAAACTCACGGCTGCAGCCATGAACATTATGTCTGACACTATTTTTGCCCCAATTTTGACGTGTGACCTCGTAATTTCCTTGGGAATCTTGCTATGGCTTCAAAACTCATGAAATCCACTATTTTTACACCATTTTACCTGCATTTTCATAAAAAACCAAGAAAAGTGAAGATTTCATACCAAGTGAAGTTAAAATACTAAAAATTTATATAAAATCATAAAATAAGCCCAAAATATCATATAAAGTATAGGTAAAAATGTGATGTAAATACAATGCATTAATTGCCTTATGTGTCATGGGCACAAATCCTAATTTAATTATGACACTAATTATGTAAATAATGAGCCCACATGCGCCCATTGTTGAGAAACCCCAGGGATTTTAAAATTTTGTTACATACACAATGGAAGAAAATCCCCAAAACAGGCCAGTCCCAAAAACCCAGAAGATTGAGTCAAGCGAGGGAGTCGACACGGTGAGTAGAGATAGTACCTCAAAGCAATAGATGGAGAAGTGATGTAGGTGCCTAAGTGTGCGCCCCCTGCAGTCTCACACACAGCCGATGCTTGAGTTCTCTTCTTCCATGCCTGGTGCTAACCTTGGGAAGAAGATTCATGCCAAGGGAGAGCCCTCCTAGATCACTTGCGCCACCACCAAGAGAGGATGCACCAAGGAGGAATAAGGAAGGAAGAAGCCACCAAGTCTTGCCTTTGCTTGCGCCAAGGAGGAAGGAAGGAAGAAGACTTGCGGCCTTGATGGAAGAGGAAGCCCTAACTTTCACCCCACTTGACGTCCACACCAAGAGGAGAAGATGTACAAGAGGGGGTTCGGCTAGGGTCACATATATAGGAGCAAAAGGCGGTTTAGGTTATAAGGAAGATGTAGGTGATTAGGGCTTGAATTAAGGGAATTATTTAATCAATTTTCTTGATCAAATCTTTAATCTCATATGTGCCTAAGCCTTGCCTAAGCATGCCCATGCCATATGCGCCCACGTCATACCTAATGATGCAATTATTCCATCAATGCGCTTAGAACTAATCAAGCATGATGAAAGTTTGCCTAATGTGTCATGGGCGCAAATCCTAATTTTATTAGGACTCTAATTATGTAAATAATCAGCCCACATGCACCCATTACCATCCAATTAATGTCTCATATGATTAAATCAAATCAAATCTAAATTTAATCACTTGGAAGAAACAAAATATGGCCATACGCATCAATCCTAGTCCAACTAGAACTCCATATACGCCTATGCCTATTAATTCTCCCCATTATACCCTTTAGCCCACTTATTTCTTCATTATAACTTATTAGCATGCTCCACTGAGTAATCGGCCTAGCCCAAACTTCATTATGCATGTTACCCTAGTCATTGGATCTAATCCAATGTAACCCAAGGTCAAATGAGGCTAACCATGGTTAAATTTGGGTCAATATGCCAAACATGAAGTTTGGCTCCAACAAGCTTCTTCTATCTCATCAGGCCCATTGGCACTGATGAAATCTTTCAAATAGGCCTGAGTTATGAAATAACTCAATTCGAATGCTACCTGATCAATATGAAAACTCGAGCATCAAGGTGTGCGACCCTGTAGGTTCCTCTGATGTTGGCAGTGATGAACTCAGGTCATCACATACAGTAAGTGGCACCTAGCAGTGCATCACTACTACCCAAGTCTTTGGAATGGATATCAACATCAACATCTCAATCATCGTAACAAAGTACCAATGCATTACAGTTCCTTTGCCAAACTAATATCCAATTGGATAAGTGTGTCACCACTTGTTTTCACCCAATCTCATAGACATGACTAAATCAGGTTCTCACGTGGGTATGGCTATACACTTTCGGTCATAGAACCATTGGGGGGCCCTATGGATATCAAACTTTCCTCAGGAAGGGGCAAATCCTATATCTGTCCATTGATCTTCTCACATGGGTCGTGACATACTCAATGACAGCTGGTATGACCTCCCAACTATGGTGACGTGTTAGGTTATATCCAAGCATGTACCTACCATATGGAAGAGTCAATGACCTCAAGTCAAAGGATCAATGCATGTCCTATCACTTGTGAGGTTAACTCATGACACCAAGTTAGAGCCGCATAGCTGGTCAATCCAGTATATCTAACACTAATATACCCATATGCCTGCATTAGCACTTTGTGCCTAACCAGCCCATATACCTGTCTCATATGTACCAGAGCTGTCTCATATCCATTCTGGTACTTGACTTGGGACAAAGTTTGAGCATAGATATAATCCGTCTCCAGGGATATTATTATGTATGTACATATTCGCATACGTAAACATAGCATAATAATGACAAAGCCAGAATGATATTTATAAAATATCAAAGTCAAATAGTACATAAGATAGACAAGCAACTAGTCCTAAGGGCATATACACCAACACCCATTACCTTCCAATTAATGTCTCATGTGATTAAATCAAATCCAATATGAATTTAATCACTTGGAAGAAACCAAATATGGCCATAGGCATAAATCCTAGTCCAACTATAACTCCATATGCGCCTATGCCTATGAATTGTCCCCATTATACCCTTTAGCCCACTTATCTTTTTATTATAACTTATTAGCAAGCCCCATTGAGTAATGGGCCTAGCCCAAACTTCATTATTTATGTTACCCAAGTCATTGGATTCAATCTAATGTAACCCAAGGTCAGATCATGGTTAACTTTGGGTCAATATACCAAAAATAAAGTTTGGCTCCAATAAGCGTTTTCCATCTCATCAAGCCCATTGGCGCTGATGAAATTTCTGAAACAAATCCGAGTTATGAAATAACTCGATCCGAAGGCTACCCAATCAATATGAAATCTCAAGCATCAAGGTGTGCAACCCTGTAGGTTCCTTTGACATTCGCGGTGATGTACTCAGGTCATCACAAGTAGTGACTGGCACCTAGCAGTGCATCACTGCTACCCAAGTCTTTAGAATGGATTTCAACATCGACCTCCCCATCATCATAACAAGATACCAATGCATTACAGCCCCTTTGCCAAACTGATATCCGAGTGGACAAGTGTGTCAGTACTTGCTTTCACCCAATCTCATGGTCATGACTAAATCAGGTTCTCACCTGGGTATGACCATACACTTTTAGTCATATAACCATAGGGGGCCCCATGGATATCAAGCTTCTCATAGGAACGGGCAAATCTTATATCTGTCCATTAATCTTCTCACATGACTCGTGACATACTCAATGACAACCATTATGACCTCCCAACTATGGTGAGGTGTTAGGTTGTATCAAAGCATGTACTTAACCATATGGAAGAGTCAATGACCTCAAGTCAAAGAATCAATACATCACCTGTCACTTGTGAGGTTAACTCATGACACAAAGTTAGAACCTCATAGCGGGTCGATCCAGTATATCTATCACTAATATACCCATATGCTTGAGTTAACAACTTGTGCCTAACCAACCCACATACCAGTCTTATATGTACCAGTGCTATCATATCCACTCAAGTACTTGACTGAGGACAGAGTTTGAGCATAGATATAATCCGTCTCCAGGGATATTATTATATAAGTACATATTCGCAGATGTAAACATAGCATAATAATGACAATGCCAGAATGATATATATAAAATATCAATCTCAAATAGTGCATAAGATAGACCAATAATTGGCCCTAAGGGCATATACACCAATAGATTGTGACGCCTTTGAGGTAGGTATTAGGGGTGCTCTTAACCAAGAAGGGCATCCCATCGCCTTTTTTAGCGACAAGTTGAACAAGGTGAGATAGCAGTAGTCTTCTTTTGTTTGCGCTATCACCAAGGTGCGCCAAGAGGAGGAAATCTTCTTCTTCTCAAACTTGAGCCAATCACAAGAAGATTGCACTAAGGAGAGGAAGATCATGAGTTGCCAAACCATTCTTCCTTCCAGTACTCACCTACTCAAAGAAGTTACGCCACCTTCCGTTCCTTCATGACTTGCACCAACTTCATGAACGTTGAGCCCGTGCAGAAGATAACCTTCCTCATGCATCAATCCCTCTAAGAGAAGTGCCAAGGAAGAAGGAAGAGGACCTCAAACCTTCTCATGTGCCAAGGAGAGAAGAACCTTGTCACCTCTTGATGTGGGCGACAATTTCTTCCATGGAGGCTCCATAGAGAAAGGGCTTGGTAAGAAAATGATTTTGGTGGCTAGGGCTTGCAATCAAGAGAAGTCTCCAATTGATATGCGCCCACATTGCCTACTCTCTATTAGAATTAAGTTGTGGGTCTCGTAACTTAAGTTACGAATAAATCTATTAGATTTATTCATATTAAATGAATATAAATATTCATTTTAGTGCTTATTGTGGACCCTACTTGTTACATTT
This sequence comes from Costus pulverulentus, assembly GCA_027562315.1. Classification (NCBI taxonomy): domain Eukaryota; kingdom Viridiplantae; phylum Streptophyta; class Magnoliopsida; order Zingiberales; family Costaceae; genus Costus; species Costus pulverulentus. The sequence continues at coordinate 69,985,027 of CM050438.1, forward strand.
AAATCAAGTTACAAAAAGCCTCTGAATAAATCCGACGCTAAAATATAACATTTGACCCATCAATCTGACCCAGTCCATCATGGTCAAATGTGGTCACCCGAAGGTCAACCGGAGTCAACTGATGTCAAAACATAACATTACTCTATAAGATCATCTCCAACTCATCAGATGCATCTGCGATGTATGAAACTCCTAATATGATCCGAATCAACCAAATGACTTGATCATAGGCTACTCAATCAATACGACATCTCAAGTGTCTAGGTGTGCGACCTTGTAGGTTCCTTAGATATTGGTATTGATAACCTCAGGCCATCACTAGCAATGAGTGGCACAGATGCGGCCGCAAGTGCATGGCTTTATCAAAATAAGAAAACATTTCCAACAAGGATCTGATAGTCAAGTACCAATTGTACGATTTGTCTATAGCTAGATGATTCAAGTGTGATTTTGTTTGGAAGCTCCTAGTTCGAAGAAACAAGGGCAAGCATTTAGGGTAACAAATCAATATGGAGAAGTTGGGACTTTGGATTTCACCACACTAACAAATATGAATTTAGTAAAAATAAAATATTTGAATGAAAAATTAAAGTGTTGAAAGGGATTTATCCTAATGTATAGATTACCTTCTCCCGAAACGTAATCCGGTACCTAACCACAACAACTCCATACTCTCGTGACAGCAATTGTAATTAGGCCCCTTAAGTTCTGTGATAAATCCTGAAAAATCCTCCAAATAGATCCAAACTACTCTCATGATTGGATTTGTAGGTTTGACAAGAATATATCTGACATCACGATTCACCTCCCGGTCCTTCTCATGATGTCTAAAATATACAATTACTTGGCTAGAGTAAAATACAAAATAAACACAATTCTAATCAAATTAACTCAGTAAAATTCATGACAAAGATTTAGAATAACAAGTTTAATTCATAAATCATTAGTGGGCTACGGCCCTAATCCTGAAAATAGGTTTAAGCGTTCATGTTCATATCAAACAGCATGTATTTTGATGAACTTTGCATGAAAACTTAGTAAGATTACAAGAAAACACGAGGAGACTAATTGGAAACCCATATCCTTGATCTGGAGATGAAGATGAAGTGTCAAATTCTTCGTTTGCGTGATCTTCATGCGTGAATTTCACCCGTGAAAGTTTCTATGAAGAAAATTACTTAGCCGTAGAAACGCTCCCTGAAGCGCACGACATTCACAGTCCGTGAAGGACTCATGGTTGCGACTGTGAATGTTGCGTTTGACCTTTATTTTGCTCCAAATTTGACGTACAACCTCATTTTTTCCACAGGAATTGTGCCATGGTCTCAAAACTCATGAAATTCATCATTTTTGTGTGATTTTTCTTGTATTTTCACAAAACCAAGAAAAGTAAAGATTCCATACCAAAAAGATAAAAACACTAAAATTATTATAAAATCATATAATTAAGCCTAAAATATCATATAAAATATAGGAAAAACATGGTGTAAATGCAACTCATCAAAATACCCTAGACTTAGAATTTTGCTTGTCCTCAAGCAATACCATAATATGTAAAGAGAATGTTAAGAAAAGGAATACTTGCTCATTCTTTCCCTGATTATGTCATTAGTGCACAATTTAAGCTACCAATTTTTCAGAACTCAAGAAATTTAAGAAAAATCATAATAGAAATAAACTCTCAAGATTTAACAATCCAAGATAGATAAAAGTTATATTTCATATCATGTCATTCAATCTTCACTTACTAGGTATCAAATACTCTTACCTTAATAAATACACTTTACTTGGCAGGTGAATTTCTCATTTCAAGAATTTTGGTGATGTTTAAGGTACAGAGACTTTTAAGGCAATTTAGTCTTTAGACAGTTATATGCCCTTTCCTAAATGAGATAATACAAGCTACCAATCCTCATAATCATCTTGATCGCAATACAGGCATCTAGATCTAATATAGGATTACCCCTAGCCTCGTTCAACCCTGAAGGGTCAATCCCAAGGGCTAGGGCAATCATGGTAACCAAGCCACCCATAACTAAGACTCCCTTCTATGCCTTTGCCACCTTCTGAATCTGCTTCACGGAGTGGAATGTGGTGGTAACACAGAAATCGGTAAGCATGGTCCATAGGAAAAATAACTCAGATGCCCTGACCATCCCTTCTCTTTCTACGTGCCCAAAAATAGTATGTGCGAGAATCCAGTGAGTATATCTGAAGGTTGAGCAGGATAAATATGTAGCTCAGGAGGTACTGGGGTCGAAACTAGTCTCTCCCAATATCTACGACCAAAAAGTCCAGTCGGTATACTCAAATGGGCGGCGGCAAGTCACATCCGCTGAGAAACCAAATATGTGACTAAGCTGGTCCAAAGTAAGGACATGATCCCTGTTCCCTAACCGGAATGAAATACGTCCTGGATCTATGTCATCATTGATGTCTTATATTTTTATAGTCTTTTAGACCTATATTTACCTGTGAATCGAGACCTATTTTCATGTTTTTGCATCTCTTTCTGGCTTATTTTATTGATTTTCTTTAGAAGCTTCACTTATTGTCATGTTTGATGAATACAAGAAAATTCGCTCATTTCTAGAGTGTTGTGATCCGCAAGTGCACGGATACTCAAAGTAATAATTAAGATATCGAACCACAGGGACTTCGATGTTAAGTACTAGTTAATTTAGTTCTCACTAGCTAAGCAGGTCGAAAATTGTGAAAATAGCAATCGAACGATGTAGAGGAAAATCTGAATGAGAAAAGCGGGACCGAGGGTTCATTCATGTTGATATTCATGACTAAATATTATTAATGATTCATCAATCTACTCTCGTTATGGTTAAGATGCAGTTCGCTTAAATAAGGAAGTTAACTCGCTCTCGCGCAATCAACTTGCATAAAATTATCCCCACTCTCGGTTCTAAGCTAGATAGAAACAAACTTTGGTCAAGGAGATTAAGAATCACTCTCGTGCATTCCATCTCAGTACCAAGATCTCAAGCTAAGCTAAGCACTCTCGCACCTTAGTTCCACAGGTTTTACTCAAGGGTTTCGAACAATTCAACATCTATCTCTAGCATGTTATCATGTCTGAAGCAATAATAATTTCTAGTACAAAACATCAACAAGAATTACACTACTAAAATCTAAGGTTAGAAACACAACCAATCTCTTGCGAAGGGATCTAATCCTAAATTCTAGGGTTCCAAGTTCTATGATACCATCTTCTCAGCCCATAGCATAGAACTCTAAGACATGATGATGCATGATACTAAAAACAATTAAAGGCGTTAATTGCTTGAGCAAAATAACCATAGCAAAGAACACATTGATGAAAGAAAATTTATCTAGTCATAGAAGTATCAAGAGAATTACACCCCCATGTCCCAAGAACAAAATTAAGGTAGCATGGAGGAAGATTCACAACGACACACGGTTTTTTGAACGATCAAAGAGAGTAAAGAGGGAGTAAGAGTTACAAAACAGGGCTGCAACTGAATTGCAGCCCGAAATTTGCTTCAGAAATCGCTATGAACAGTGTCGTGACCAAACTTTTCATGATTTCTCCCTCGATTGGTCTTCTCTTGCTCTAAAACTTCTGTGGTGTCTTCTTCTTCCCCAATCGAAGCTTCCTTTCAAAAGTCGTGGCTGGAGATGATCTGTGCAGCGAAAGGCGGTGAACCCTAGCGTGGCAACGATTCTCCCAAATTCTCCCCAAATCGTGATAAAAAAATTATGTAAATTGCTTCGCATGTCTTCATCTTTTAAAGACGAGTCTGCCGCCTCTTTCTATTCTAAATTTGGACTCCTAAATCTCCAGAAATCGAGTTTCCAATTCTGTAGTGATAAACTCAGAAATCTAGGTTTAGAATTACGGTATCGTGTGAGAAATACGGTAGTGCCGTATTTCCTTCTGTGAAATCTGGGTAGCAAACAAGGCACCGTGTATTCCCCCACGGTAGTGCCATATTTGTGTCAAAAGTTCTCTGGTCAGAATTGAGGAAAAATACGGTACCGTGATAAAATCCGGGTGAAATACGGTAGTGCCATATTTTCGCTGAAAACTTTCTGTTCTGGATGGCTGAAAAGCACGGTACCGTGTTTTTCTTCATGGTAGTGCCGTATTCTCACTTAAGTCTTCTGTTCAGAATCAGCTCAAAATATGGTACCGTGAGAGTTTCGGGGGAAAATACGGTAGTGCCATATTTTCATCTGGTTGAAGCGCTGAAATACGGTATCGTGTATATTTACACGGCAGTGCCATATATTTGCTAGGAGTATCCTTTTGACTTGAAATTTGATGGGGAGACTCCTCTTCATGGTTGGAACTCATTCATGCATTTGAATTGCTTGAAAACTGGTGAAAAATACTCCTTTTTGCCTGAAATTGATCAAAAACCAAAGATGGTGAAGATTCCGAAGCTTTTGGCTAAAAGGGTATAAAATAAAGCAATGGGATGAAAATTATGATTCAAAAGACTACTAAATAAGCATGAAAAACACGATGAAATTTGGAGTCATCAAACACATAAGGCTCAAACCTTGCTTGTCCTCAAGCAATAATCAAGAAATTGATCAAAGGATAAAACTTTCTTATGACGAATAAATTTCTAAAACACAATCTCCCAAGAAAACTTTCATCAACTGTTTCATGATACTTCAAACAAACATGTCACCCTTTGATTTAATTCTCAAGTTCCACTACTTAGTCAAATAAAACTTCACAAATCGTATAATAAGCAGAACATCAATCTCAAGCCTTCATCCAATTTTCAGTTTACAACTATCAACTTTTGTTTACAGGATTAGGGTCTCCATGATCTTTTTCCACTCATTTTTTTTTTGGCATGTACCCACATAGATACACACTTTTTCTATTTATTTTTTTTTCTTGCATCATTCACATTACATAATTAATGCAATAGAACACATATCCTCTAATTTGGAAAGAATTTATTGAAGATAGTGGAGTTTATGTGAAATGATTTCCTCTCGTGGCATGCATCCACATAGATATATATTTTTTCTGTTTATTACTTCAACCCATGTCCTTCGGTACCACTATCTATTTTTCACAGTGCAAAGTAGGGGAGTCCTCACTTTATTTGGATCATGGAACCTTTATTTTCCCAACAATAGTAAATAGCAAAAAAAACTGAACCGGATTAGCCTATCAATATCTATTCACAAATTACACTCATATGTTGATTTTATTCAAAGAAATAGCTTGCCTCTAAAATCAAATTCATTAGATAATATGTTCATCCAAAACACCATTTATCAATCAACGAAAAATCTTCAATAGGTAGATATGCATTAAAGAAATAAATTCATCATAATAGGTCTAATCCTAATTTCAATTCAAGAAAATTTTGGCATGATGACAGCAATATTTTCTCAAGTAAACAAACCACACATATGAATAGTTCAAATGGCATACCGAATTTATAGGGTTAGCATCAATTCATAGTATCAATTATCTTATATCTCATACAACCATATTGAATAGTGAGTGTAGAAAATCAGCAAAATATGTTGATACAACCAAATCGAAATAACAATAGTAATCAGAAAATGAGTATTCGTAGCAGTAGGAGGCAAGAAGGTCATCCTTCCCTACACAAGTTTGAGATCATCATTAATCAGTAAACCAAATAAGTACTATAAATAGTATGAAATACTCACAAGATCTCACTAGTCCGAATGCGTCTCCTCCTCGTCCTTGTCGTCCTGGGCTGCATTCATCGGATCATGAGAAGCTCCCTCTCCTGCACCTCCATATATACCGCCTCTCCTGGAGTCCTCATAACCAAGTCGCTCATAGAGAAAATTCCCCATGTCCTCCATATAGTTTTCGAGCGCCTCTACATCTAAGTGAACGTGACTAATCTACTCATGTAATCTCCCTATACCACCCATCACTCGCTCCAAGCGCTGCTCCTGCCTATATAACTGTGCAGAAATAGTCTGATATCCTAGATCTGCATGGTACGAGGATGAACCGGCGGCTCCACCTGGTGGTGGCTCGGTGGCTCTGGGCGGTGAAGAGTCCATGCCCATACCAAACGGGTCATCGCCCCATGCAGGAGGTGGCGGTGGAATCGAAGTCTCTGGTGCAGGGGTAGCAAAGGATACACAACTCGATGACAGCTTCCAGTTCTCTAAATTTTGCACCGTGGTCCGCTCGGGGTTTGGCAAAGGTAATGTTGGAAGCCTAGGCTGAAAAACTAAACAATAGGTGTCTCCATCTCATACAATCATCTTCATGGCAATACAAGATTCAATGTCTATTCTTGACTTCCCTCTAGCAACCTCAATCCCATAGGGCGCAATTCCTAGATGCAGTGCTATAAGAGTAAGGAATCCTCCTATCACTATGGTTCCTTTCTTGGCCTTTGCTACTTTTCGCTAATGCCTCATGAAGAAAAAAGTTATATCTATTGTGAAACCATGCAGCATTCTCCAAAGCATAAATAGCTCAGCGTGTGTGACAATGCCATCACTGTCTCCCCGCCCGAAGATGGTGTGTGAGAGAAAACGATGGGCATATCTAATGCAAGGATTTGAGATCCTTGAAGCTCTTGCTGTTGACGCCGCAAACCTGCTGTCTGTAGTAATTTGGTTCCAAAACATGTGCTCGAGAAACCCAATCGGTGGTTCAGTCTTCTCCTTCTGTGGGAAGTGGAATATGTGTCTAACTTCTTTGAATGTGAGCTTCCTTTCCTCATTCATCATCCTAAATCGGATTTCCCCGTCAGCCATCTGGTCCATGTATTCGTTCCAACCGACCTCCATGCTGCTTAGAAATTCCAGCACAACGGGTAGATATGTCTCTAGTGTCAATTCGAAAAACTCTCTCAACCCTACTTTATCATACATCCAAAATACATCCTCCTTCAATCCAGAGAGCTCTAGGACTCTGACATCAGTATATTTGGTTTTTACAATTCGGTGAGTGAGTAACGCATTATACCGTTGTTCCTGTTCTTCATCTCTAAACTAAATACCGAAAGGATTCGGTGGTGGCATTGGAGGTTCAGCGGGGGCTCTCCCTTTTCTCTTCGGTGCCATTTCTTGGTTGGTGACATGATGTTCTTAGGTAAAGTAAGAAATAACTGAAGAAGCTTGGAAAAGATTTTTGTTACCCAATTTGTGCATGGCTGAAAATAGGCTGAGTTTTGAGCTTCGAATGTGGACTTCTGGTTTGAGATCGAGCTCCAAATCTTTGTGGGGAATGATCCTCAACCTTCCTTAAGTCCTTCTGAACTTGGAGACCGATCGATCGAAGCTTGGACGAAAGGAAATCGCAAAGGGCGGAACCTCGGTGGAAAACAAAACAACATGCCAGAAATGAGCACGATCGATCTTGAAATAGGACGGATCTTCACACGGAAACGAACAAAATCTGCAAGGGAAGGTCGTACGAAGGTTAGGGAAGCGAAAGCTCGGAGAAAATATGGAAGATCGGCGCAAAAACGGGTGAAGAAACTCTAGGAACAGTGCGCTGTGCCCAAAATACGGCACGTGAAGTCGTGGGGTCGGCAACAATACGGTACCGTATTATGAATACGGTAGTGCTGTATTTTTTTGTTACAGGTTCAGATCAAGAAATACGGCGCCGTGTTAGTGGATACGGCAATGGTTCTGTGCAAAAATAGCCGAAAAATATGGTACCTTGTAGATGTGCACGGCACCGTAGTGAAACTCAAAAATCTTTCTATTTGAAACATGCAAGAAATACGGTACCGTGTAAAACTACACAGCACGGCCATGAAAGTTTAAAAACTCTTTCTTCAAAAATTACAAAAAATATGGTACCGTGCATATGTACACAGTACCGCCGTGGAATCGCAAAAACTTTCTGTGCAAAAATCGCCAAAACAACGGTACCGTGTAGAATGATACGGTAGTGCCGTATTTTGAAAGAATCTTTCTATGTAAAAACGGCAAATTTCACGGTACTGTGACAAATTCAGGGTAAAATACTGCACTGCCGTTTTTGTCTCAATTACTTGCTGTAAAGAAACGCCGTGACATACGGCACCGGGTAGATGTGCACAGTACTATCGTATTTTGTAAATAAAATTCGAAAAATTCACTAAAAATCAGAAAAATAAAAACTAACCCTAAACTAAGTAAATTAAGTCTGAAATCAATTAAAAACGATGGTAACAAAACAAAACAAAAAAAGAAAAACAAAGAAAAACAAAAATACGCTTGGGTTGCCTCCCAAGAAGCGCTAATTTAATGGTCATTAGCTTGACCGTTCAACACTCGGATTTGCTCTTGGTTCTTCAAGCAGAAAATGCTCTCCTTCCTCTGCTTTTTCTTCATGATAGTAATGTTTCAATCTCTGTCCATTGACTTTGAATATCCCTTTCTCCTCACTACATATGTCGACGGCTCCGTATGGATAAGTCTTTTTAACCTGAAAAGGTCCAAACCATCGAGATTTAAGTTTACCAGGAAAAAGCCTTAATATAGAATTAAACAAAAGAACGAGGTGACCCTGTTGGAATTCATTTATGAGTATGTGTCGATCATGCCATCTTTTAGTCCTCTCCTTGTAGATCCTTGTATTCTCATAAGCTGAGAGACTAATCTCATCAAGTTCATTCAGTTGCAACTTCCTTTTTTCACTTGCACTCTTCGAATAAAAATTTAGTGCCCTAATTGCCCAGAACGCTCTATGCTCCAATTCTACAGGAAGATGACACGATTTACCATAAATCAATTGAAAAGGTGACATACCTATTGGTGTCTTGAAAGCAGACCGGTATGCCCAAAGTGCATGATCAAGCTTGAAAGCCCAGTCCTTCCTTGTTCTTGACACTGTCTTTTCTAATATCCATGTTATCTCTCTGTTAGATATCTCCACTTGTCCACTTGTTTGGGGGTGATAGGGTGTTGCTACTTTATGATTAACCCTGTATTTTCTAAGTAGGGCTGAAAATTTGTGCTCAATAAAATGAGATCCTCCATCACTAATAACAACCCATGGCACTCCAAAACGTGGAAAGATAATTTTTTTGAATAGTTTCACCACTACCTTGGAATCATTAGTAGGAGAAGCAATGGCTTCCACCCACTTGGAAACATAATCTACCGCCACAAGTATATACTTATTTCCTCCAGACGATGGGAACGGTCCCATGAAATCAATACCCCAAACATCAAAATTTTCAACCTCAAGTATAGAGGACAATGGCATTTCATTCCTTCTATTAATGTTCCCCATCCTTTGACAACTATCACAGGACATTATAAAATTTCTTGCATCTTTAAACAAAGTGGGCCAATAAAATCCAGATTGTAATACCTTAAAAATAGTTTTTTCTGTACTAGCATGCCCTCCATATGATGATCCATGGCACTGTAATAGTATGTCTTTCACCTCTTCTTCGGGGACACATCTCCTAAATATTCCATCTGTACATTTTCTAAACACATAAGGCTCATCCCAAAAATAATGTTTAACATCTGCTAAAAATCTTTTCTTGCCTTGGTAGTTCAAATTAACAGGAAATATATGAGCAACAAGATAATTAACAATATCTGTATACCAAGGAGCCTTAAATTGCTCTACCCTCATCAGTTGTTCCTCAGGAAAGGAATCATTGATATCACCTTTGTCATCTTCTACAATCATCCTTGAAAGGTGATCTGCAACTAAATTCTCAGTTCCCTTTTTGTCCTTGATTTCAAGGTCAAATTCTTGTAGGAGTAAAATCCATCTTAACAACAGTGGCTTGTTGTCCTTCTTCTGCATTAAGTACTTAACTGCAGCATGATCAGTATAAACTACAACTTTTGAATTTATCAAATAAGATATGAACTTATCAAAAGCAAAAACTATAGCCAACAACTCTTTCTCAATTGTAGTGTAGTTTCTCTATGTTTCATCCAAATCCTTACTAGCATAATAAATTACATAGGGTTTCCTGTCCTTCCTCTGCCCTAGAACTGCCCCCACAGCAAAATCACTAGCGTCACACATGATCTCAAAAGGTATCTCCCAGTTAGGTGGTTGCATGATTGGTGCTGATATCAAGGCCTTCTTTAACTCCTGAAAAGCAAACAAGCATTTCTCATCAAAGCAGAATTTGGCATCTTTACAAAGAAATTTAGTAAGTGGTTTAGCAAGTTTAGAGAAGTCCCTGATAAATCTCCTATAAAACCCTGCATGTCCCAAAAAACTCCTGATCTCTTTGACAGTGGTAGGCGGCTCTAGTTTCTTAATCACTTCTATTTTGGCTTTGTCCACTTCAATCCCTCTTTCTGAAATAAGGTGTCCCAAAACTATTCCCTGTCTAACCATAAAGTGACACTTCTCCCAGTTCAGGACAAGGTTAGTTTCTTCACACCTTTGTAAGACTCGAGATAGATTAGCCAAACAGTCATCAAAAGAGAAGCCATAGACAGAAAAATCATCCATAAAAACATCCATAAAATCTTCAATAAATTCAGAAAATATAGCCATCATGCACCTTTGAAAAGTAGCAGGTGCATTACACAAACCAAAAGGCATTCTTCTATAAGCAAAAGTTCCATATGGACATGTAAAGGTGGTTTTATCTTGGTCATCTGGATGAATGGGAATTTGAAAAAATCCGGAATAACCATCAAGAAAACAAAAGTAAGAATGCTTGGCAAGTCTCTCAACCATCTGATCAATAAAAGGCAAGGGAAAATGATCTTTCCTAGTGGCAGTATTTAACCTTCTATAATCAATGCACATACGCTAGCTAGTGACAGTTCTAACAGGTATTAACTCATTATCTTTATTTTTCATAACTGTAACACCTCCCTTTTTAGGAACACAATGCATAGGACTTACCCACTTGCTATCAGAGATAGGGTAGATAATACCTGCATCTAGCAATTTCAGCACATCCTTCTTTACCACTTCTTTCATGGATGGGTTGAGCCTTTTTTAAAAGTCTACATGTGGTTTGTGTTCATCCTCCATGTGAATCCTGTGCATACAAAATGAAGGATTAATTCCTCTCAGGTCATCAATGGTATACCCAATTACCTTCCTATGAATTCTTAATTCCTTTAGAAGTAGATCGGTTTCCCTGGCATTTAATTGAGCATCAACAATCACAGGGTAAGTGGAGTTAGGACCAAGAAATTCATATCTAAGGTTATTAGGCAAAGTTTTCAACTCAACTTTAGGAATATTTTCTTTCTCATTATCATATGTAGCACAATCTAAAACATCATCATGAATTACTTCATCATCATCAAAATCAGAATTTAAATCATACTGATCAATTTTCTCACAAGCATTTTCTAAGGAATCAGAAATAGAGTCAGAGATAGAAACATCAATAGAAGAATCATCAAACAAACAACTAAGATCATAAACTGTATCATCAACAGCATGAATGGTACAGCAAGAAATAGCATATGCAGGTTTTTTCAATGAACTGTTTAAATCAAACTCAATCTTTTCATTGCCAATTCTTAAAGTAAGTTTGTCATTCCTCACATCAATAAGTGCTCCAGCAGTGGCTAAGAATGGTCCTCCCAGAATAATAGGAATTTTGGCATCCTCTTCCATTTCAAGTACCACAAAATCAGCAGGTATAAAATACTTACCAACTTGGATAGGAACATCTTCTAAAATACCTACTGGATATTTTACCGAGCGGTCAGCGAGCTACAAAGATATCGAGGTGGGTTTAGGATCTCCCATATCCAATTTCCTGCACACAGACAAAGGCATCAGGCTCACACTAGCTCCTAAATCACATAAGGCTCGCTCAAAAGCAACATTCCCAATTGAACAAGGAATAGATAAACTACCTGGATCCTTTAGCTTTGGTGGCAATTTGTTCTGAATAAGAGCACTACATTCTTCAGTTAGTGCCACAGTACCATAGTCCTCTATTTTTCTTTTATTGCTTAAAATTTCTTTCAAAAATTTTGCATAAGTAGGCATTTGAGATAGTGCATCAGTAAAAGGAATATTAATGTACAACTTTTTCAACACTTCTAAAAATTTCCCAAACTGCCTGTCTAGCTTAGCTTGCACTATCCTTTGGGGAAAAGGGATAGGTGTCCTATAGGGATTCGGTGGTGAACTAGGTCTAGGTACCTCAACTTCACAAGGTAAGTCATCAATATGTGATTGCTCATCCTCCTTGGGAGGAGAAGAGTTAGGATGGGACTGCACTTGTGTGGGTTGTGGTTCCAAGACTGGTTCATCACTCGATATGACATTGGGTTCACCTTCTTCATCATCTAAAGGTCCCCTTGGATCTCCCAACTGTTTCCCACTCCTAGTTGTAACGGCATTGCAATGTTCCCTAGGTTTAGGTTCAGGCTTGGCAGGTATTTTCCCTGGGGGTCTATAAGGTCCACTAGCCTGTTGTGCTATTTGAGTTTCTAACATCTTATTATGAGCAACAACACCATCCAACTTAGACTTGATTTCCTTAAGGGTTTCTTCAATTTCATCATTTTTGCTCATCTGCTTACCCATGAACTTCTCAAACATGTCTTCCAAACTAGACTTTTGGGGTTGACTCTAGTTTGTTTGTCTCTGATTATACCCCCTATTCTCGTTTTGCCCACTAGTTTGAGTGTTACTTTTCTAGGACAGGTTGGGATGGTTTCTCCAACCAGGGTTGTAAGTATTAGAGTAGGGGTCATTAGGTCTACCTTGATTGTAGCCCCCTACGGCATTGACCTGCTCACTTCCCTGATCAACTATAACCTTGCACTCCTCAGTATAGTGCCCATGATTCCCACAAACTTCACAAACAACAGATGAGACAGAAGCAGATTGCATTTGAAAGGAATCAGAATGATTGCATAACGAGTCTACATTTTCTGAGAGAGAGCGCCAACCATCACCATCATTCTTACCATGAGGAGGCCGATAAAGCACTCCTCTCTCAGAAGCCCACTGGTTGTGGTTTAACGCCATCTCCTCAATCAAGGCATAGGCCACATCAACAGTCTTGTTCATCAGTGCTCCCCCTGCAGCAGCATCAGCAGTTAAGCATGTGTTATAAAGCAAACCATTGTGGAAAGTTTCAATTAAAACCCAGTCCTCTAATCCATGATGAGGGCACTTCCGTTGTAATTCATTGAAGCGCTCCCACGCTTCACTGAAGGATTCACCGTCTCTCTGAGCAAAGCCTGAAATTTGGTTCCTCAACTGTATCATCTTACTGGGAGGAAAATATTTCTGTAAGAAGGCATTTGATAATCGCTCCCAAGTAGTGAATGTCCCAGTTGGATGTGAATGAAGCCAAGCTTTTGCTCTGTCCCTGAGAAAAAAAGGAAAAAGTCTAAGTCTAAGAGCATCATCACATACACCATTAATATTTATGGTGTCACAAAATTCAAGAAAAAGATATAGGTGTTGGTTTGGATCTTCCAAAGGAGATCCTCCAAACTGATTCTGCTGGATCATTGACAAAAATGCTGGTTTTATTTCGAAGTTATTTGCTTCAATTGCAGGTCTAGTAATGCTAGAACGAATTCCCTGTGTATTCGGGACTGCATAATCCCTGAGTGTTTTCTGATCTGCCATAATAGATTCTTCTTTTCTTTCTTATGAAAATCTTAGTTTCCTGAGTGATCTAAGAGTTCTATTAATTTCAGGATCAAAAGGAACTAATGGTCCAATCCTAAGACTTCTGTGCATAAACAAGTAGAGAGTCAGAAAAGTTCAGAAATCGTAGGATTTAAAAAAAAATAGAAGCTATTGCAAACAAAAACAAAACAAAAGCTTAGTGTAGCAATACTGCAAATTAAACCAATATTAACAAAACCGAAGTCCCCGGCAACGGCGCCAAAAACTTGTTGTGATCCGCAAGTGCACGGATACTCGAAGTAATAATTAAGATATCGAACCACAGGGACTTCGATGTTAAGTACTAGTTAATTTAGTTCTCACTAGCTAAGCAGGTCGAAAATTGTGAAAATAGCAATCGAATGATGTAGAGGAAAATCTGAATGAGAAAAGTGGGACCGGGGGTTCATTCATCTTGATATTCATGACTAAATATTATTAATGATTCATCAATCTACTCTCGTTATGGTTAAGATGCAGTTCGCTTAAATAAGGAAGTTAACTCGCTCTCGCGCAATCAACTTGCATAAAATTATCCCCACTCTCGTGCAATATCAGTTCTATGCTAGATATAAACGAACTTTGGTCAAGGAGATTAACAATCACTCTCGTGCATTCCATCTCAGTACCAAGATCTCAAGCGAAGCTAAGCACTCTCGCACCTTAGTTCCGCAGGTTTTACTCAAGGGTTTCGAACAATTCAACATCTATCTCTAGCATGTTATCATGTCTAAAGCAATAATAATTTCTAGTACAAAACATCAACAAGAATTACGCTACTAAATTCTAAGGTTAGAAACACAACCAATCTCTTGCGAAGGGATCTAATCCTAAATTCTAGGGTTCCAAGTTCTATGATACCATCTTCTCAGTCCATAGCATAGAACTCTAAGACATGATGATGCATGATACTAAAAACAATTAAAGGCGTTAATTGCTTGAGCAAAATAACCATAGCAAAGAACACATTGATGAAAGAAAAGTTATCTAGTCATAGAAGTATCAAGAGAATTACACCCCCCATGTCCCAAGAAAAAAATTAAGCTAGCATGGAGGAAGATTCACAATGACACATGGTTTTTTGAATGATCAAAGAGAGTAAAGAGGAAGTAAGAGTTACAAAACAGGGCTGCAACTGAATTGCAGCCCGAAATTTGCTTCAGAAATCGCGATGAACAGTGTCGCGACCAAACTTTTGATGATTTCTCCCTCGATTGGTCTTCTCTTGTTCTGAAACTTCTGTGGCGTCTTCTTCTTCCCCAAGCGAAGCTTCCTTTCAAAAGTCATGGCTGGAGATGATATGTGCAGCGAACGGCGGTGAACCCTAGTGCGGCAACGATTCTCCCAAATTCTCCCCAAATCGTGATAAAAAATTGTGTAAATTGCTTCGCGTATCTTCTCCTTTTAAAGACAAGTTCGCCGCCTCTTTTTATTCTAAATCTGGACACCTAAATCTCCAGAAATCGAGTTTCCAATTCTGCCGTGATAAACTCAGAAATCTCGGTTTAGAATTACGGTACCGTGCGAGAAATACGGCAGTGTCGTATTTCCTTCTGTGAAATCTGGGCTGCAAACACGGCACCATGTATTCCCCCACGGTAGTGCCATATTTGTGTCAAAAGTTCTCTGGTCAAAATTGAGGAAAAATACGGTACCGTGATAAAATCCGAGCGAAATACAGTAGTGCTATATTTTCGCTGAAAACTTTCTGTTCTGGATGGCTAAAAAGCACGGTATCGTGTTTTTCTTCACGGCAGTGTCGCATTCTCGCTTAAGTCTTCTATTCGGAATCAGCTCAAAATATGGTACCGTGAGAGTTTCAAGGGAAAATACGGTAGTGCCGTATTTTCATCTGGTTGAAGCGCTGAAATACGGTACCGTGTATATTTACACGGCAGTGCCGTATATTTTCTTGGAGTATCCTTTTGACTTGAAATTTGATGGGGAGACTCTTCTTCATGGTTGGAACTCATTCATGCATTTGAATTGCTTGAAAACTGGTGAAAAATATGCCTTTTTGCCTGAAATTGATCAAAAACCAAAGATGGTGAAGATTCCGAAGCTTTTGGCTAAAAGGGTATAAAATAAAGCAATGGGATGAAATTATGATTCAAAAGACTACTAAATAAGCATGAAAAACATGATGAAATTTGGAGTCATCATAGAGCTATTTGAAAGTTTATTTATATCCCTGAGTGAATCACGAACCTTAACAAGAAGTTTGGCTTCAAACATGGCTAATTTCCAGAATTACGGCTGAAGCCATAATCTGCATTATAGCCGTAATTTCCTGCTTGAACTCTCAAGTAGCCCATTTTCATTCAAGCATAATCATATCCCGAAGGCGTTCCCTCAACTTTCTCAAAAGAAGCCTTTCGGAAGACAAAAAGTTCGACAGAAGACATTACGGGTATAGTCGTAATTTTACCTTGCCCGTAATCTTCACATTGGCGACCTTTGATATCATACTATGTCTGAAATTGAAGTCAAGTCAAAGGTCAATTCGCACGCAAAATTTCAGATGAAACAGAGTTCGTTACAGAAATTATAGGCATGCTCATAATCTCATTATACCCGTAATGGTGTTAAGAGCATTAAGTGCGTTGAATGGGCTGTATTAATTCGGTCATAACTTTTCCGTTACAACTCCGATTTTGGCATTTTTGGTGTCATTATGACGAGGTTTTAATGGCCCATAAGTGTACGAATTTCAGAAGATGAAGAGAATCGACGTTGACATTACAGTCATGCCCGTAATCTTCATTACACCCATAATCATCCTTGTGTAGCCTAAACTTAAAAGAGCCATAGCTTTCTCATTATAGCTCCGTTTTGGATGTTTTTGGTGTCAAAACGTAGCTAATTAAAATGGATATAATGTTGGCATATCAAAGTGCACTTTTGAAATCATAAAAGGGGCGAAAATCTCTAAAGAACACAGCGCCCAGTTGGGGCTCAAGGGGGGCTAGCGAATTTTGCAAAGAGAAGTTCTTGGCGACAACAAGGGAGGAGAAAGGAATGGTACATCATTCTAGAATACTTGAAGGAATGTTGCAAAGCTTCTGCAAAGAGTTTGCTTCCTCTTTCTTCTATCTTCTCTTTAGTTTCTTCTATTCCTTCAGAGATTTGTACTGAATTGACACCATGCTAGCTAATCTTTTTATCGGAACAAGGATGTAATCTCATTGCATGTATCTTCTGTTCGAACTTATTTTCTCATAGCAAATGTAATTTTATTTCATGTTTATTCAATCTGTGCTGTTTTATTACTAGTATTGCATTGGTCATACAATTACTTTTCTCGGGCGCCGCAAGAAGGACCGAAAGGTGAATTGCGACGCTAGATCTGCCTTATCGAACATGCTCTGAGCTGTCAAGAAATGGGACAGGATTTGTATGAGAAACCTTATGATATCTCTGAACCCATTAGATCAATCTAGATCTGCCTTTTCTCGGTCTCTTTCCGTTCGCCGTCGACATTGAAGGTGCAAGCTTCCGTTATGACTTCCATAAATCCCCTCGCCTCGCTGATCTACTCTTAAGGCGGTATCTTTTACAGACGACTCTAGCAGCAGAACAGCAGGCGATTTATTCCTCTGATTTTGTCGCCGCGATGCAATTACCTGCTCCTTCCTTCCATCTGACGAACCAAGTGCTAGCAATGACTCCTCCTTTGATTCCAGTCGCTACTACCCTTTTTCATGGAATTTTTGGTGGTGATATCTCTTGATGCACCTGCCTCACCAAACTTATTCTGCCACTGCTATAGCTACAATTGAAGTTGATTCACCAATCTGATATTGCTCTACTCGTTCCCCTTCCAAATTCCGTTGATTCTGCTATTTGCGCCTCCACAATGTCTCCCAAATGCAAGCTGAGCGTTGAGAAGACCACCAGCACCATTCCTCCTCAACGCCGCCGACCTTTGCTTCATACAAACCACCGGCGACGTCTCCAAGCTTCATGCAAAGCCATTCGCGTTTGCCCATAATGCCTTGATTAATTGAGGCAATGGCCGACAACACCATCTCGTCCGATTTCAGCAGCTGCTATTTTCCTCCAGAGTGATTTCTACTATGCTATTTCTGATCCAGCTTCACAAGCGCCGACCACCCAATTCTAACCACTACTATCACCCGACCATTGCCGACTCCGGAGCAAGCTTTCTCCCCCTGTTAATTTCAACTCCTATTGATTTCATCTGCTGCATTTTGATCCGCACATCTGCTCTACTATCGACGTTCTTCACAGAGACGTGTTTCGCCAACTCTGCCAAGAGCCTTCCATTCTCTGAATTCCACCTCTGACTCGGGGCAAATTTTGGTACGATTCCTGTTGTTGCTCTCCCTTCATATTAACTTTCAACTCCTGCATCTGCTATGACCCCTCAACGGAAGATCGGAGCTCGGAAATCTACCACGCATATCCATGTGGCTCCCTTCTACTAGCTAGCATCTTCTACTATTCTGCCTCCTTCATCCGACACTATTCCGAGGCCGCGTGCTTCTTTGGCTTTTCTTCAAGCATAATTCTATTCAAGTCCACAAATGCCAATAGCTTCTCCAACTTCTCTAGATGTCCTACTGAATTCTCATGATGACAACGAGGATGACCATCAAGAGGAAGATGCTGCAATGAGCACCGATGCTAGTTCTAACTAATCTTCTGAGTATTGCATCCCATTTTTCTAAATTTTGTGTTCTTTATATGCTATGCATAGGGACTATGCATAATCTAAGTCTAGGAGATTGTGGGTTGGGTTCGTTTTCAAAACATGATATGCAATAACTCAATACTTATGCTTTGTGTTTTGATGATATATTTCATATGCTGCGCTCTAATGATATGATGAAGAAAAGTGGTGATATTATTTTTGATGATATTATTTATGATTTTTAACGAAAATCATGATAGCTTGATATTATATATTGACTGTATGGGAAATTATTAATATGTTCTAAATCTTAGTTCAAAGTCAGGTAATTCAAATGATCATCTTATTTGATGGAAAAAGACTATGGAGTGATATATCTAATTTTCAATTGAGGTAAAATCAAAGTAATGCTTATAATCTCTCTGTGGATGTATGTACTTTTATCTATTTGATTCACCTTACTACTTGTTGGTTCTAATCAATGCACTTATCTGATGGTTGTTGCCTCCTCTCAAAACAAAAAACAAAACAGACTCCTCTACTTGGCACTACGAAAAATTGGCAGTGATACCGAAGATATGAGTTGAAGTCTATGAAAATAAAAAAAAAAAAAAAAATAGACTCCTCTACTTGGCACTGTAAAAAATTGGCAATGGTACCTAAGAAAATAGTTGAAGTCAAAATAAAAATTGAGAGGATAATAAAACAAATAAGAGTGCATTGATGTTTTCCCAACTCGTGTGTTTGGATGAATTAGGATCAAATTGAATACATATACCAAACAGAAGATTATTGTAGCTCGTGAAGGTAAGTCTCATATGATTTTGTGTTTTGAACTTCACACCTTTATTCCTGACAATAGAAGATTACGTTGAATTTTCTGACTTGTTGAGGTTGCTCATAATGTTATCTTCCTAGGAAATAATGTTTTACAAGCTTGAATTGATTTCATCTTTTTCGGATTACCACTTTTATTTGCTTGAGGACAAGTAATGATTTAACTCTGGGAGATTTTGATGTCTCGCATTTTATAGTTTTTTAGACCATACCTGTGAATCGAGACCTATTTTCATGTTTTTGCATCTCTTTCCAGCTTACTTTATTGATTTTCTTCAAAAGCTTCACTTCTTGTCATGTTTGTTGAATACAAAAAAATTCACTCATTTCTGGAGCTATTTGGAAGTTTATTTATATCCCCGAGTGAGTCAGGAACCTTGATAAGAAGTTTGGCTTCAAATAGGGCTAATTTCCAAAATTACGGTTGAAGCGATAATCTGCATTATGGCCATAATTTCCAGTTTGAATTCTCAAGTAGCCCATTTTCATTCAAGCATAATCATATTCCGAAGGCGTGCCCTCAACTTTATCAAAAGAAGCCTTTTGGAAGACAAAAAGTTCGACAGAAGACATTACAGGTATAGCCGTAATTTCACCTTGCCCGTAATCTTCAAATCGGTGACCTTTGACATCATACTATGGCCGGAATTCAAGTCAAGTCAAAGGTCAATTCACACACAAATGAAACAGAGTTCATTACAGAAATTACAGGCATGCCCATAATCTCAAGACACCCGTAATGGTGTTAAGAGCATTAAGTGCGTTGAAGGGCTGCATTAATTATTCGGTCATAACTTTTCCGTTACAACTCCGATTTGGGCGTTTTTGGTGTCATTACGACGAGATTTTAATGGCTCATAAGGATATGAATATTTCAGGAGATGAAGAGAATTGACGCCGACATTACAGCCATGCCCGTAATCTTCATTACACCCATAATCGTCCTTACACAACCTAAACTTAAAAGAGCCATAACTTTCTCATTATAGCTCCGTTTGGGATGTTTTTAGTGTCAAAACGTAGCTAATTAAAAGGGCAATAATTCTGGCATATCAAAGGGCACTTTCGAAATAATAGAAGGGGCGAAAATCTATGAAGAATGCAGCGCCTAGTTGGGGCTCAAGGGGGGCTAGCGAATTTTGCAAAGAGAAGTTCTTGGTGACAACAACGGAGGAGGAAGGAATGGTACATCATTCTAGAAGACTTGAAGGAAAGTTGCAAAGCTTCTGCAGAGAGTTTGCTTTCTCTTTCTTCTATCTTCTCTTTAGTTTCTTCTATTCCTTTAGAGATTTGTACTGAATTAACACCATGCTAGCTAATCTTTTTATCGGAACAAGGATGTAATCTCATTGCACGTATCTTATGTTCGAACTTATTTTCTCGTAGCAAATTAAATTTTATTTCGTGTTTATTCGATCTCTGTTGTTTTATTGCTATTATTGCATTGGCCATGCAATTACATTTCTTGGGCGCCGCAAGAAGGACCGAAAAGTGAATTGTGACACTAGATCTGCCTTATCGAACATGCTCTGAGCATCAAGAAATGGGGCAGGATTTGTATGAGGAACCTTATGATATCTCTGAACCCATTGGATCAATCTAGATCTGGGAAGCCACGAAAGAGGGTCGCCAATCCAGATTGATACCGGATTACACCGTCGAAGGAGGGTAATCTATACCATTAGATATCTCCTTGAATGCTTTAAGATTGCGTTGTTATGATATTATTTTGTTTGAGTTTAAGATCCGCCAATGAGATGAACTCCAAATTTCGATGTCTCTAAACCTTGTTTTCTGTCCAATATTTTCACTTGCTTGATTTGGCTAGCAATTGTATTTAGTTGCATTTTAATTTATTTTCTAAAAACCCAAAACATTCACCTGATCGTCTAGCTATTGATTCATAATCACTCGGTACTTGATCACTGTCCCCGTGGGATCGACATCTTAAGTGCTACTACGACAAAGCCGTCACGCTTGCGGTTAGTAGTATAGTAAAGTACACATCAATCATAGTTATGCATAGTAACCTGGATAGAGATGAAAAACTCCTAGGTAAGCTGGACGTAGGTGGGATGCCTCTGATGGTAGAAGTCCTGCCACCCTATGTTCGAGAACATCCATAGGATATCATCGAACAATCTGAGGGTCTACAAAGTCTGGTCGTCCCAATATCTGGTGCTGACGACTGCCCTAGTAGAAATCATCTGATATCTCTTATCCTAGTCCCTATTCCTATATCTAATCTATCGTGGGTAGGGAACAGAGGCAGGAGGTGGAAAACATGCTCTCCTCCTCTCAACTCTGGCAAGCTCTAGTACAAGAGGAGAAGGCTCTGGTGATGATGGTGCTGGTGAAGGCTTTGGAGATGGCTCTGGAGATGGTAATACTATCTCTGGGGAATCAATTGGTGGTACCAGTGCTGGTACAGTCTCCTCTAGTATATCTGATAGTAAATCTGTTGGTGGTGATGGTGATGGAATCTCCGATAAGTTAGTAGGAACCAATGCAATGTTTGGTAAAACCTCAGCAGGTGGATCTATCATAACCTCAGCTAGTCCCTCAATATCCTTTGATAACTCTTGTGTAGTGACCACAGAGTTTGGTAAATCACCCTGAGTCAATGAAGTAGAGGAAATCTCGGGGGTGTGTACTGGGTTAAAGGGAATATCATAAGGAGGCTTAGATAATTCCTTAGTTAGGATCTTAGAAGTAGTGGCCTCATCCACCTCCATCGGTGTGTGGATGGTCTGCACCTCAGTAAGCTCCATCTCATCAATAACCGAAGCTAGCTCTGGGACCTGTGGTATCTCAGTCTCTGAAGATCATGAAGCTCCTCAACTATGCACTTAAGAGGAGACGTGCTGGCTCATTGTGATGGCCTTGCGTCCCAGACAGATGAGGAATGCGTGGTGCATTTCCTCGCGTATCGCTGCGCGATACACTGATCTCTGCTCTCCGGCCTATTAGCAGGCCGCTCTCAAATAATCTCTAACTCTAGTGAGCTAGGTGGCAAGTCAGCTAGCTGTGAAGCACTCTAACCTGAATAAGTACTCGGTGGTACAGATGTACTCGAAGCCCCTGGTGTACTCTCCGGTCGATCCTCCTTATTTGAAACACTCAAATACTCTCATGGTGTGTCTGAAGGAGAAACAAATCAAACGGGATCTGGGACTCTGTAGCTGACATCTATGCTAGGTCGAATTGCTATGGGAGAACTCAGTGAACCATCCTATATCTGGGATAAATTTAGGGATACGGTCCTTGTACCCCAGCCTTACTAACCGCCCCATAGGGTCTAGTCCTCACTGATTTCCTCGGTGCCATAATTTCTCAACAATTTACACAAATATAGATTTTAACTTGATATAAGCATATGAACAGTAATCAAGAAAAACCCTCGTCCACGAATCAACAGAAATCTCACTCAAAATCAATGAAATCCTTTCTCAAATCAACACTAAACCAAGCAAATCTGGTAAAGAAGCCAAAAATTCCTCTAAGGTAGAGTTTGCTCACGGATTTAGGCGACTTTTTGCTGGAAACGAGTGTTGACGGTGAAACTGCGTTCTTGAAGTCGTCTGGCACTTCTCCACGAAATCTGGTTGAAAGCTCGTCGGACACAGGATGGACTGCCGGTGATGGAGGAAGGTCAGGAATAGAGATTCGTCATTTGAGGTGGAAGGATTTGGCGAGAAATCAAGATTTACGAGCATAGGCGTAAACCTTAACCCTCGCCCGTTAAGTTTAAAGAACTGGGTCTTCACGGTCTGTGAGTCATTCACGGCTGTGGCCTTTTTAGCAAAATAAAACTCACGGGCCGTGATGGACTCACGACTATGCCCGTGAATATCTCATCCGATGCCTATACTTTAAATAAAAACTTTCCAAAAATTCATGTATATAGAACAACATATTTATAGACTTTTTATCAATAAAATATTCATCAAATCACGCTATAAAAATTCCCAAAAATCTAAAAAAAAATCAAAATCTAAAACTTAAGACTATAAGAGTCAGAAATTTGGGTTGCCTCCCAAAAAGCACTTGTTTAAGCCCATTAGATCGACTATAGCTACAACCATAGATGTTCAGGTGGATCTGAGGCGCAGTAAACAATATGCAATTTATTATCCTTTTGCCTTTTTGTGTTGATAGATGGGCAAGGGTCTATCGTTTGTAATTGTGCCCATATGTGATCCTTCCTCTATTCATAAGATATCTTTTTAGGGGATCCTTATCATCCTTGGTTGTGTGGCTATCATTTGCTACGTCATCCTTAACCTCAATGTAATAGCAAGATTCTGCAAAAGAAAATTTGTTTAGATCTGTAGAATAGTGAAATTCTAATTTATTATCACCAATGTTTAATGTTAGCTTCTTGTTTTCATGTCAATAACAGAGCCTGTAGTAGCCAAAAATGGCCTACCCAAAATGATAGTAATGTCTCATTTTCTTCCATGTCTAGAACTATAAAATCAATTAAAATAAAAAAGTTACCGACTTTAATTGAGACATCCTCGAAAATTCCCATAGGACGTTGGACAAAATGGTTAGCAGGCGAGAGCAAAATAGTTGTTGGCTTCATGTCCCCGATATTAATTTTCTTGCAAACCAACAAAGGCATCAAGCTCACGCTTGCGCCCAAGTCACATAATGCTCCTTCAAAGGACATGTCACCAATCTGGCATAGAATTGAGAAGCTCCCAGGATCCTTCAATTTTTGCATTATTCTGACTTGATCTAATGATGTCATAGTGCCATTTTCTTTGATATTGCACTCAAGAGGTTTGTTTGACTGCTAGTCAGACTTTATGTTCGTTAGCCTCTAGGGAAAGAAATAGGTGGAACATATGTAGGAGGACCTACATAAGCCTCCTCCTTCTCCTTCTCCACTAGTATCTCTTCGTCAGGTAAGAATTCTTTAGGCGGCTCCTCACTAGCTTTAGGTGTGGTTTCCTCGTCAGGCATCATAAGCTCTAACTGTTCATCACTTACAATGAATATTACCGAATAGTGCTCCCTAGGATTCATCTCTGGTTACCCTAGAAGCTTACCCGTAGGCCTATTGGAAGTGATTGTCTGTCGAGCTATTTGGCTCTCTAACATCTTGTTATGGGTCGCCAAAGCATCCACACGAGATATTAGATGCTTAATAGCATCAAAGATATCTTTGTTATGCTTTTTCTGAGCAACAACAAAGTTTTCCAAGAGTGACTCCAAGTTAGACTTCTAAGGCTCATTATATTGCTTGGACTGGAAACCTGGTGGCAACCTATTATTCTGTTGATTGTATTACTGGGGAACTTGCCTTTGATTATTCTTGTGAGATAGATTAGGGTGGTTCCTCTAGCCTAGATTATAGGTTGACGAATATAGATTATTCACCTGTCGCTGGTTGTAGTTGCCTAAAGCATTAATTTGTTCCTGACAAGATTCATCCTATGGTGAGGCTAAAAGCTAACAATCAGTAGAAACATGACATTCAATGCCACAAATCTCACTAGAAATAGAGTTACATGCAGCAGAAGGAAAAATAAAAGAATATAGTTTCTAGGACAGAGAATCAACCTTTGCAACGAGGGATGTCAACGAATTGCTGCTATACTTACCTGTGCCTACTAATGTAATACCTCACTTATTGGACCAATGATTATGATTCATAGCTATGTCCTCAAGCAAAGTCGTCGCATCTTCAACGTTCTTGCTCATGATAGCACCCCCAATCGCAGCATCCACCATGAGCTTTGTGCTATAGTCCAATTTATTGTAGAAAATATGGATTAAGACCCATCACTCAAGCCCATGATGCTGACACATGTGCTGGAGTTCTTTGAAGTGATCCCAAGCGTCGTAGAGTGATTCTCCTTCCTTTTGACCAAAACAAGTTATCATGTTCCATAGCTGCACTATTTTGTTTGGTGGAAAATATTTTGTTAGAAACACATGTGAAAGTTCATCCCATGTAGTAATCGATCCGGAAGAGAGAGAATAGAGCGAAGAGCAATCACGACCCTGAGAGAAAATAGAAATAATCTTAGTCTAATAGCATCTGAAGATACACCGTTTACCTTTACGGTGTCACAATATTCTAAGAAAATAGCAAGATGTAAGTTAGGATCCTGTGTCGGAGAACCCCCAAGTTGGTTCTGCTAAACCATGGTCATCAATACTGGTTTTAATTTAAAGTTGTTTGCTTCCACATTCGGACGAAAAATACTGGAATTGAAACCCTGAATGTTAGGTACAACAAAATCCCTTCATGATTGATTGTTCGCCATCATGCCTTCCTTCGCAGTTTTTTGAGTTTGAAATTGCAGCTTTCTTTGAAGGCGAAAGGTGCGTTCAATCTCTGGATCTTTGAAAAATAAAGTATCTGTCTTTAAAGTTCAAAGCATACAATGTGTTAATCAAATAAAGGAAAATAGTAGAAAATAGCTATAAAAACTAAGTAAATGTGAAAAATAAAGGAAAATATCTAGTCTATAAACTTATCAATCAAATCGATATCGGTTGGCCTGATCTTCGGTAACGACGCCAAAAACTTAATGCGGCTACAAGTGCATGGCTTTATCGAAGTAATAAAATAAGATATCATTCCCAACGAGGATTTGGCAGTCATGTATTGATTACATGATTTATCCATAGCTAAGCGATTCAAGTGTGATTTTGTTTGGAAGCTCCTATTTCGATGAAACAAAAGCAAGCATTTAGGGTAAAAAATCATTATGGAGAAGTCGGGACTCGGGGTTTCACCACATTGACAAATATGAATTTAGTAAAAATAAAATATTTGAATAGAAAATTAAAGTATTGAAAGATATTTATCCTAATGTACAGATTACCTTCACCCGAAACGTAATCTGATACCTAAACACAACAACTCCCTACTCTCGTGACAGTAATTGTAATTAGGCCCCATAAGTTCTGCGATAAATCATAAAAAATTCTTTAAATTGATCCAAACTACTCTCTTGATTGGATTCATAGGTTTGACAAGAATATATTCGATGCCGCGATTCACCTCCTAGTCCTTCTCACGACGTCTAAATATACAATTACTTAGCCAGAGTAAAATATAAAATAAACACAATTCTAATCAAATTAACTCAGTAAAATTCATGACAAATATTTAGAATAACAAGTTTAATTCATAAATCATCAATGGGTTACGCCCCTAATCCTGAAAATAGGTTTAAGCGTTCATGTCTATAGTAGACAACATGTATATTGATGAACTTTGCATGAAAACTTAGTAATATTACAAAAAAAACAATAGGAAAGTAATTGGAAACCCATATCCTTGATCTGGAGATGAAGATGGAGTGTCAAATTCTTCCTTTGCGTGATCTTCTTGCTTGAATTTCGCCCAGAAATTAATTTTTGCCCTAGCCACCGCCTCTGTTCATGTTTATCCGTACAAGCCTCCTTTACCCTCCAAAATCCTTTCTTTTATACTTTAATCGGTTTAGAACCCATTTACGAAGGTTTCTGCATAGTTTGGTTAAGTTTTGACTCGATTCGAGGCCGAATCAAGCGAAAAACTGAGTTAGGCAAAAGTACTCACAACTAGTGAGTTGTTCATGGCTGCGACCGTGAAAGTTTCTGTGTATAAAATTTCTTTGCATCGAGGCATCACGGCCCATGAATGATTCATGGTTGTGACCATAAAAGTTTCTGTGAAGAAAATGACTTAGCTGCGTAAACGCTCCCTGAAGCCTGCAACATTCATGGCCCATGAAGGACTCGACTGTGAATGTTGCGTTTGGCCTTTATTTTGCTCTAAATTTGACATACTGCCTTGTCTTTTTCTCGGGAATCATGCCATGGCCTAAAAACTTATGAAATTCATTATTTTTGTGCAATTTTTCTTGCATTTTCACAAAAAACTAAGAAAAGTGAATATTTCATACCAAAGGAGATATAAACACTAAAATTTGGTATAAAATCTTACAATTAAGCCTAAAATATCATATAAAATACAAGGAAAAACATGATGTAAATGCAACTCATCAAGCACTTAGCAGTACATTATTGCTATGCAAGTTCTCAGAATGAAGCCATCACCGACATCCACTAAAAGTGCAACAAAGTACCTGTACACTCTAGTCCTTTTGTCAAGCTGATATCCAGATTGGACAAGTGTGTCACACATATTTGACCCTATCAAATGGTTATGACTAAATCAGATCCTCACCTGGGTATGGTCATAAACTTTCAGTCATGCAACCATATATGAGCCGCCCATGGACATGAAACTTCCAATTAAAGAAGGGGCAAATCCTCTATTAGTTCATTGAACCTCTCATATGGCTTATTATATACCCAATGACAACTATTATAACTCTCCTGCTACAGTGGAGCATTAGGTTGTATCAAAGTATACCACTTACCATATAGAGATAACAATGACCTCAAGTAAAGGACAAATGTACCTCTGTCATTGTGAGATTTGACTTGTCACTGTGAGATTTGACTTGTGAGATTTGGCTTGGCAAAATGACTAAAATGTACATGTACTTTATCATAGTTTAGGGGTTGTCAATGATGACACCCATTTTGATGACTTAGGTAGCAATGATATACTACTAGGTGCTAGTTATTACTTGTGATGACTTGAGATTATCACTACCAACATCTGAAGAACCTATAGCGTCGCGCATCTAGATACTAATCTCTTATTGATCGGGTAGCCTTTGATCGAGTCATTTGTTTGATTCGGATCTATTTGGTAGTCTGATGCATCGCGGATGCATGTGATGAGTTAGAGATGACCATATAGAGTGAAGTTACGTTTTGACATCAGTTGACCCCAGTTGACCTTTGGGCGACCACATTTGACCTTGGTTGACTAGGTTTACTCAACAGGTCAAGTGACATATTTTAGCGCTGGATTTATTCGGTGGCTTGTCGACTTGATTTATACGTAACTAGAGGGGTCTACAACTTAAGCGCTAAAACGAATATTTATATTTATTTAATTAAGAATAAATTTATTAGATTTATTCGTGGTTTAAGCAACGGGATCCGCTCTGAAACTCTATATATATAGGGGCTAGGGGCGCATACACTATATCATCCTTTTGAATCCCTAGCCGCCCAAGAGTCCTCTCCTTAGCCCTATCCTTCGTTTCTCCTTGACTTCTTGCCGCCATATCTTCTTTCAAGGGGCGAGAGCTTCATCAAGGTGACAACAAGAGGGCTTGGCGCAAGTAGAGAAGAGAAGATCTTCTTCTTGGTGCTTCATCTCATCATTGGCGCAAGTGACAGTGCTACTCACTCCTTGCGACCAAGAATCTATCCTCTTCTCCTTGGCGCAATCTCCTTATGATTGGCGCAAGTTGAGAAGGAGGATAGAGTAGTGGATCTCACCTCCTGAGGCTAGCACTAGGCGTGGAGGTTGAGGAACTTTGAGGAGCCTGTGTGTGCATAAGTGTAGAGGATGCTCCCTTGTGTGTCTTAACATCATCATCGGCCGCTTCTAATTTTGCAAACAAGGTACTACTCTGACACATCCGATGGTTTCTTTCATAAGACATCCCGCATATTCTGGGAAATCTATTTCGGCCCATCGCTTTCGCTTTGTTTGAATTTTAAAATGGGCCTAGGGTTTACCAACATCTACATGTACATGTCATGTGCCCAGCTCATGTGTCCAAACATCTACATGTGGCATGTTTGAAATTTGAATTTAACTCTTTAAGTCAAATATCTAGAAAATAAAATATCATGCATATGATTCAATATCATAGGATTTTGTTGCTTGGGGATTATTATCATTGTCATGTCAATTGATAACACTTGTCAAAATGAGATTCAATATATCTTAGTTTTTGATTAATAAGTTCTAATGATATTAGTAGTAAAATTATAATGTTACAAACAATGAGTAGTATCTAGCAACAATTCACTATTACCTAAGTCATAAGAGTGTCAAGATTTGACCTAAATTTTCTATGATAATATTATTGTATAGTTTAATTCATTTATCCTTGGTATTTAGATTGAATGCATATCTTGAAACATGCTATACTCATATATTTCAATCATTATATATTTTTTTATTCTCAAGTCCACTAATATAACAAATGTAATCAATATCTCATATCGTTTCATTTCAGTATTACCATACATTTTAGTCTCAGTTGATCAAAGAGCTTAATATACCAAAACTCTTATTATATAAAAGGGA
The DNA here is from genome assembly GCA_027562315.1 of Costus pulverulentus. NCBI lineage: Eukaryota > Viridiplantae > Streptophyta > Magnoliopsida > Zingiberales > Costaceae > Costus > Costus pulverulentus. The sequence goes on from CM050438.1 coordinate 70,014,298, forward strand.
TCAATTCTATCTTGATCACTTATATTCCTCTCAATAACTTGTGGTATACCCAATTATAACCTTTGATCACTAGTTATGGGTGACATTTGAGAGTATCAATATATACTAATTATATAGGAATTTATGGTGACCTAAAGTTAAATAATCACATACACCATTATTAATATGAGAAAACTTATGAAAATTATACAACAATTCATGTAATATTCTCTTAAATAGGTCATGTCTACTATGACTAGTGATCTGATTAGCCTAATTTGAATATGACCCATGTAATTAATTGGGTCAAAGAGTCTGACCTAAATATGACCTATGTATAATCAGGTCAACCCGACACGATCTACATAACTCGTTTATTAAATGGGTTGTATGTTGACATAACCCAATTTGCAACCTATATAACTTATTTAATAATCAAGTCAATACCTGACATAGTGACCCGACATGACATGACGCTTGCCTGCTTACTCCCTGCCTCGCCTAGCTTGCTTTGTGCATGTTTATTGTCTCGTCCCATTTTGTTGTCTTATTGGTGATGAGTGGAGATATAGAGAAGGCAGGAGAGAGAGATGAGTAGCTTGATAGTAGCGGCGAAAGCATGCGAGGCAAGGCGCAAGTTATCAATTGAGGTGGCAAGCGGAAGAGCAGGCAAGGCAACAAGTGGGCAAGTGGCGAGACAAACAATTTGGTTTTAAAGTTTGTTTTGTTGGGGAGAAAGAAGAAAAAAATAGAAAGAAAATTTTTTTTTTCTTGATTTGTTGAAAAGGCTGATTTTGAGGGGAAAAAAAGGGGGATCATTTTTCTCTCCTTTTTTATTCTTTCCAAAAGAATAAGAAAATACTTTTCTTTCTTTCTTTGCTGTCAACCTCCTTATTTTTCTTCTTTTTCTCTTTACTCTTCTCTCTTTTTTTCTTGCATCCCAATAAAACAGGCCCTTAGGGTTATGGTTAAACTTTAAAGTGTGATTTGGGCTAAGCAATAGCTGAGCTGATTGGCCAACTAGGCTCAATTGAATATAAAATATGTATAATAAATAATAAATATACAAGATTTAATCGAGTTAAATAGGCCGATTTCTTTATAATATCATACAACTTGATTAATTTTGAATCATAAATATGTTAAACTAATTTATGACCTGAACATGAATATAGTTAACATAAATCCACCTAACTTCATATGGAAACGTGTCCTATTGGAAAGTCATAAACCAACATGTCGAATCACGTCCTGTTGGCGAGTTATGTAAGTCTTGCCAGCTCTACTTCTAGAGTACCTTTGATCAATTTTATTTTTCTCATCATTTTCTATTTCTTCAATTAAGAGGTCAAAGTTTAAAGTAATGCATTTCCGGAAACAATATAAAACAAAAACATAAAAAAATACCCTATAAAGATCCTATGCGATCGTCCAAATCCATATAAAGAGGCTTGGCTGATCTCCTGCCCACCGGTGGGCGGCTTTATTCCTCCCCACATCGCACCCCACCGACATCGTCACTTTACTTCTCCATTTCCCCAAGTTTCTTTTACTATCGCGACTCCCGTAGTTGTTCCTTCGCTTCGTCAAGCTGGTGAGTTCATCGGATTCTAAATTAGCAGTTTTCATTCCTAGCAAAATTATGGAATTTGCCTTTCTTCTTTTTTGACCCCAAGTGTTTTAATGAATTGCCGTCTTAATCAGAATTACATTTCGACCTCCGCCTCCTCCCATTTTTTTCAGGGTTTTTCTTTTCCTAATGCATTAGATGTCGACCGTGAGATTAGGAGCACGAGTAATTAATATGCAAATCCTTACGGATTTCTGTTTCGGAGATTCTTTATCCTTCTTTTAGGGGCGATTAATTGATTGTATGCATTTCTGGGAAGTAATAGCTGAAGGGATGTGATATTAAACGTCGCGTAAATTTTGGTTAAGCAGAGTGCTATCAGATCAGAATTACTATTACTTATGAAACTATGATGTTATATTCTTTAGGCGGTATGGATGATTCTACTAAATACCATCATTATTGTTAGATCTGAGATCTGTTTCATCCTTGCTAAGACGAATTATCACATAAATTTTTTTTTTTTTTTGTTTTTGACTGCTTGCATTCTATTTTTTTTAATGGAAATTGCAATCTAGCAACCTATCTTGTGAATTGCCCATATGTGTAAGGACACTCTTAAGTGTAACCTATCTTGTTAATCGTTGTCCTTCTCTGTCAGCTGTTATGCTTTAGTTCTTCGATGCATCATTGATTTTTTATTGCTTCCCAGTTTTCTTAATATTTTATGTTGCTCTGCCAACACGAACAATTAATTATTCTGGTATATAGCCAGCCAAACAACAGGATGAAGTGAGTGGCATCGATTGATGCAACTTATAAAATGATACTTAATTATAATTCCTCGTTCATCTTCGGGACACGATTGTCAGTTGGCTGTAGGTTATTATTAGCTGCTCGCGCATTAGAAAGAGTATCACTTCATATTGCTTGTCATTTTGAAGAAAATCAGTTGCTCTATGACTTGTTGAACGTGAATATGTGAGAAAACACACACATATACAGAGAGAGAATCTCTCTTCCCTGTCGGTTTATATCTTCTCAGGCACCAATGCCTAATTTTTTTGTAAATCAAGATTTTCTCAAATGCGCTTTAATTGTACAAACATTGGGACTTTAACCCTGGTATAATAGCATAATTGGTCCTGCCTCCGCCACCAAATTTGTGGCCTTTGGAACGAAATTATCTTAATTATGTAAATAAGGTACATTCCGAACCAACCTCCTATCTATATGCATTCTTGATGTTTTGTAGTGCATCATGGAATTTGTATCGTTTGCCTTTATCATGTTGGAAAAATTGCCTATTAACTATTAGTGTAATCCTAGTGATTCAAATTCGTTTTTTAGGTTTATTTATTTAATATCTATGCGTCCACAATAAATCTTCTTTAATATGATCTACTTATCAACATGCAGAATGTAATCTCGTCATTACTACAGCAGATGATCAGTAAGTCAGTTTAGCTTTGATTAATAGGTCAATCAGTGGATTTAAATCAATTGCATGTTTGTAGAACAAGGCGGCTTGTTCCTTTCGCAACACTTTTGAGTTACCACATAAATTTCAATAAGAGTAAAAATATGCTATATCTCTTCTTGGAAGGGATGAAATGGAGTTTACAGAAAATCAATAGCAAGAAAGTTTCTACCGCGCTTGTTGCTGTCATATGTATAACCTTTGTCATTTGCTCATGGCAAAAGAACCCAGCTATAGTTGTTCCATTTCCATCACTGGAACAATTTAATCTTCTTTCTCCAGGTATCTCGCTTGCTTCCATGTCTTCTTTGATGACAAATATATTGCCATAGTGAAATTTCTATTCCTTTTTAATTCCATTTCCTCTGCGGCAGTAGTTCCTGCCAGAACTCCTACTTCCTCAGATGAAACGCATCAACAAGCATTTGTGTATGGGAATTCATCTGTGCCAGAGGGTAGAGAAAGTTCATTATCAAATCAAGATTTGAAAGAGATAACCTTGGAGGAGAAAGGTGATTATTAGTTTCATGTTTTTCTTTCTTTCACTAATGCTAGCAGTTTTCTTGTTACACAGCATTATTATCATTTTCCAATAGACATATACATAGTGGCTGTTAAAAGTTCATTATTCACAGCTCAAAATGATATAACAAGCACATATTACAGCAGGTTACGAACAAAATTATTGGTTGAAATTTAAATGTATTGTTACATAAGTCCCATGCGTTAGATCCAAACAGTTGAATACACAAACAAAATAGCACATAATCAAAATGAATCAGCAGATTCCAGCAAGCAAAGGGCTATATTGTTAAAACAAAAAAAAAGAATCAAGGTATCATTGACGTAACATGGTCTCCATAGACTTGATGTAATACTGTTGTTTCCATGTTTTGCTTATGATATTTTCAAAGTTGTATGAATTTGATATTTAGGAGATGTAACCATTTAAACATGTTTAAATGTTAATATGTTACCAGGCTAGCTTATTACTTGCCGTGAGAATATACCCTTTTATTTGAATACACGTCATTCTTACTTTCCGTTGAATTGTTCTATCGACTTTTCTTGTAGAGTGTAATTATGCAAAGGGGAAATGGGTTGCGGGAACAGGGAGACCTTTGTATTCAGGTTCATCTTGCAAGCAGTGGCTGTCACCAATGTGGGCATGTAGACTAATGCAACGCACTGATTTCTTGTACGAAAGTTTTCGGTGGCAACCACAAGGTTGTGAAATGAGAGAATTTACAAGGAGCGGCTTCTTCAGACGGTATCTGTGACCCGCCAATATTTTGCTTGTGCAATCATTTTCAATCTATTAAAAAGGAACAAATTGGTGGATGTACACGTTATTATGTTCATGTGAACTGAACTTTTTGTGTTATTGATGTAGAATGCAAAACAAAACAATTGCTTTGGTAGGGGATTCTTTGGGAAGGCAGCAATTCCAATCCCTTGTGTGCATGGTCACAGGCGGTGAAATGAACCTAGAGGTGGAAGATGTTGGAAAAGACTATGGCCTTGTCAAAGCACCTGGAGCCTTAAGACCTGATGGTTGGGCCTATAGATTTCCATCTACAAATACCACCATTCTGTATTATTGGTCTGCAAGTTTATGTGAGTTGGAACCTTTGAATACATCAGATCCAGCCACTCATTTTGCCTTGCACCTTGACCGACCAGTTACATTCTTGAAGCAGTATCTTCCCAGGTTTGATGTTCTAGTACTTAACACTGGGCACCACTGGAACAGAGATAAGTTTGAAGGAAATCGGTGGAAAGTGCACGCCAGAGGGCAGCCAATTACAGATGGAAAGCTTGCAAACCTCGTTAATGCGAAAAACCTCACTTTGTTCAGTATTGCTAGGTGGGTTGATTCACATATTTCGAAGCATCCACATCTGAAAGCTTTTCTAAGGACATTATCTCCCAGGCATTTTGTCAATGGAGACTGGAACACTGGGGGAAGCTGTGACAATACTATCCCGTTGGCTGGTGGCAGCCAGGTCTTGCAAGATGGTTCCAGTGATCACCTTGCTGAGGCTGCAGTAAAAGGGACACGGGTTAAGCTGTTGGATATTACAGCTCTGTCACAACTGAGAGATGATGGACATATATCCAAATATACTCTTCGAGCCATAAAAAATGTATCTGATTGCTTGCATTGGTGTCTTCCGGGAATACCAGATGCATGGAATGAAATACTTTATGCACAAATTTGAAAACCATTTTTGTGGGAGAATCATGGCCTCATCTCCCTCTTTGATATATGTATAAATAGGCCTGGCAAAAAATTATATGACCCGCCGATGCGGCACGAGATTTCGTAGGTCTGAGTTAATATTAATCGTGTTTTGGGTCATAATTGTATTGACTTGACTATGTTCCACTAAAATTCGTGTCGGGTCATGTGGTGTTGTAGGTTGACCCGTGTAATCCATTTACAAGTTTCAACTAAACCCTAAAAATACTAATCGGCTAATCTAATAAGTAATAAGTAATAATCTATTTATACATCAAATCACCAATGAGAGTATGAGACAAAAAGTAAACAGTAAAACCCTAATCAAATGATCTGTATTGGACAAGTACTAAAGTAAACAGTGAAACCCTAAATCCCTAATTAGCTCTATTTGTGTATAGTAATCCTGGCAAACTCTCGACTCCCACATGCTGTCGCACACTTGCACAGGCCGATCTACTTCTACCCCAACTTCGAATCCTGTTGTTCGCTAACGGCAGATCTACCCTAAGCTGTAGTCCCGACTCGATCCCATCGTTTGCAGCCTTTGTCCCTTCTGCCTCAATCCCATCACCCCCTTTCTTCTCTTTCACCTGCTAATGTTGCCACCCCTTTCTTCCACTTGCTGCCATCACCCGCTTTACTCCGCCTGCAGTTGACGCTGCCTGGCCGTCCCTTTCTTCTGCTAGTGGTATAATGTTGTATCCCAACAAGTAGGTAGACAAACTTGTCCTTGGTGGCGCAACCAAAAACTTGTTGTCCCCCAAACTTGTTGTGTCCGCAAGTGCACGGATACTCGAAGTAATAAAAAGATATCGAACCCACAGAGATCTTGTTTGTTAAGTACCAAATAATCGATTTCTTACTATCAGATTTATGTGAGGAAACTATCGAAAGCACACGGAAATATCAGAGAGAGAAATCTGGGACTAGGGTTTCATCCACTTTAATTTCTATGACTAGATGCAAATAGATGTTCGTCAGTTTAATTTTATCATGATAAAGACATAATTTACTTTATAAAAGGATCATCTCACTTTCGTGCAGACAATCATGTAGGGACCAATCCTCGCTTTCGTGCAAGATCTATCCCACGCTGAAAATAAGTAAATTATAAATCAAAGAACTCAAAGATCACTTTCGTGCACCCGAATTCTAAGTTGATTGTCTCAAGTGGAAACTCAATAATCACTTTCGTGCATCCGAGTCTCAACACAAGTTCTACCTATGGTTTTCCAACATTTCAATCCTTGCTTTCGCACAAGATCTCCATGTTTGACAATAGGACTCAATCCTAGATTCATATTATCATCATGACAATTATTCTACTAAAATCATAAGATAAGGACTCACTTAATTTCTTATAGAAAATACCTAACATGCAATTCTAGGGTTCCAAGTTCTCAAGCAAATCACCTTTCAGTCCTTATTGCAAGAACTCTAAAGTATGATAAATAACATGAATCTATGGAGAATCACAGAGCAATTATCACATAAGTTGGATTATCATGCTAAAATTATACTCGACGAAGTAATGGAAAAATCATCTAGTCATTAAGAAATAAAAAGGAATTACTCCCCCATTTCCTAAAGAAGGGTTTAAGCTAGCATGATAAAAGAATTACAGCAAAATATGTTTTAGAATGATTAGAAATCATAAGGGAGGAGTGAAAGTTACAAAATAGGGTTGTAATCTAAATTACAACCCGTAATTTGTCTGGAAATCGCGATGAACAGTGCCGCGATCACGTTTTTGTTGATTTTTCCCTTGATCGATCTCCTTTCGGTTAGAAACTTTTATGGTGTGTTCTTCCTCCTCAGGCGAAGCTTCCTTTCAAAAATTGTGGCCGGAGATGGTCTGTGCGACGAACCCTAGTGCGGCGGCGATTCTCTCAAATTCTCCCTCAATCGTGAATCAAAATTGTTCCATTTCCTTTGCAAATCTTCGCCTTCTTATCCTAAATCTTTCCCTTTTTTCGGATCTTCAATTAGTGCCCTAAATCTCGAGAAATCGTCTTTTTAAGATTTCGGCAGAAAAATTAGGAATTTGGGTGCAAGATTACGGTACCGTAAAAGTGATTACAGTATTGCCGCAATTGTATCTGAGGTTCTGTAAAGAATTGTCTTGAAATTACGGCACCGTAATGATTTTACCCAAAATTACGGTAGTGCCGTATTTCATTTGAAGTCTCTGTGTGAATCTGTCTGGAATTACAACACCGTGGGAAATATTACGGTAGTGCCGTATTTTGTCTGAAGTTTCTGGCTGAATTTTGCTGAAATTACGGTACCGTGGAGGTTTTGCCCAAAATTATGGTAGTGCCGTAATTTTTCTGGGAGGCTTATTTTGACTCAAAATTTGGTGTGTAAACTCCTCTTGATGATTAGAACTCGTTCATGCCTTGTAGTTGCTAAAAAACTGGTGATAATGATGCCATTTTACCTAAAATTGATCAAAAACCAAGAAAGGTGTAGACTCCAAAGTATTTGGCAAATAAGGTATAAAAATAAAGCAAAATAGCAAGAATATGACTCAAAAGACTAGTGAATAAGTATGAAAAATGCTATAAAATTTAGAGTCATCATATAATCACATTCTCTAGCTTATTTAGTTCTTTAGCATTGTTTGAACACATAACACATTAGTATCATAGTTAATTACTTATTTATGCACATTAGTATCATAGTTAATTACTTATTTGAACATAGAACACATTATTCATAGCTTCTTTAGTTCTTTACCATTGTTCAAACACAAAACACAAAACACCAAATCTACTGCATTCTTTAGTTCTAATTACTCCCTACTTAATTACTTATTTAGTTGTTTAATTGTTAATTATTTTTTATGTACATGGCAAATTTAGAAGTTAATTTGGAATATAGTAATAAGGATAAACATATAATTTTAGTTGAGGAGGATAATATTGTGGAGACTGAGAAAGACAATTTAAACTTTGTGAATCCTAACACTAACAAAAAAGGGGAAAAAAGAGAAAATTAATCTCAACTATATGGCAACACTTTGTGAGTACTAACAAATCAACTGATGGAAAAGCAAGATGCAAATGTAAGAGATGTAATTCAGTTTTTCTATGTGATAGTAAATACTGAACAGGCAACTTAAGAAGACATATTGATACTTGTGTAAGGAAAGATATTCAAGATGTAGGCCAAATGATTTTTAATAATTATTTGGCTTGAAAGACGACAACCTTTGATCCCATAATATTTCGTGAGTTACTTGTTAGTGCTATTGTCATGCATGACTTACCGTTATCATTTGTTGACTATCATGGTATCAAGTCATCATTTTTATACTTGCGTGACACTTGTGTTACGGTTACTAGAAATACTATTAAGGTTGATATGTTGGAGATGTATAGACGGGAAAAACTTAGAATTAAGAACATGTTTGATGATCACATTGATAGTAGAATTTCTCTAATTTCTGATTTGTGGACATCAATTACTAGAAATACCATTAAGGTTGATATGTTGAAGATGTATAGACGGGAAAAACTTAGAATTAAGAACATGTTTGATGATCACATTGATAGTAGAATTTCTCTTACTTCTGATTTGTGGACATCAATTGCCACTGATGGCTATCTATCCCTTGCTGCTCATTTTGTTGATAAAAATTGGACTTTACAGAAGCGTTTATTGAACTTTTCTTATATGCCTTCACCACACAGTGGTATTGTATGAATTGAGAAAATTAGTTCTTTATTAATTGATTGGGGAATTAAAAAAAATATATTTACAATTGCTTTGGACAATGTATCTGCGAATGATACCTTTGTTGGTTTGTTAAAGGAGAAATTAAATGACTCAAATGCTCTTTTATGTGGTGGCGAGTTTTTTCATATTCATTGTTGTGCCCATATTCTTAATTTGATTGTACAAGATAGGCTAAAAGAAGTTAACAATTCTATTGAAAAAACCCATAAAAGTGTCAAGTACATCAAAGGCTCTCAAGTAAGAAAGAAATTTTTTTTGGAAGCAATTAATTACTTAACATGCATGGAAAGAAAGGATTGAGGCAGATGTACCAACGCGATGAAACTCAACTTATCTTATGTTAGAGAGCTATCTTTACTATCACCGAGCATTTTGTTATTTACAATTGAGTGATTCCAACTATAAGTATTATCCATCAAAGGAAGCGTGGGAGAAGATTATGAAAATTATGAGATTTTTAAAAGTTTTCTATGATATTACTTGTGTTTTTTTCAGGAGTCAAGTATCCGATAGAAAATTTATATTTTCCATCTATTTTTATTGCATATATGACTATGAAAGAAAGCATTGAAGGGGATAATGTATTCATGAGAAAAATTACAATTCCAATGTTTGAAAAGTTTGACAAATATTAATCTAAATTCAGTATTATTTTAGCTATAGCTTTGGTGTTGGACCCCGCTATAAAATACACTTTTAGATTGGAGATATAAGAAGTTGTATGGCTCAAATTCACATGAGTTTGCAGAAGTTCGAGATAAATTATTTGAACTTTATAATGAATATGCAGCAAAAAACTCTAGTGAGCCATCAAGTCATCAAATTAGAACTTCAACATCACTGCCTATGACTGAGGGGTCTTGTAATTATAAAACACAATTGCTACAGGTTAGTTTAATTTAAATATTTTTAATTGATTTATTTATTGTTTATAATTTTATTCTTAATTACTTTTTATTTTAAATAGGAATTTGATTCTTGTGAAAGTGATGAATTTGGAATTACTTTGCGCAAGTCACCACTAGAGTAGTATTTAGATGAGTTAAGACTTGAAAAAACATTAGAATTGGATATCTTAGACTATTGGAAGATGAATAGTCAAAGGTTTCATATTCTTTCAATTATGGCTCGTGATATTCTAGCTATTCCTATTTCAACAGTTGCATCAGAATCTGCATTTAGTGGTGGTGGACGAATGCTTGACCAATATTGTTGCTCATTAAAACCATCTATTGTAGAAGCACTTTTATGTACACAAGATTGGTTATATGGAGAAACTGGTAAGTTAGTTAAGATATTTATTTTGGGCTATAGTTATAGTGTTATACTTTAAATATTTTTATATGTTGTCTAATCTCTATTTTGTAAATAAAAATAGAGAGTGGAAAAAAGGTGTCTATGGATGAACTCATTGAGGATGTGATGAATTTAGAAATAGGTGAAGATGATATTTCACTAAAAGAAAGTTGTAGTAGTGTAAAGTAAGTCATGTTATTATTTTAAATTTCTGTCTACTAGTTTTTATTAAACAATTAAAATAATCTACTGATTATATTTTTGAACTTTTGTAGGGCCTAGTAGGAGGTAAAAACTCAAGAAATTTTATGATACTCTTTTGAAAATTTTGATGTAAGATTAAAATTTTGCCTCCATAGTTTTATGCATTCAATATTTTGACTCTCAAGAAAACCTCCAATGTTCAAGAAGTTGTATAAGTAATTTTCTTTGGTTTTTTCTTCTTTTATCTGATTCTCTCTAGCATTTGCAGGATCCAAGATTTCAATGACTACTTCAAGATTGTGATAAACTCTTTTGAATGTGTTTATGTAATATTTAACAAATTAACTTATGTCAATGTGGGTATGGACTATGGAATGATGTGGTTGTAGACTGATAAACTCTTTGATTTTTTTTTCTTCTTTTATCCAATTCTTTTTTTTTTATTTAAGTTTTTGGATGATGTGGTTGTAGTTTATATGGTTGTTCCTCTATGGTAAGATGATCTGAACCTTGTCTTATAGTGATGTGGTTGTAGACTTATAGTTTTTGAATGATGTGGTTTTTCCTTCTCTAGTGACATATCCTTCTCAACCAGTAGGAATTTTGTAATTATTTTCAGAATCAACAATGATCTGAACCTTGTCATGCATTTAAATTTTCAGGTTTGATGGAATTGTTTCTACTGTTGCCTAATGCTTCAGTTGGTGGAAGATGCATGGATCTGGAAGCAAAAGAGAAGCTGGAGAAGAAGAATACAATGGCAAGGAGACATAGGTGATGAATAGTTAGTGAGTAAATTATGCGAGGTTTGGCTCACTTTTATACATTGGACAAGTCCAATTTGTGCTTTCAGATTTGGAGGAATTGTGTTCACGTTTTCATTTGTCTTGCAGATGCAATTGTTTCTGCTAACGCAATTGTTTCTGCTAATGCAATTGTTTATACTACTGCCTGCTGCTTTGGTTGTTGGAAGATGCATGGATCTGGATGCAAAAGAGTAGCAGGAGAAGAAGAATACAATAGCAAGGAGACATTGGTGATGAATCGTTAGTGAATAAATTATGCGAGGTTTGGTTGTAAATTCAACATTCTGAATGTGGTTGTTTTTATGTAATGTTCTTTTTTATGGAATGATGTGGTTGTATGTGGATTTTGACTTTTTTTTATTTAGGTTTTTGAATGATATGGTTGTAGACAGTAGACTTATATTGTTGATGATTTGTATGTTTTTTATAGTGTCGATTTGATTTGATGATGTGGTTGTTAAAATTTAAATACCCATTAAATTGGTCATTTTTCTTAGTTGTATCGTGTCATATCATATTGTGTCATATGACATGACCTATTTATTAAACGTGTTAATTGTGTCGTGTTGTGTAACCCGTTTAAATAAGTGAGTCGTGTTCGTGTTTTATACATTGACCCGTATAAATAAACGGGTTGTGTTTTGGTCAAGTGTAAATGTGTCATGGGTCAAGTATGACACGACATGAATATGACCTATGAACACGGATTGCCAGCCCAATGTATAAAGTTTATGAGAAGGGCAAAAGATGCTCTGTGAATAAGGGTGTCTGCTAAGTAGGTTCAATTTGAAAAACCAACTTGAAGTAATCTGAAATTTTCATGACCATGTTTAAAAATTTATTTAAATTATAACATTAATTTCTTTTATATAACAATAATATACAATATAAATATAAAATAAATTTAGTTTAACCTAGAACAAAACCAAACTATTTTAGGTTTTCTAAAAATTGATTTTACATTCATTTATATATTTTCAAATATCTAGATTAAGATAGTTTAGTTTAGATTGAACTAATTGGATAGCTTTCATAGTAGTTAATGATATTTGCTTCCGCATGACCTTAGCTACTATGACGGCCCCAACACTTATTGTGCCATATGGTTTTCTTGATTCTCATCCTTTGGTTTTTTTATAATGGGTATGCCATATGGTTTTCTTATGGCAAAGGTGGTTTTCATATGGCAGGTGTGCCATATATATATGATCATGTCTTGTCCAACATGGATCATTCGGACTTATATGCTTGTGTCTAATAATGCGGTACGTGGAGTTCCTAGGGATCAATATATGTGTACCTGGTGTGGGTACGATGTTAATATAGGGGGGGGGGGGGGGGGGGGGGGGGGGGGGGGGGGGGGGGGGGTGCGCCTATATCATAGTAGGTGTGTGGAGTTATTGAGTGAGGACTAGCACACGGTGTTGTCAATGGTGGGACTTTGTGCAATAGTTGCCGGGTGCACGTCACAGCCTAAAACAACCCAATAAATTTTTCTTTCAAAGAGCCTCTATGATTGTCTAGCAACAAACGGGGAGTGAGTTGAGTCTACAAATGAACTATAACAGGTGAAAGGTGCACTCAACCTCACTCTAATCTCAGCCAACGAGTTGGCCTCACAACAAGTTTGCACGAACCCAAACCTTCCCAACCAAACTCATACCTCTCCTCTCTTTTCTTTCAACCTCACCACTCTTATTTTGAACCCAGCTTCATATGAGCAAAAAGCACACATAGCAACAACCTCACTCTAATATCAACCCACGTGAGCGCCACTCGCCCTCGCCTTCTAGCATGTAGTTGCTGTCCAACACGTTGTCACCGTCCAGCCTTGCCGTCACCATTGACTCTACTGTTGTCGTCCCTCACCACCATCATCCTCTTGTAAGGGGGTCCCCTTCAAGGGGGAGCGCAAGGGGGTGAAACCCTAAAGGGGCGCATCTCAATAATTTCATAGCGGAAGCTAGGGTTTCCATGGATCATTTGAAG
>CM050438.1:70032348-70047693 GCA_027562315.1 Costus pulverulentus
CAACCTGAATAATAACCATTGCCTTTATAAACACAAGAGTTTATTACATGATACTTTTACAATCCCAAGGCCTCAAACATTAGCCTTAAGGGCATACCCCAACAAATAATGCTTCAATCTATGCCCGTTAACCTTAAACTCTCCTATTTCATTACTCCATATGTTTGCAGCTCCATAGGGGTAAGTTTTCTTCACCTAAAAAGGCCCAGACCATCGAGACTTAGGTTTACCAGGAAAAAGTCTCAATCTAGAATTGAATAAAAGAATAAAGTCACCCGGTTGGAACTCCCTTCTGAAAATATGTCAATCATGCCATCTTTTAGTCCTCTGCTTATAAATTCTTGCATTTTCATAAGCAGAGAGTTTAATCTCATCTAACTCGTTTAATTGTAACCTCTGTTTTTCACCTGCGTTCTTTAAGTCAAAGTTTAGTGCTTTAATTGCCCAGAACGCCTTATGCTCAAGTTCTACAGGTAGATGACAAAATTTTCCACAAACCAATTGTAGGAGACATACCTATTGGTGTTTTAAAAGCAGTCCGGTAAGCCCATAGTGCATTGTCAAGTTTGGATGCCCAATCTTTCCTCGTGCGCGACATTGTCTTTTCCAAAATTCTCTTTATTTCTTTGTTTGATATCTCAACTTGTCCACTTGTTTGGGGGTGATAAGGTGTTACAACTCTATGATTTACCCCATACTTTCTTAGCAAGGCTGAGAACTTATGTTTTATAAAATGTTAACCTCCATCACTAATCACTACTCGTGGTGTCCTAAATCGTGGGAAGATAATCTTTTTTGAACAGTTTAACAACAACTCTAGAATTGTTGGTAGGAGAAGCAAGAGCTTCAACCTATTTTGAAACATAATCAACTGCCACAAGTATGTATTTGTTACCTCCAGAAGATGGAAAAGGTCCCATGAAATCAATTCCCCAAACATCAAATATCTCAACCTCAAGAATAGTGGATAATAGCATCTCATGTCTCCTTTTAATTTTACCTGTCTTTTGACATCTATCACAAGATAAAATAAAGTTTATAGCATCTTTAAAAATTGAAGACCAATAAAATCCTGATTGTAACACTTTGAAAGCAGTTTTCTCAGTGCTAGCGTGCCCACCATAAGAGGATCCATGACACTGAAACAATATATCTGTGATTTCCTCTTCAAGTATATATCTTCTAAAAATGCCATCTGCACATCTTTTAAAAACATAAGGCTCATCTCAAAAATAGTGCTTTACTTCAGCCAAGAATCTCTTCTTTCTTTGATAACTTAAATCAGGAGAAAAAACCTTAGCTACTAGGTAATTTACTATGTCAGTATACCATGGGGCTCTGATTTGTTCAATGGCCAAGAGTTGTTCTTCAAGAAAGGAATCATTGATTATATCATTCTTTTCAGTATCTACCATTATCCTTGAAAGATGATCTGCAACAAAGTTTTTTTTATCCCTTTTTATCTTTAATTTCTAAATCAAACTCTTGCAATCCATCTAAGCAAGCGTGGTTTACTGTCTTTTTTCTGGATTAAATAACTCACTACTGCATGAACAGTGTACACCACCACTTTTGAGTTAATTAAGTATGATCTAAACTTATCAAAGGCAAACACTGTGGCTAAAAGTTCCTTCTCAGTGGTGGTGTAATTTCTCTGTGTCTCATCCAAAGTCCTACTAGCATAATGAATAACATAAGGTTTTTTCAATTTTCTCTGTCCTAAAACTGCTCCTATTGCATAATCACTTACATCACACATAATCTCAAAGGGAAAATCCCAATCTTGAGGCTGAATGATAGGTGCTGAAAACAAAGCTTTCTTTAATTCCTGAAAAGCTGACAAACAATCCTCACTTTCGCATAGCTCCCACTAAACTTGGGTACTATAAGACGAAGATTCTTTGTCCAAGTTAGGAGTTATCCACAACTTAGGCACGCATGAATCAATTCAACCTTTATTCCCTCACTTTCTGAACCAAGTTGCCCACAACCTGTGTACATAGTTCAAATTCCATCCTTAACCATCTGTGTCAAGTGGTTGACCTTGGACTGGATCCAAATCATGACTTCCACCCACTTGCCTCTTTATAGGAAAGACATTTCCAAGAAAAATAGCACTCGGAGCAACAATCACTTGTTCTCCTATGGGTCTATGGAAATCAGTATCCCTATATCACTTTAGGATACTCCACTTACACTTATCAGATCTTGATTCTAGGTCTCTAGAACCTCAGATATTGACCCAAATTCACACATCTTTAGATCTTGATATTAGTCAGGTCATCTCCTTTCTTGGCGATACATTTAAGATGGAATAAAGTTCAGTGTCAAAGAAGCTATCAGCATAACCTCAGAAGAAATATGACTTTCATTTCCGCCCACTAGAACCACCTACCAAAGTGTTCTAGGAGGTATGAGCTACAAGTAAATCTCATACTCATTATGATAGTCATCTATAGCTCAAGTACTCTTCTTCCAAGCTAGACTAAAGATTACCCATGAATTTCAATAAGCTGGTTCTATATGAATTCCTATCTTTTGACCTTTAGTCCCTTCACCTTTACTTAGTGAAAAACAATCATTTTCATCAACAAACAAGTCTTTGCCTATCTTTGACATCTCGAAAGAGGTTTAAGATAGTCAATCTCCAACAAGGAGTTTGAATCCAAGAATTCATGTACATGAAGTTAGTGGATGCATCTCTTGTTCATAATAAAATGTCTGAGTCAGAAGATTGGGATTTCAATATGAACCACTTATTAAATTCATTTTAGTTTTTTTGTTACCCCATTATTTTGCTCAGTGTAATGACAAGAGATTTGCAAATGAAAAGAATGCCAAATTCCTTTTATTCCAAAAACTTGACTCCCAAGGAATAGATATAATGTCAATTACATATTTGCAAAAATAAAACAATCCTATTAATGACAAACGAAAGAATAGCTTGGCAGCATCAATGCTCCAGCAGGATCTTCTTATTACCATCCATGTCCTATTTCTGTTGAGCACCTGAATATTTTTGCAAATATCAGTCTCACCATGCGGTATAGAATACCCATGTATAGAAATAGACAATATAGGATTTGGTAACAAAATTACCTGAGCCTGAAGATGAAGGGTTACTTCTCTTCATCTCTTTATGAGGATGATTGCGTCTTTGAGCCAATGGCCCTCTTGGCCATAGTTGAAGCACTTATTCTCCCTCACACTGCCTTTCTTCAGTGCCTTGGCCTTGGACTTGCACTTACCCCTTTTCTGCTTCTTATTGTCCTTGGAGACCATAAGAACAGACTTGGGTTTGGACTTGTCAATTTCCTTCTTGATCGTTTCCAGCAGTTTCAGCAGCTCCTCATGAATACATGCAATTTTATTCATATTGAAGTTAATGATAAAATATTTATAACTCGGAGGTAGTGACTGCAGGATCAGATCGTAGCCACATCTTAATCCATCAGGTGTCCTAGTCTAGTGAGATGCTACAAATACCCAAGCAACTTGAGTACATGTGGTCCCACTAGAGCATCTTCAGGCATCGTGCACTAAAAAGTAGCCTTGGATGTTTTAAACCTTTATGTTCTAGCCTGTGACTCGAATAGTTGCTTTAGATGCATGATGATCTAAAATGCATTCTGATGACACCAAAATTTATAGAAAATTATGTGTTATTTGATGGGTATTTTTGTGTCATATTCATTCTCTTTTGCTCATTTTTATGCCTTATTGATCAAATATTGCTGAATCTACACCATTTCTAGTTTTTGATCATTTTCAGGTAAAAAAGCATGATTTTTAGGCATTTTCAAGCAAATTCAGATGCATAGATGAATTCCCACCATCAAGAAAAGATCACAGATCAAATTTCACGCAAATTGGAGCTTCAGACCAAAATACGGTAGGGCCGTAATCTAAATTACGGTACCGTGGTTTCACTGTGCCTACAAAACAAACCACGACACTGCCATAATTTCCGAGCGCTGCTGTATTTTGGGATGATTTTGTATAGAACGTTTCCTATAAATTATGGCCCTGCCGTAATGAAAATCACGGGCCATAATTTGGGTTTAAATTCGTACAGAAAGTTTGGTAGATTTTATGGTGCTGCCGTAATGAAAATTACGAGCCGTATTTCGAGTCAATTTTTTACCCGAGAGATTTGAAGAAAATACGGCATTGCCGTAATTCATATTATGGTACCGTAATTCTGGGTAATTTCTTTACCAAAAATTTCTGCTGAAATTATGGCATTGCCATAATGGTTTTCACGGCCATAATTGTAACCTAGACTCGTGATTTTCACAAACTGTTTGAGGCCCAATTCTTGCTCGGATGATAACGGATGATCCAGGCCATCAATTGGTGATCTGTAAAAGGAGAAATACTGGTCAGATCGAGGAGGGGAGACACACATGAAAAGCCCTAATTTTGATCCACGATTCAGAGAGAAATCAGAACTTTCACTGTTGCCCTAGGTTTTGCCGCCGGGAAGTGTACAGTGCAACTCCGGCCGAGAAATTTGAGGGGAAGCTATGCCTAGAGGATCTATCCCAGAAGTTTCAGAGCACAAGGAGATCGATCGGAGGAGAAATCAATGAAAGAAGAGTCGATGCTATTGTTCATAGAGTAAATTACGGCTGTAATTTTCATTACAGACATGGTGTTATTTGATTTCCCTCTTTTTCTTCAATTTCTGAACCTTTGAAACTATGGTTTATTGTAATTCTTCTACTATGCTAGCTTAGACATCTTTTGAGACATGGGGGAGTAAGTCCCCTTAATTTCTTAATGACTAGATGAATTTTTACTTATCTCGTTAGGATAATTTTACCATGATAATTCTACTTATGTGACGATTGCCTTTAATTATCCTTAGATTCATTTTACCAGCATGATTTAGAGTTTTTGCGATATGAATCGAAAGGTGACTTGCGAAAACTTGGAACCCTAGAATTGAATGTTAGGAACTCATCGTAAGAAATTAGGTTGTTCTTATTTCTTGATTTTAGAAGTATATTGTCATGTTGATAATCTGAAACTAAGATTGAGTTATTGAAATAAACATGATGATACTGTGAGAAATCAAATATCAGATCATTGGAGAACCTTAAGTAGAAACTATGAAAATTATAGTATGAAAGTATGTAGTTTTCCCTTGAGATAATTGACTTAGGATTTGGATGCACGACAGTGATTTTTGAGTTCTTTGTCAATGATTTACTTATATTTAACATTGAATAAATCCTGCATGAGAGTGAGGATTGGTTCTTTGTAAATTGTATGCGCGAGAGTGAGATGATTTCTTTTTGAAGTAAATTATATCTTTATCATAATAAAATTAAACTGATGAATATCTATTTATATCTAGTCATGGAAATTAAGGTGGATGAAACCCTAGTCCCAGTCTCTCTCTCTGATATTTTTGTGTAGCTTTTCATAGTTTGCTTCATATTCTCAACTGACTAGCTAGTGAGAAATTGATTATTCGGTACTTGACAAACGAGGTCTCTATGGTTCGATATCTTCATTATTACTTCAAGTATCCGTGCACTTGCGGACACAACAAGTTTTTGGCGCCGTTGCCGGGGACCTTGGTTTTTGTCAATATGGAAGATATTGAAAGTATCGTTGGACTAGGTTTTGTTTATTTTCTGTTTATTTTCTATTCTTTTCTGCTTATATTGAGTTTATTTGATCCATCTACTTTGCATGCGTAGGAATCTTAGATCAAGACCTCTAGTTCCTTTTGATCCTGAGATTAACAAAACTCTTAGACTGCGCAGGAAACTTAGATTTGAAAGAAGACAAGAAGGAGAAGTAGTCATGGCAGAAAGAAGATCACTTAGGGACTATGCAGCCCCTAATCCACATGAGATACATTCTAGCATTGCTAGACCAGTTATTGAAGCTAACAATTTTGAAATCAAGCCTGCTTTTTTGTCTATGATCTAGCAAAATCAGTCTGGAGGATCTCCTCTTGAAGATCCTAATCAACACCTTGCTTTGTTTCTTGAATTATGTGATACAATTAAGATTAATGGCATTTCTAACGATGTACTAAAATTGAGATTGTTTCCTTTTTCTCTTAGGGACCGAGCACGTTCTTGGCTTCAAGCTCAACCTACCGGTACTTTCACCACATGGGAACACTTATCAAATACTTTCTTGATAAAATACTTTCCACCTAGCAAGACCATTCAGTTGAGAAACTAGATCACAAGTTTTGCACAGAGGGATGGCGAGTCTTTTAGCGAGGCATAGGAGCGTTTTAATGATTTACAACGGAAGTGTCCTCACTATGGCCTTGAAAATTGGGTTCTAATTCATACTTTTTACAATGGATTGCTTTATAATACCAGACTAACTGTTGATGCTGCTGCAAGAGGAGCTCTCATGAGCAAAACCATTGAAGATGCTTTCAAGTTGCTGGAGGAGATGGCTTTGAATCATAACCAGTGGACTACAGAGAGAGGAGTGCTGCATCGACCTCCTCAGGGTAAGAATGAAAGTGATAACTGGCGCACCATGGCTGAAAAGGTAGATTCTTTATGCAACAGATTTGATTCTTTTCAAATGCAAACTGTTGTAGTTTCATTTTCTGTTGTGTGCGATATTTGTGGTAATAATGGTCATTATTCTGAAGAATGTAAAGTCATTGCTAGTCAGGGTTCTGAACAAGTTAATGCTTTAGGGAATTTTAATTAAAGAAGAAACAATGATCCTTATTCTAGTACTTATAACCTTGGATGGAGGAACCACCCCAATTTATCTTGGAAAAGTAATAATCATATAGGGAGACGAACTGAGAATAGAAGATATCCACAAAAGTAAAATCAGAATCAAAACCAACCCCAGAATTCTAGTGTTGAGTCCATGCTTGAAAAGTTTATGGCTAATCAAAATCAATTCATGACAAACCAAAATAAGAAATTGAAGATCTTAAGGGAATGGTAAGCCAATTTGCTTTTCAAGTAGGATCATTAGCAGCCCACAATAAAATATTAGAGAACCAGATAGCACAACAAACTATCACATCTTACAGACCCCTAGGGAAATTGTCTGCTAAACCTAAACCAAACCCTAGGGAGCACTGTAATGCTATCATTAGTAGGAGTGGGAAGCAATTGAATGAACCAAAGGGTAGATTAAATGATAATGAAAAAGAGCTTGAGATTGAACATGATAATGAATTGGACTTGGAAAAATCTCCTGTGCATGAGCAGTCCCAAACTAGTTTGCCACCTCATAAGGGTGATGAACCTAAAGGTGATGAGCCATATCAGGTTGATGTTTCTAAATCTAGTTCACTTGCACCTTATAGGCCATCTATACCCTTTTCCCAGAGACTAGTGCAAACAAAATTAGATAAACAGTTTGGATAATTTCTTAATGTTTTAAAGAAGCTTTACATTAATATTCCATTCAGTGAAGCTTTATCTCAAATGCCCTAATATGCTAAATTTTTAAAAGAAATTTTGTCTAATAAGAGAAAGATAGAGGACAATGGTACTGTGGCTTTAACTGAAGAATGTAGTGCTATTATCCAGAATAAGTTGCCACCGAAATTAAAGGATCCAGGTAGTTTCTCTTTTCCTTGTTCTATTGGAAGTATGGCTTTAGACTGAGCCTTGTGTGATTTGGGTGCTAGTGTAAGCCTAATGTCATTATCTATTTGCAGGAAATTAGACATTGGCAAGCTTAAACCAACTTCAATATCTTTGCAACTTGTTGATTCATCAGTAAAGTACCCAGTTGGTATTCTAGAAAATGTTCTAGTTCAAATAGGTAAGTATTTCATACCGGCAGATTTTGTAGTTTTTGAGATGGAGGAAAGTCATAAGAATCCAATTATACATGGTAGACCCTTTCTATCCACAGCAAGAACAGTCATATATGTTAGGAAAGGAAAACTCACATTTGATATTTGTGAAAATATAAATGAGTTTGATTTAACAGATTCATTGAAAAAAGCATCATATTTAGGGTCATACTACAGTATTGATGTAATAGAAGATGTTGTTAGTGATATGCATAACTTATTTGATGAGCCCTCTAACATTGAGACTGACACTTTTTCTGAGAGTGTGAATAAAGGATTTCAGGAGAATGCTGATTCAAAATCTGAAAGGAGAAAGAAGAAGAGATAGAGAAGAAGAGAAAGATTGAAACTGCTTAAGAAAGAAAAAAGGTTATTGGGTAAAATTGGACACTGTTTCTTGAATGAGCCTTATGTACCTATAAGTGGAGAACAAAACAAAGAGAAGTCAGAATGGCAACTGAAGGCACTACCACGATCAAATCCGAGAATAGAACGGTCAAGCTAATGACCTTATTAGCGCTTCTTGGGAGGCAACCCAAGCACTCTTTCTTTAGTTTATTCTTTTTTATTTTACTTCATTTTTATTTTTCCTTTTTGAATTAATTTTTCTGCTCTTTTTGCAAGTAAAATCGAGTTTAGGCTCAAAATTACGGCACTACCATAATGCAAATTATGGTGTCATATTTACGGTTCATTTTCGAACAGTAAGTTTTGATGCTCTTACAGAACTATCGTAAGTATTTTTACGTGCTGTATTTTTGTTCCAAAATCTTTCTGAGAGTTTTATAGCTTTTACGGCACTACCGTAATCTTTTACACGGGCCGTATTTTTAATTTAAATATCGTAAATAATTCTACGGTCTGTATTTTTTTATATTGATTTTTAATTTTTCAAAAAAAAAATTTGATTGTTTTTACAGTACTACCGTAACCAATTTTACGGCACCGTATTTTTGAGCATTTTCTCTGCTGAGAGTTTCGAGTGTTTCACGACCGTGCCGTAACCATTTTTGTGGTACCGTATTTGCTACAGGTTTTAGACACGAGAGGTTTTTGAAAATTACGGTACTACCGTAACACTTTATACAGTACCGTGATTAGGGACATTTTTTGACTCGAGAGTTTGAGCCATTTTACAGTACTGCTGTATAGATATTACAGCCCATGTTTTTCGAACTTGCCATATTACGGTGCTCTCAAAATGGAAATTAAGGCCGTAATTCTATTGGCCCACGTGATTTACCCTATCGTTTTTAGAGTTTCTGTACCGTTTTTAGGGTTTTCCCTCATTCTCTTGTGCCGAACCTCCGACCTTTAGAGCACGCCGGTGACCTTTCCCGTCCAGCTTTGGCTACCGATTTGGTACTTTCTTACTCGATTTATCCGTTTTGGCAAGTTTTCATGAGATTTCCACCCTTTCCTTCATTTCTTTAAGTTGCTTGGTCGATTTCTGAAATCTTTGTTCGCATTTGCTCCTTAGATGGTAGGCGACCCTTCCTTGTTCGTTTTTAGAGGTTTTTGATCAGTTTTGGGAGAGTTTTTTAGCTTCAAACAAGCTAGATTAACCTTGTTCTTCTAATTTACTATTTTCCCCTATTTTCTCTAGCTAAATCTTTGGGTTTAAGCATGGAATTTAACTGATTCTCGTTCTTATGATGTTTGAGAGTGAAGATGTTGATTCCCTAGGAAGGTGATTACGTGATTTTTATTAGAGTTCAATTTTTGCTATATGTGTTCGAATTTTAGTTGCAGCTCTAGTTCAACTCTTGTACTTTAGAATGGCACCCAAGAAATAAGGCTGTGGTTTCAAAAATAAAAGGCAAGGGAACAGCTGAATCTTCAACCCCACTGAATCCCTATGGCATAATTTTTAGGGATGAAATTCAGGAGGTGAGATACAACAAATTGGTAGAGAGGAGAGTTGTAAATACGAAGTATGCTGATTGGCATACCTTGGAGCCGTTTGGGCTTTATGAAGATGTGTTTTGGATGTTCGATCAAATCAGAGCGAAGAAGTTTTTCCAGATGACCCCATAGAATTATTTGCCCTTGGTGTTGGAGTTTTTGAGCAGTATAGATATGGACTTACATGAGTTTACTGATAGACATGTTGAAGGTGAGATCACCTTCCACATAGCTAACATTGACAGGAGACTCACCATGAGAGACATCAGGACTATATTCCATTTAGCACCTGGAGGACACACATGTGTATCGCTTGGGCTTGTAGAGAGTGTATTTTGGAACCAAATTTCTTCAGAGGTTCACTTTTCAATAGTAGCAGCCAGAGCTTCCAAGATTACCAACCCCTGTATCAAGTATGCACGCAGAGTTCTTGCCCACACAGTTTTTGGGAGAGGAGACAGTGATGGCATGGTGAGACAGACTGAACTTTCCTTCTTATGGAGTATTTTATATGGATATCCACTGGATGTTGCATTTTTCTTTGTCAAACATATGGATAAAGTGGCAAGGGCAAAGAAAGAAGCCATTGTGATAGGTGGTTTCATTACACCTATAGCTTTGTATCTTAATGTTGAACCTTATGGGATTAAGGTGGCCAGAGGAAATTCTAGATTGGACATGGAGTCATGTATGGCCATGAAGATGATTGTTGGAGATGGTGACATCTTCTCTTTGGTTCTTAGATCAGGAGGTCAGAAATTGCCCTTGCCCAACATTGAGAAAACCTCTGTGAAGAATCAAGCAAATTGGAAGCTGACTCCTAGCGACGCCGATTATGCTATGCCACCCCCTCTTGATACCGTACCACCACCACCCACCTGGGGTGGTGGAGATGACCCATTTGGTATGAGTATGGATCCATCATCCCAGGGTGCTTTAGGGTCCTCACATCGAGCTACAAATAGAGGATGGTCTAATGCCTTCGAACCAGGGTTTCAGGCTCTCTTCGCTCAGATGTACCATTAGGAACATCGCATGGAGAAGGTGCTTGATTCTATGGGGAGGATGTCTGACCCCATGCATCACATTCACTAGGATATAGAAGAGTTAAGTAATTACATGGAAGAGATGGGAAACTTTCTCTATGATCATTTTGGTTTTGAGGACGCCAGGAGAGGTGGAGTTTATGGAGGATATCAGGGAGAGCAGCAGGACGATCCCATGGATGCAGCTGCCGAGGACATAGAGGAGATTAGATCTGATGATGATGAGTAGAGTTTTGTAAGTATCTCTTTCCTTACTTCTTTGCATTCCATTTTCCTTATTTTATTGATGTTTCATGGTCATTATATGGAAAGATGACTCCTCTAAACTTTTTGTGTCCGCCATCACTATCTTTCTTGCTCTCATTTGATTGCTTAATCATTCGATGTGGTTGTATAATATTTTGATATTGATATTGATTTTGATTGGGTTGTATTATACTTGATGATATTTTGATATTGAGCACCTTGTGGAGGTGCATATTGTTCCATGATGACTTGTATGATTTTAATTCTGAATGAGTATATGCTATTCTTGTTGATATGATTATTTTGTGGCCTAGTCTGTTTTTGAAGAAATTCTTGTTGATAGTATGATTTTCTTGATGGAGAATTTGTTCATGAATGTGATTAGGACTAGACCTATTATGTTGAATTTATTTCTCTAATATACATATGCCTGATGGAGTTTTTCTTTAATTGACGAATAAAATTTTGGGTAGACATGTTATTTGATGAATTTGATTTAAAGTGAAGCTACTTCTTTAAATAAAATTAGCATATGAGTATGATTTTTGAATTGATATTGATTGATTAATTTAGTTGATGTTCATACTATTTGCTATTTGTTGGGAAGAAAGATTCCATGATCGAAATAAAGAGAGTGATGACTCCCTTCCTTGGCACTACGCAAAATTGGCAGTGGTACCAAAGACATGGGTTGAAGTCAAAATGAGAGAAAAAGAAAAAAATTCTAGAGAATGACTCCTTGTCTTGGCACCATATTGATTTGTGATGGTACCTAAGTTAAGAGTTGAAGTCCAAAAAGAAAATGCATGTATCTATGTGGTTACATAACTTGGAGAGAAATCGTTTCATATTAACTCCGCTATCTTTGGTAAAATTATTCCTACTAAAAAGATATGAGTTCTTTTACATTGGTTATGTGATCAGTGTACTCTAACTTCGTCACCAGAAAAAAAGTGGTAATAGAATTAGAGAATGTGAATGATGCATAAAAGGGAGGAACAAAAAAAATTATGAGTGGAAAAAGATCTTAGAAATCCTATTCCTGTAAACAAAAGTATGATAGTTTTGAACTAAAACTTAATCTTGAGATTGAAATTCTACTTATTGTACAAGTTGCGAAGTCTTATTTGATTAAGTTATAGATCTTGAGAATTGAATTGAAAGGATGACATGTCTATTTGAAATTTTGTGAAACAACTGGAGAAATTTTTCATTGGTGATTGTATTTTAGAAATTTATTCTTCACAAGAAAGTCTTTTCTTTTGATCAATTTTTGATTTTGCTTGAGGACAAGAAAAGTTTAAGCCTTATGTATTTGATGACACCAAAATTTATAGTAAATTTTGTGCCATTTGATGGGTATTTTTGTGTCATATTCATGCTTTTTTGCTCATTTTTATGCCTTATTTATCAAATATTGCAGAATCTACACCTTTCTATTTTTTTTTATCATTTTCAGGTAAAAAGGCACGATTTTTAGGTGTTTTCAAGCAAATTCAGATGCATAGATGAATTCCCACCATTAAGAGAAGATCACATGTCAAATTTCACGCAAATTGGAGATTCAGACCAAAATACGGAAGTGCTGTAATCCAAATTATGTACCGTGGTTTCATTGCACCTACAGAACAAACCACGACACTACTGTAATTTCCGAGCGCTGCCGTATTTTGGGATGATTTTGTACAGAAAGTTTTGTATAAATTACGGCTCTGCCATAATGAAAATCATGGGCCGTAATTTGGGTACAAATTCGTATAGAAAGTTTGGTGGATTTTACGGTGCTGCCATAATGAAAATTACGAGCCGTAATGAAAATACGGCACTTCCGTAATTCATATTATGGTACCATAATTCTGGGTAATTTCTGCTGAAATTACGGCACTGCCGTAATGGTTTTCACGGCCGTAATTGTAACCCAGACCTGCGATTTTCACAGACTATTTGAAGCCCGATTCTTTCACAGATGATTGCAGATGATGTAGGCCATCAATTGGAGATCCATAAAAAGGGAAATACTAGTCAGATCGAGGAGGGGAGACACATGAAAAACCCTAATTTTGATCCACGATTTAGAGAGAAATCAGAACTTTCGCTGTCGCCCTAGGTTTCGCTCCCGGGAAGTGTAGAGTGCATCTCCGGCTGAGAAATTTGAGGGGAAGCTACGCCTGGAGGAGGAGAACATACCCTATAAGTTTCAAAGAGAAAGGAGATCGATCGGCGGAGAAATCAATGAAAGAAGCGTCGTCGCTACTGTTCATAGAGTAAATTACGGCTGTAATTTTCATTACAACCATGCTGTTATTTGATTTCTCTCTTTTTCTTCAATTTCTGAACCTTTGAAACTATGGTTTATTGTAATTCTTCGACTATGCTAGCTTAGACATCTTTTGGGACATGGGGGAGTAAGTCCCCTTAATTTCTTAATGACTAGATGAATTTTTACTTATATCGTCAGGATAATTTTACCGTGATAATTCTACTTATGTGACGATTGCCTTTAATTCTCCTTAGATTCATTTTACCTGCATGATTTAGAGTTTTTGAGATATGAACCGAAAGGTGACTTGCGAATACATGGAACCCTAGAATTGAATGTTAGGAACTCATTGTAAGAAATTAGGTTTGTTCTTATTTCTTGATTTTAGAAGTATATTGTCATGTTGATAATCTAAATCTAGGATTGAGTTATTGAAATAAACATGACGATACTGTGAGAAATCAAGTATCGGATCGTTGGAGAACCTTTAGTAGAACCTATGAAAATTATAGTATGAAAATATGTAGTTTTCACTTGAGATAATTGACTTAGGATTTGGATGCAGGAAAGTGATCTTTGAGTTCTTTGCCAATGATTTACTTATATTTAACATTGAATAAATCCTACATGAGAGTGAGGATTGGTTCTTTGTAAATTGTCTGCGTGAGAGCGAGATGATTTCTTTTTGAAGTAAATTATATCTTTATCATAATAAAATTAAACTGACGAACATCTATTTATATCTAGTCATGAAAATTAAGGTGGATGAAACCCTAGTCTCAGTCTCTCTCTCTCTGATATTTTCGTGTAGCTTTTGATAGTTTGCTTCATATTTTCAATTGACAAGCTAGTGAGAAATTGATTATTCGGTACTTGACAAATGAGGTCTGTGGTTCAATATCTTAATTATTACTTCGAGTATCCGTGCACTTGCGGACACAACACATTCTGATCCTCATACTGCATCCGCAACTCAGATAATATCGTAGCAAACATATGGCAGCCAATATCCAGGGCGTCATCCTGATGCTTGTGAAAAGCTTTGCGTTCAGCTATGAGGGCTGAGGATGACGGTTGAGGAGGAAGTGCTTGCTCTAAGACATACAACTTCTTCTCTTGCTTTAGGACTATCCTCAAGTGTCGGTACCAGTCCATGAAGTTAACTCCAGTCAACTTCTCCTTATCCAGGATGGAACAAAGTGACAGTCTGCTGTTGTTATTGCTTGTAGAAGCCATCTACAACACAAACAAGAGCAGATCTGTATCATAATTCAATCATTTATTCTGGCCTTTTATAAATAATTATTTCTCACTATTTTATTCGAATCAATAATCCTCAAAAATCTATCGAGAAGTCGCTCGACTTCCTTAGTGAGATGGGATCCTCATTTCGTATACGGCCTTGCGTCCCACGACGGTGGGATGTACTGCACAAGGTGACGCATGCTTCCTGAGGTAGGCTCGCCGGCCAATTGCTACTTGGCAATTCCCCTTCTCAAGACCGTTTAGGCACTTTGTGTCCTGCGAGGGCTAGATATAGTACAAAGCCCTAATCACTTGAGGCTTCCTCTAGAAATTTCATAATCTGAACTATCACATATGAAAATCCTAGTCAAATTGGACTTGAGCGTTATACCCAGGGTCAACAATTTCCTTACGAAAGGCGCGTCCAGAGTTTTAACCGGACAAGGGAAATTATTGTCACCACACGCCTCCCGAAGATAGATGGGTGTGTCCCATGAGGGTGGGAAACAATGTACAACACCATCGATCGATAGTTTGATGAGAGTTACGCATCAGAAGGCTAAGGAATAGGACTTGATATAATTTTGTGAGGATTTTTGTGGTCTCGGCACCATGAATTTTTATCTTATTCTACCTATATAGGCACTCAATCCTATGGTGGAATAAAACAAAAAGGTAGTAAAGGCATGATAGAGGGCACCTAGGTAAACTAGGATGCACCATGGTGTTGGTGTATATGCCCTACAGACCAATGTATGGACATGGTCAGGCATTGCTTGAATGTACTTTGATAGAATTAATGAAATTGATATAATCAATAAAGGCATGGT
>CM050438.1:70056003-70078912 GCA_027562315.1 Costus pulverulentus
TTGGGCTTGACGAGGACGTCAAGTCTTAAGTGGGGGAGATTGTAATACCCCGAGTATAGTCCCACATTGCAAGTGGGAGAAACTATTATATGGTATATAAGGCTTAGTAAACAAACTATTTATTAACTTGGTGAGCCGATTTGCAACGTGGCCCAATTTATTAAAATGCTTAAGCCCAAGTTAACAATAGCAAGCCCACTAACCCTTATATACTATATAATGTTTGCTTCCACTCCCAATGTGGGACTAAACCGGGGTATTACAGTTAGGTCTGTTTGGGGCTTGTCACCTGTGTCAAGCATTGAACATCCTTTAGCATGTGATGGTTCATTGCGTTGATTAGGCTATGACCACATCGCTTGTTTACTGTTTTTCAATATTTACTAAAGTATGCCTAGTTGTGTTTTATCCTTTTGTTATCACTATAGGATTGCATGCCTGTAATGTTAGACAAAAGATAAAACTAAGAAGATGAGACCTCAAAAACCCTCAAAATAATATCGAGTCTGTAGCCTTCTGACGCGTAGCCCTCGACAAGCTATCGATCAGTGGTATTGTGCACTGTTTCCCACCCTAGTGGGACACACCCACTTATCTTTAGAAGGCGTGTGGTAGCAATGGTTTCCTGAGTCCAGTTAAAATCCTGTACGTGCCCTAGCAAGGAAGCTCGTTGGCCCTGGGCATAATGGTCAGGACAGACTTGACTAGATTTCATATGTGGTGGCCACATGATGGAATTCTAGAGGCATCCTCGAGAGGTTAGGGTTTTGTATTGTTCCAGCCCTAGCTGGGCACGAAATGCTTGAACTGTCTTGAGAAGGGGAATTGCCCTGGGGGCAATCGGCGGGCGTGCCTACCTTACGAAGCATGAGTCACTTTGTGTATCTCATCCCACCCTAGTGGGATGCGAAGCCTCGTGTGGAATAGGGATCCCATCTCACAAGGAAATCTCAGATTTCCCGATTGACTTTGTGGGTTGTCAATTTGAATGAAATAGTGGGAGCCATAATCATTTAATGCAAGTCCAGATTAAATGATTTGAAGTAGTACTAATCTGCTATCTTGGTTGTTGTAGATCAATGGCTACGAACAATAGCAGAAGGTCACTGCGATCTATCTTGGAAAGGGACAAGTTGGTTGGATCCATCTTGATGGACTGGTATCAGAACTTGAGAATTGTCCTTAAGCTCGAGAGGAAGCTCTATGTCCTTGAGCAGCCTATTCCAGAGCCACTTCCATGCTCGGCCTCAGCAGCTGAGAAGGATGCTTTTTATAAGCATCAGACTGATACTTTGGAGGTTGCTAATTTGATGCTAACCAACATGTCGCCTGAATTTAGAGGGCAATATGAATCTAAGAGTGCTTTTGAGATTATTTTTATTTATTTTTTGTATTTTTTCTTTATAGTTAGTTTATTTTATTTTTCTCTTTTTGGATTAACACGACGTATGAACAAGAGAACTCATAAATCACTAGACTAGATATGTTATGCTTTAATTTGCATTTCCTGTTTTACACTTCGTATTTTTGAATTTTATTGCATAAATTGAAAATATGATGTTTAACCAATGTCAATGGTCAAGTCAGAGGTATTTGCCACCGATAATGACAAGAGAATATGGTACGGATGCATTACAATCACTTGCAGCAAAGGTAAATTCCTTTATTCAACAAACTGATTATTTAAGCATGCAATATTATAAGTTGAAATCTATTAATTGCTATATTTGTGGATATCATGGGCATCATTATATTGAATGTCAATTAGGGATTCCTTCAGGCTGTAACTCATGCCCTAGTACCTATAATCCAAGTTAGGAGAACCATCAAAACTTATTTTATTAGAGTGACCCAACACTTATTCTACGATCAAACTTTAGTCAACCTTAAGAATCCAACTTAGAAGCGATGCTTGAAAATTCTATAGCTGATATGACCAAACAAAGTGAGGGATTTTATAGTATGATTTATGGCACTAATAAAACTGACATAGAAGAAGGAATTCATGATGAACCTGAGAATTTTGTAGTGTTAGAACAATCATTAGTCATGACTCTTGATTATGATCTCCCTTCTTCAAATTTTAATGATTTTGAAAATTCTAAATACCCCGTTAACCTTCCCTCAACACTTTACAAGCCATCCAGTTCTCTCTCACATAACATAGTGCCTTGCAACACATATATTTGGGACACATTTGAAGAGAATTTTAAACTTTTGGAGACTTGTGAGAAGAAGGATGAAGAATTTGAGGAGCCTCAAGTAAGAATTAGTGAGATAGATGGCGATGAATTTGATAGTGTTTGGATGATCCCATTGAAGAGAAAGAAATTGAGGAGGAAGAGGATCCTGTGTATATTCTACCACCATCACCATATGAACCATCAATTCCTTTTCTCCAGAAAAATCCATTAGGAATTTGCATGATAGATGATAAAGAGGATAATGATGATGAGGTAGCTGAAATATTATTTAATTCAAATCCAACCACAGGTACCCAAAAGATGATAACACATACGATTCTTAATCACATTGATATTGAGGTAAGTGAAAAACCCAAATTAAAATTTGAAAACTTTTTGATCAACCACAGGTATGAATTTTTGGATTTTAATTCTAATCTTCTTCCAATTGCTAATATAAATCTAAAGGAAGAATGCATGATATTACTTTGGGATAAATGCAAAAAAATTATTAAGTATTCTCTACATTACTTTAATTTTTATTTTTGTTTGCATGTACTAGTCACTGCGACATGCATCCACCTGTTTAACTGGATATATACTTTGGTGGGTACACTCATGAGACGGAGGAAAAGCAGAAGATTATATGCTCTCTACTATGCCACTAATTCACCAACTCTACCATGACATGAAGCTATGGTCAAGCTAACGACCTTAAACAAGCGCTTTTTGGGAGGAAACACAAATTTTTAACTTTTACTACTCTTAGTTTTAGTTTTTGATTTTCTTTAAATTTTTAGGAATTTTTTCAACTTGATTTGATGAATTTTTATTGATGAAAACTTTTTTAATAAGTTGTTTTATCTGCAGGAATTTTTGGAAAATTTTTTACTTGAAGAACAAGTGTCAAACGAGACATTCATGTGTGTGGCCTGAGTCCCTCACGGGCCGTGAATGTTGCGTCTGAAGGAAACGCGAGATGGCCAAAGTTCATAGAAAGTTTCACGGTCATGGTCGTGAGTCACTCATGGGCTGTGAATTTTATTTTGCAAAGGGATTTAAAGAACAGAAACATTCACGGTCGCAGCCGTGAACGATTTACGGGCCGTGAAGACACAGTTTTACACATTATGGGCTGAAGTTAGGGT
This sequence comes from Costus pulverulentus, assembly GCA_027562315.1. Classification (NCBI taxonomy): domain Eukaryota; kingdom Viridiplantae; phylum Streptophyta; class Magnoliopsida; order Zingiberales; family Costaceae; genus Costus; species Costus pulverulentus. Next base: position 70,059,335 of record CM050438.1, read on the forward strand.
TCACTCCTACACTCGTAAATCTTGATTTTCCGTTGATTCCTTCCACCTCAAGCGATGAATCTTTATTTTCAACCATCCTCCACCTCCGGCGAGTGTTTTTTTGACGATCTTTCAACTGATTTTAGTCAGATTTCATTAGGAAGCGATGGACAATCACAAGAACATGAGTCTCGTCATTGACGCTCAATTTTTCGCCAGATTTCTTCAGAATTTGTGAGAAAACTTCATCCAGCTTTACTCTTTGGCTTCTCCATCTGATTTGCAAGCTTTCACGGTTGATTTCAACTTGGATTACATTGATTTGCTGGGAATTTGTATACTGATTTGGGCAAAAAGTTTCCTGAGCTACTGTAGCTTGCTATACTTTGCGAAATCTATATATATTGTGTGTTGATTGTTGAGAAATTATGTGACCAAGAAGATCGATGATAGGTAGACAGTATGGGGCAGTTAGAAAAATTAGAAGACTAGGACCCTATCCTCCACGGTATCCGAGCCACTACACATGAGTTACCAGATTTGCTAGCTATTACACCGAGAGTGATTCATATTCTTTGTGAGTTTTAATGGTTTTATTATTTTTTTATATATACATCGAGGGCGATGCATACTTTTCTTTGTGGGATGAGGCATGTGCAGTTTTCATTAATAATTGTGGATTGAATAATGAGTATATGCAACAATTTAAGTCTAGGGTGTCTTCGTGTATTTTGCTTATCTTTGAGATTTATTAGGTGTGTATTTTGATTGTTCATGATTTTTAAGGATATACAAGTTTATTTTATCCTTAATTTTAGACTTAGGAAACATTTTAAGTGACTGATTTGATGACTTAGGGAATTTTTAAAATTTCATGTAGACTTAAATTGTTGAGTAAATTCAATTCTAGTATTGATAAAATGCATATGTGAATGTTATATGTTCATACAGCACGTGCCTAGTATCTTTGTACTTAAAGTTTAATTTATCTATTTTTGCTTGATGGAAATTTTTATGAATAGAAAATTGGTGATGTTTCTTTAAATTGAGATTTGCTCCAACTCTTCTAGTTGAGTGATCTAAAGTCATGAGTTATATTATACCACGAGTTGGTATACTTTAAATCTGTTGCGATCAAGTATCGATAACGATTTAAATACTATGCCACTGACCAGCTTTCTCCAGAAAATGTAAAAGAAAGATAAAAAAAGAAGAGAAAAAAAGAGAGAAAAAAAATACTTTTTGAGAAAAAGAGAAAATCTGTAGGTTAAGTGGACAACTCCGCTGACTTTATGATTGCGACTATGAGTTAAATTATACTGCTATATGGTATACTTTAAATAATGTTATGACACTAACAAGAAAGGGAATATAACCGTTTAGACCAAATTGCTCTAAAAATCTCTCATCTTTAACATCACTGAGGTTCTTGAAATAAATTTGTGTCTATTGAGTAAGATAGATTTATTAAGTTTAAAGTATATAATATTTAGTGTGAGAAAAATGAATACTATGACATGAATAGTGAATTTTATCTTTCTTGGATTGTAACCTCTTGGAAAATTTTCTCTATTATGATTTTTCTTGAATTACTTGAGTTTGAAAGGTTGATAGCTTAATTTGTGGACTAAGGATGCTATTAGGGGCAAAAACAGTTGAGAAATCCTAATATTTACATTCTCTATACATATCAAAATATTGCTTGAGGACAAGCAAAGCTTTAAGTCTAGGGTATTTTGATTTGTTGCATTTACATCATGTCTTTGCCTGTGTTTTATATGATATTTAGGCTTAATTTCATAATTTTATACTAATTTTTAGTGTTTTTACTTCACTTTGTATGAAATATTCACTTTTCTTGGTTTTTTAAAAAAAGCAGGTAAAATAGCATAAAATGATGGGTTTTGCGAGTTTTAAGGACATAGTATGATTCCCAAGCAAAATATGAGGTCGCACATCAAATTTGGAGTGAAATGGAGGCTAGACACAATATTCATGGTTGCACCTGTGAATCATACGTGAGCCATGAATATCACTCAACATGATTGATTTTATAAGTTTTGATACCACGAGGTGATTCGTGATGAAAAGGCGAGGCCGTATGTCAAATTTGAAGCAAAATAGAGGTCAAACGCAACTTTTATGGTCGTGGTCGTAAATATATTCACAGGCTGTAAATACATTATGTGCAGTAAATAGAAACTTTCACACCCGTGGCCATAAATAGTTTATGGGTCGTGAATATTTATGCCCCTTCACGTTTTTCACTTGATTCGACCTCGAATCGAGTCAGAATTGAACCAAACTTTACAGAAACCTTCCTAGATGGGTTCTACATTGATTAAACTATAAAAGGAAGGATTTTGGAGGCTTTAAGGGGGCTTCTATGCACGAACATGAACAGAGTTGGTGGCGAGGGCAAAAATCAACTTTTTGTGCAAAATTTGAGTAGGAAGATCACGCAAAGGAGGAATTGGACATTCCATCTTCATCTCTAGATCGAGGATAAGGATTTCCAATTACCCTTCTAGTGTTTTCTTGTAATCTTATTGAATTTTTATGCAATTTTCATCGATGAACATGTTGCTCGCTTTGAACATGAGTGTGTAAACTTATTTTCGGGATTAGGGGTGTAGCCCACTGACATTCATGAATTATACATTGTATTTTTACTCTTTGTCATGATTATTATAGTGTTGATTTGATTAGAATTGTATTTATTTACGTGATTTACTATGGTCAAGTATGTTTACGTCTTAGACGTTGCAAAAAGGACCGGGAGGTAAATCTCAACGTCATAGCTATTCTTTTCAAACCTACGAATCCAATCACGAGAGTAGCTTGGATTTATTTGAAGGATTTCATGATTTTTCATAGAACTTAAAGGGTCTATTCATGTTAATTGTCACGAGAATAGGAGATTGATATGAATAGATACCGGATTACGCTTCTAGAGAAGGTAATATGTACATTAGGAAAAATCTCTTTCAACACTATAATTTTTTGTTCAAAGAATTTATTTTGTTATAATTCATAATTGTCAATATGGTGAAACCCCGAGTCTTGACCTTTTGCATATTGATTTAAACCCTAAAACTACCTTTTTGTTTTCTAGTACTTGAAGCTTCCAAACAAAGACACAATTTGAATCGTCTAGCTATAGATCGACCATGTAATCGGTACTTGACCGCTAGATCCTCATTGGGAACGATGATCTTTTTATTACTTCGATAAATCCATCCACTTGCAGACACATCATGCATATGGGATTAAGGATTTGATCATGATAATTAATTGGATAATTCCCTTAATTAAAGCTCTAATCACCTACACCTTCCTTATACCCAAACTGCCTCTTCATCCTATTTAAAGACCCTAGCCGAACCCTCTTGTGTACATCTTCTCCTCTTGGTGTGGACATCAAGTGGGGCAAAATCTAGGGCTTCTTCTTCAATCAAGGCCGCAATTCTTCTTCCTTCTTTCCTCCTTGGCCCAAGCAAAGGCAAGACTTGATGGCTTCTTCCTTCCTTCTTCATCCTTGGCGCATCCTCTGTTTGTGGTGGCACAAGTGATCTAGGAGGGCTCTCCCTTGGCGTACATCTTGTTCTCAAGGCTAGCACCGGGCGTGGAAGTAGAGAACTCAAGCATCGGCTGTGTGTGAGACTGTAGAGGGCGCACACTTGAGCACCTACATCACTTCTCCATCTATTGCTTTGAGGTACTATCTCTACTCACCGTGTCGACTCCCTCACTCGACTCGATATTCTGGGTGTTTGGGACTCGCTTATTTCGATGATTTGCTTCTGCTATGTATGTAATAAATTTTTAAAATCCCCAAGGGTTTCGCAACAGTGGTATCAAAGCGACTAGTGAGACTCGAATGATGTTTTATGCTTTGATGGTATGCTCACATGCCAACTGTATTTTTCTTAAAATTGCATATGGCTTAGGGTTTTTCAAAGTAGGAAAATTTGTAGGTTTCTTGTTCATAACTTCTATTAGATTTCTTTTGGTTTTCTACTTTCTTCACATGATTGGGAGAGAACCATATGTGGAAGAAATAATTTCTCCTCTCATAGTGGGATAGACCCACTATGTGAGACTTGTTGACATTATGCAGGGCAAGGACTAGGTGATTGCCCTAATCTAAGCAAGTTATGGATTGCAAGAAGGGCAATGGGTATGCCACTTGTAGACTCCTGAGAGAAACAAAGAATCAAAAGATTTGTGATAAGAGGTTGAGGAAAAGAGACATGTTTTGATGAAAAATTTAAATTCAGATTTTATGTTTTTCATGACCATATAGAAAAGCATGAGATAAGTATTTTATTTGTGCATGGTGTTGTGGTCATAGTCAAGTCCCTTATATGCTTGTGATATATTTGTGTAAGGCCTACGATGCCACTCTTTTTCATTTTTATTTTGTAAATTGAAGATCAAGGAGCGCATCCTTCATAATGTTATGGCATTGGAGCAACTCTTGGTGGCGCATCTTGGATGGTGGCACAAAGAGCAAGGCATTGGCCGAACCCTTCAAGGGCAAGGCTATGATGAGCATTTTATAAATGATTTTTTTACAACCGAACCTTGATGAGCATCATGGCCATAAAAAGTTTGATAGGAAATTTGACATATTTTTCATCGAGAAGATCATGGTCTGTCCATGACTAGATTCATGGTCATGATAAACATATCAAAAATCCACAGGAAGGTTCACAGATAGCTTATAACTAGCTTCATAGTCGTGACCAATTTGCTAATTTTTCACATAACACTTCACAGCCTACCTGTAACTAGATTCATGGCAGTGACAGACTTTGTAGAAACTTATATAACACTTCAAGGCTTGCATATGACCAAATTCATGGCCATGAAAGAGGCTGCTGGATGTGATTCTTATTGATTAATTTGAAGGGTTTTTTATGGAGATTTGTGAGGGAGATGAAGGGACACTTTCCTATGAATAAAGGAAGCGTTTAGAGCCATTACTAGGGTCAATCTATTGGAGAATGATAGGAACATGTGAGCAGACTAGGAGTAGTGACAAAATTAAAAAAGGGGATTTTTTCTAGCAAAGCTTCACACATTTTCTCATTGATCTTAAGAGGATAGTTTGTTGCTTCTTCTTCATATTGTCCTCCTTTTTGTATTTTGATTATTGGAACTCTGATTCAAGGGAAATATGTGATGAATAGTTTTATTATGTCTACTTAAGCGTTTTTATTCAGGACTTGGGGTGTAATCCTATGCTTGGATTTTGATTTTAAACTTATAATTTTAGTCTTTGTCTGTTCTATTTTTATTTATTTGATCTTTGCTATGTTATTTTCTTATATTTACATTATCCATGTATTTATATGTTTATATCGTTGCGAGAAGGATTGAAAGGTGAATTATGACATTGGAACTATGTAGATCAGACTTGTGTTATTCTATCACGAAAGTAGATAGAATTCACGGGAGGACATTTAGATTATCCTTCTGTTCATTAGTCTATTCAGCTCGGTATGCCACAAAAGTAGGAGACCGATCTGAATAGATACTAGGTTATACCACCGAAAGGAGGTAACATATACCTTCAGATAAGTCCTTGAATATTTTAGATTGATTATGTTATTATTACCATATTCTAATCCAGATCTATCATTGTGATGAACCCCAATGTCCTGAATTTTCTCGATATTGCAATTATCTCGTAACTCTTGTTTAACAACCAATCTGACACATTTACAGTTAGGAAAATAAAAAAATATATATATTTAATGTTAGCCTTTATTGCTAACGTTTGTAATGTTAGCAACTAACATTATTTATAGCCTTAATAAAAGGCTCAAAATCTCATAGAGTATGAGATTTTTGGGGCCTCTTTGATGCAGGGGCATCTAAAGCACTATGACGGTCCAAGCGCATCAAGAAACCACCAATCAGATTTGGACATCAAGCTTGATTTCTTTTACTAGCTGATCGCATTTTGCACTTTACTTTGTTTTTTTGCTTTCAAGTTCTAGACTAGGATTAGCCTAGGTTTTTATTTTCTTTGAGCATGTTTTTAATTTCCTAGATTATGTAGTAGGTTGTTTCTAGCCTAGGATTTTATATGCACCTGTACTTGCACTACAAGGCACCCTAGCTCCTCAACAAGTCAACCTCAAAATCAACATCAAAGTCAACATCTTCAAGTCAACATCAAGCCAACAATCAAGTCACCCACATAGACGCTTGCCCACAAGTCAACACCAACATCAAGTCAACATGCAGGATCCTACTACACTCGGCTGAGTTTCCAAACCAGCACACCTCTTCACGCATACAGCCATCAGTCCACCAACATGCGCAGCCAGAGTCACCTCCTCACAAAGGGGTGCCTGCACTTGCTGTCCAATCAAATTCTAGCATGCCTCTTTGCAGCTTTCAACGCCACGCCTCCTTACCGTTTCCAACATCTCGGCCACAGTCCCAACATACTACCGCCCATCTAAGCCAATGAAGAAGCAAGAAGCCATAACCCATCCCAGCCATCCCAATTCGAAATCAAGAAGCATAGGAGTAATAGTTCTTGCCTTTGGTTCTCATTGCACCCTAGTATTGCTCAGGTCGCATCTTCGTGACACGACGAATTTCCCCATATTCTCACTCTGACGCATTTTCATTTCCCTCGTCTCAAGACCCTCTTACGTTTTTCGCATCATTGTCTCCACCGCCTTAGAGTACGGAACTAAGGACAACCCCTCCTATACATCTGCTGCATCACTTGTGGAAGTCCTTGAGTGTTGCTAGGGATGTAGACGATCAAGTGCTCATCCTCTGTAGTCATGCACACATGGACGGCCTTCAGACTCCTCCCCTCCACGCACGTGCTAGCTTTGGGAGAGAAGATCCACGCCTAAGGAGTTAATCCACCTTGCTTGTGCAAACTTCAAAGAAGATGCGCCAAGGAGGCGCTAATCTCTATGAGTTGCGCCAATCACCAAGAATGTGCCAACTCAAGAGTGATGTCCTTCTTCTTCTTCTAGTGATGCACCACCACCAAGGAAACAACACAGGAAGAAGAGGAAGGCCCTTAACCTTCTACTTGCGCCAAGGAGAAGTGCGGCCCACCTTAGATGAAGGTGGCGACAACTAGATGGGAGGCGCCAAGGAGAAGAAGGGGGCGGTGGCTATGAGGAAAAAAGAGGTGGGGCATCTAGGGTTTGAAGTTGGCAGCAACTACAGTGTGTGCCCCCAAGCCCCTTGTATTTATAGATTTAATGTGTGGGCCCACTCACTTAAGTCAATATTTTTATTCAAAACATTCTTGAGTTAAGTTGTGGCCCCCACCTCTTATGAATTAATTAATAATTAATTCTAATATATATCTGAATATAATATTCAGACATATCACAAGCTGGTGGGCACATGTGATCAAACCATCGCAAAGATCTCAGCACAAACCCAAGTTTTGACTCATCGACGAAGACCCAGTCAACTGGAGTCAAAATTGGTCACCCGAGGTCAACCGGGATCAACTCGATTACTGGAATCTATATGTCTCATCTCAACTCATATCAATCATCCACGAAGCATATAACTCCTAAGTAGACCCGAATCGTCCATAATTCTAATCTGAGGCTATCCGTTCAATACGGAGTCTCTAGTGTCTAGGTGTGCGACCTTGTAGGTTCTTCAGACATTGGCAGTGATGATTAAAAATCATCACAAGAAATGAGTGGCACCTAGTAGTACATCATTGCTACCCAAGTCATCCGAATGAATGTCACCATCGATAACCTCTAACACTGCAACAAAGTGTAAGTGCAGAATTGTCCTTTCGCCAGACTGATGTCTAGATTGGGCAAACATGTCACACTTGTTAATCCAAATATTATGGCATGACTAAATCAGGTTCTCACCTAGGTATGGCCATATACTTTCAGTCATCCACATTAGGTGCCATGGACATCAAGCTTCCTTGCAAGGAAGGGGCAAATCCTCTCTTGGCACACTAAATCTCTCATATGGCTCATGATGTACCCAATGACAACTATTATGACTTCCCTTTTATGGTGAAGCATTAGGTTGTATTAAAGTGCCTCATTCACCATATAGAGATGCCAATGCCCTCAAGTATAGACAATCATAACTCTGTCAACATGATCTTCATCTTGTGACACCAAGTTGAATCCTCACGGCAGGTCGGTCCAGTATATCTCCCTTGATATAACTATATGTCTACATTAGCAACCCGTGCTCAACTAGTGCATATACTAGTCTCAAGTGAATCATAGCTGTCCCATATCCATGATGACACCGAAATTCATCGTAATTTCTATGCTATTTTGTTCGTGATTTGGTGTCATATTCATAGACTTTGCTTTTTTTATGTCCTTTTTATCAATATTTGCGGAATCTACACTCTTTTCTATTTTTAATGATTTTTAGGCAAAAAGGCATGTTTTTTAGTCAATTTCGAGCAATCCAAGTGCATAATTAAATTCACAATATCAAAAGGAGATCACACGTCAAATTTCAGAAAATTTAGAGCTTCAGAGCAAATTACGGCACCCCCAACAAAACCTTTCATATGATTATGGCACTGCCGTAAACATCACTATGGTACCGTATTTTGGTTTGTTTTTGATCAAAGAATCGATGGAATTTACGGTATTGCCGTAAGGAACTTTACGGTACCGTAATTCGGGTCGATTTTCAACTAGAAAGATTGTTGGCATTACGGCACTACCATAAAACATGTTACGGTACCATAATTTCGGAAGTTTTCAACCCGAGAGTTTACTGTCCAGATTACGGCACCACCGTAAAATCCTTTACGGCCGTAATTACAACTCAGTTCGCGACTTTCCCGGTCAACTCCGAAGCCCGATTTTTGCGTAGATTATTCCGATCGATTCAGGCCACAAGAGACGTTTTTGTAAGAAGCAAAGAGAGAGCCTTCAACAAGATGAAGTGATTCACACCAAAAGCCCTAATTTTTGTTCACCACGGAGAGAGAAATCGCCTCACAAGCCGCTGCCCTAGGTTTCACCACCGGGAAGCGTACAGCGCATCTCCGGCCATGAAATTTGAGTGGAAGTTATGCATAGAGGAGGAGAAGGAGCACCTAAAGTTTCAACGTGATCAGAGATCAGACAGAGGAGAAATCACCAGAAAATTGAGCGCTGCTGCTATTCGCCCAGATTACGGCCGTAAACTTCTTTACGGTCGTACCGTAATTTTTACTCTTCCTCTGTTTCAATTTTCTTCATCATGAATCATTGTAATCTTTCCTCTATGGTATCTTAAACCTCTCTTGGGACATGGGGGAGTAATTCACTCGATTTTTAATGACTAGATGACTATTTTTCTATTATTTCATCTTGTTTAATCTTAGCATGATGATTTTACTTATGTGATGTTTTGTTCTTAGACTCTCCTTAGATCTATATTGTTATTTATGTTTTAGAATTTTCGCTATTGACTGAAAAGTAATTGCTTGAGAATTTGGAACCTTAGAATTGCATGATAGGAACCCCTTTTAGGTTAGTTCTTGTTTGTTTGATTCTAGTAAGCAAATTGCCATGATTATAATATAAATCTAGGATTAAGTCTAAGTTTTCAAACATGGAGATCTTGTGCGAAAGCAAAGATCGGAATGTTAGAGAACCATGAGTAAAACTAGTGTCGAGATTCGGATGCACGAAAGTGATCCTTGAGTTCTTAGTTCGATGATTTACTTATCGTCAGCGTTGGGATGACTCTTGCGCGAGAGCGAAGAATTATCCCTGCATGGTTGTTTGCATGTAAGTGAGACAACCCTTTTATTCAAGTAAATTGCATCTTTGTCATGTTGAAATTAAACTGATGAAATCTCTATTCATGTCTAGTCATAAAAATTAAAGTGAACGAAACCCTAGTCCCAGCTTCTCTCTCTGATAACTTCATTTTAGCGTTTTAGTCCTCGTTTGCTAGTTTACACTCTTTCGATTGTCTAGATAGTGAAAAATCAATTATTCGATACTCAGCAACATAGGTCCCTGTGGATTCGATACTTTCTTTATTACTTCGAGTATCCATGCACTTGCGGACACAACAAGTTTTTGGCGCCGTTGCCGGGGACCTTAGTTCTTGTTGATATTGAAGATATTGAGAATATTGCTAGACTAGGTTTTATTTATGTTTTACCTTTCTATTCTTTTATGTTTATTTGAGTTATTTGATCCATCTACTTTAGTGTGCACAGAAAATCTAGATCGGATGACAAATCAGAGATCACTAAGGGACTATGCAGTCCCTAAGCCACGAGAAATACACTTCAGCATTGTCAGACCAACTATTGAAGCAGATAATTTTGAGACCAATCCTGCCTTCTTGACCATAATTCAGCAGAACCAATTTGGGGGAGATCCAATTGAAGATCCATATCAGCATTTACATCTTTATATTGAATATTATGATACTATTAAAATTTATGGAGTTTCAGATGATGCACTAAAATTGCGATTATTTCCTTTTTCTCTCAGGGACCGAGCACGTGATTGGCTACACTCTCAACCTTCTGGAACGTTCACAACTTGGGAGCAGCTGTCTAATGCTTTTCTAATGAAATACTTCCCTCCCAGTAAGACAATTCATCTAAGAAACCTGATCACGGGATTTGCTCAGAAGGAAGGAGAATCTCTTAGCGAAGCATGGGAGCGCTACAAGGAGTTGCAAAGGAAGTGTCATCACCATGGCTTGGATAGATGGGTTTTGATTGAAACATTTCATTATGCTTTACTCTATAATACACGCCTCACAGTTGATGCTACTGCAGGAGGAGTTTTTATGAGCAAGACTCTGGAGGAAGTTTATCAACTGATTGAAGAGATGGCTTTGAACAATGATCAGAATTCCAGAGAAAGAGGAGTGATATATTGACCTCCTCAGAGTAAGAATGATGGTAGTGATTTTCGCACCCAAGCTGAGAAAGTTAAATTTTTGTGCAATCGCTTTGATACATTTAAAATGCAAGCTCATGCTATTTCTTCTTCTATTATTTGTGAAATTTGTGGGAATAATGGGCATAATGCTGAAGAGTGCAGAATAATTGTTGATAGGGGTGAGAAACAAGTTAATGCTGTAGGAGGTTACAATCAAAGTAGATTGAATGACCCCTACTCTAATACCTAAAAACCTGGATGGAGGAACCATCCTAATTTATCCTGGAAAAGCAATAACCATGCTAGTGAGCAGAATGAATATAGGGGGTGTCAACAAAGAACACAAAATCAGAGTCAACCCCAGAAACCCAGCTTAGAAGAATTGTTTAATCAATTTATGGTGTTCCAGAAAAAACAGAATAATGAGGTGGAAGAGAACATGAAACAGATCAAAGATGATGTGAACGAGAGTATGAGACTGGTCAATTCTAGGCTTGATGGCATTGTTGCCCACAATAAAATGCTAGAGTCACAAATTGCACAGCAGGCTGGCACTCCTTACAGACCCCTTAGAAAATTACCTGCAAAACCTGAGATAAACCCTAGGGAGCACTATAATGCCATTATAACTAGAAGTGGGAAACAACTAAAAGAACTTAAGGAAAAAGAGTCTCTTGATGATCATGATGAGGAATTAGAATTAGAAAAATCCTCTAAACATGAACAAACCCTACTTAGTTCAACACTCCAAAAGGAAGATGAACCTAAAGGGGATGTACCATATAAATAAGATAATTCTAAGTCTAATCTACCTCCACCCTATAGACCACCAGTGCCTTTTCTACAGAGGTTGGTTCAGAATAAACTAGACAAACAATTTGGCAAGTTTCTAGATGTTTTGAAAAAGCTTTACATTAATATTCCATTTATTGAAGCTTTATCTCAAATGCCCACATATGCTAAATTCTTGAAAGAAATACTGTCTAATAAGAGAAAAATAGATGACTATGGCACTGTGGCTTTAACTGAGGAATGTAGTGTTGTTATCCAAAACAAAACGCCACCCAAATTGAAGGATCTAGATAGTTTTTCTATCCCTTGTTTTCTTGGCGGTATGGCTTTTGACCGAGCCTTATGTGATTTGGGGGCTAGTGTGAGCTAAATATCATTATCTGTCTGCACGAGATTGGACATGGGAGAGCTCAAACCAACTTCTATATCTTTGCAGCTCGTCAATCGCTCAGTGAAGTATCCAGTAGGTATTCTTGAGTATGTTCCTATCCAAGTTGGCAAGTATTTTGTGCCTACTGATTTTGTGGTTCTTGAAATAGAGGAAGATGCGAAAATTCCTATTATCCTTGGTAGACCATTCTTAGCCACTATTGGAGCACTTCTTGATGTAAAGAATGGTAAACTTACTCAAAATATTGGTGATAATAAAATTGAGTTTGATTAACAATTCACTAAGAAAACCTGCATATGCTAATTCTTGCTGTAGCGTTCGTGATGTTGATGATGTAGTTTATGATTTTGGTTTTTTGTTTGATTCTTGCTCTACTTCATATTCTTTTGAAAATTCAAATGCTGAAGTTGATGATTCTGACTTTGATGATGATTCTTGTAATGAAACTCGTGATATTGTAGACTGTGCCACATTGGATGATGAAAAAGAAAAAATTCCAAAAGTTGAATTGAAAGCTTTACTTGATAACCTTAGATATGAATTTCTTGGTCCTAACTCCACTTACCCTGTGATTGTTGATGCACAACTAAATGAAAGGGAAACTGATTTGCTCTTGAAGGAGCTGAGGATTCATAGAAAGGTAATTGGGTATACCATTGATGACCTGAAAGGAATTAATCCTTTTTTTTTGTTTGCACAGGATCTTGATGGAACAGGAACACATGCCACATGCAGATTTCCAAAGAAGACTGAACCCCTCTATGAAAGAAGTTGTAAAGAAAGAGGTTCTAAAATTACTTAATGCAGGTATTATCTATCCTATATCTGATAGCAAATGGGTAAGTCCTGTACATTGTGTACCAAAGAAAGGAGGGGTAACAGTCGTGAAAAACAAAGATAATGAATTGATTCCTGTTAGAACTGTTACTAGTTAGCACATGTGCATATATTATAGAAAACTGAATGCTGCCACTAGGAAAGACCACTTCCCATTACCTTTCATTGATCAGATGGCTGAAAGATTGGCAAACCACTCTCACTTTTGCTTTTTTAGATGGATATTATGGTTTTTTTTAAATTCCTATACATCCTGATGATCAAGATAAAACCACTTTCACATGCCCGTATGAAACTTTTGCATATAGGAGAATGCCATTTAGTTTATATAATGCACCTGCTACATTTCAAAGATGCATGATGACTATCTTTTCTGATTTTATTGAAGATTTTATGGATGTATTTATGGATGATTTCTCAGTATATGGTTGCTCTTTTGATGTTTGTTTGGCTAATCTATCTCGGGGTTTACAGAGATGCGAAGAGACTAACCTTGTCTTGAATTGGGAAAAGTGTCACTTTATAGTTAGATAGGGAATAGTTTTGGGTCATCTTATTTCAGAGAGAGGGATTGAAGTGGACAAAGCCAAGGTAGAAGTGATTGAGAAGTTGGCTCCACCCACCACTGTCAAGGAGATCAGGAGTTTTTTGGGACATGCAGGGTTTTACAGGAGATTCATTAGGGACTTCTCTAAACTTGCTAAACCCCTGACTGATTTACTTTGTAAAGATGCCAAATTCTACTTTGATGAGAAATGTCTGTTTGCTTTTTAGGAACTAAAGAAAGCCTTGACATTAGCACCCATCATGCAACCACCTGACTAGGAGTTACCTTTTAAATTTATGTGTGATGCCAGTGACTTTGCAGTGGGAGCAGTTCTAGGGCAAAGGAAGGAAAAGAAGCCTTATGTGATCTCTTATGCTAGTAAAACTTTAGATGAAACACAAAGGAATGACGCCACTACTGAGAAGGAGTTGTTAGCTATAGTTTTTGCAATTGAAAAATTCAGATCTTACTCGATAAATTCGAAAGTTGTAGTATATACTGATCATGCTGCAGTTCAATATTTGATACAGAAGAAGGACAATAAGCTACGGTTGTTGAGATGAATTTTGCTTCTGCAAAAATTTGACCTGGAAATCACAGATAAGAAAGGAACTGAGAACCTTGTTGCAGATCATCTTTCAAGAATAATGGTAGATACTGAAAAGAATGATGAGATCAATGATTCCTTCCCTGAAGAACAACTCTTAGCCATTGAACAACTCAAAGCCCCCCGGTATGCTGACATAGTGAATTATCTTGTAGCCGATATTTTTCCTCCTGATTTGAGCTACCAAAAAAGAAAAAGATTTTTGGCTGAAGTGAAACATTATTTTTGGGATGAGCCTTATGTGTTTAGAAGATGTGCAAATAGCATTTATAGAAAATGTGTACCTGAAGAAGAAATTGCAGATATTTTGCTTCAATGCCATGGATCCTCCTATGGTGGACATGCTGGTACTGAAAAGACTGCTTTTAAAGTGTTACAATAAGGATTTTATTGGCCCACAATTTTCAAAGATGCTAGAACTTTGTGTTATCTTGTGATAGATGTCAAAAGACTAGGAACATTAATAGAAGACATGAGATGCCACTATCCAATATCCTTGAAGTTGAGATATTTGATGTTTAGGGGATTGACTTCATGGGACCTTTCCCATCCTCGGGAGGTAACAAGTACGTTCTTGTAGCAGTTGATTATGTCTCAAAATGGGTTGAAGCCCTCGCTTCACCAACCAATGATTCGAGAGTTGTTACTAAACTGTTTAAAAAAATTATCTTTCCACTATATGGGACACCACGAGTAGTGATCAGTGATGGTGGATCGCATTTCAAGAACACAAGTTTTCTGCTTTACTCAGGAAATATGGAGTAAATCATAGAGTTGCAACACCTTATCACCCCCAAACAAGTGGACAGGTTGAAATATCAAATAGAGAGATCAAAGGAATTCTTGAAAAAATAGTGTCACGCACTAGAAAAGATTGGGCATTCAAACTTGATGATGCATTATGGGCTTACAGAACTACTTTCGAAACACCCATAGGTATGTCTCCTTTTCAATTGGTTTATGGAAAATCATGCCACCTTCCTATAGAGCTCGAGCATAAAGCATACTGGGCAATCAAGATGCTGAATTTCGATTTGAAGAACGCAGGTGAAAAACAGAGATTGCAATTAAATGAGCTAGATGAGATCAGAATTTCTGCATATGAAAATGCAAGAATTTATAAAGAAAGAACTAAAAGGTGGCATGATCAACATATTCTCAGAAGAGATTTTCAACCAGGTGACTTTGTTCTTATGTTCAATTCTAGATTGAGACTTTTTCTTGGAAAACTTAAGTCTCGATGGTCTGGGCCTTTTCAGGTAAAGAAAGCTTATCCTTACGGAGCCGTAGACATATGGAGTGAGGAAATAGGAGAATTCAAAGTTAATGGTCAGAGGCTGAAGCATTATTATCAAGAGGAGCAAATTGAAGAAAAAGAGAGTTTATATTTAGATGAACCACGATCAAATCCGAGTGCAAAAGGGTCAAGCTAATGACCTTAAATTAGTGCTTCTTGGGAGGCAACTCGAGCTTTCTAACTTTATTTTTGCTTTCTTTTATTTACTTTTATCTAGGTTTTCTTTTCATAACTAATTTTTAATTTTTGTAGGGAAACAAACTTTGGTGGAAGAAACCCAAAGGCGTGAGTGGGTAGAGTCTTGTGAGTATCTCTTTTCCCTTATATCTTTTGTCTTTCACTTTTTGTATCTTATTGATATTTTATGTGTTGAAGGGAAGGATGCTTCTTCTGCACATTTGTGTCCACCGGCACTACTACTCTGTTTTTCATGCTTGTCTTTTTGATCTTCGATGGAGTTGTATAATTTTGATGATGATATTCTTTTGAATATGGTTGTATTCACTTGATAATATTTTGATGACATGACATGTTAATATTTGATGATGATGAGTAAATTTTGATATGAATGGCCTTGATCTAACTCTTGAAATTATTGTTTATGACTTGATTGATATTTGATGTTGATAAGTGAATTCAAAATTGAGATTAGAAATAGACCTATCATGCCAAATTTATTTCTCTTATACATATATGCTTTTGAGATTTTTCATTGGTTGATAAGTGAGATTTTAGGGAGATATGTTGTTTGAAGAATTTTATTTAAAAGTGAAGCTATTTTTTGAATAAAATTTTGCATATGAGTATGAAATTGAATTGATGTCAATTGATTAATCTCATTGAAGTTTTGTTTATTTTACTATTTGTTGGCAAGAAAGAGTCCAAAATCCACAAAAATAGTAAGTGACTCCACTACTTTGCACTATGTAAAATTGATAGTGGTACCTAAGACATGGGTTGAAGTCTGAAAAAGAAAAAAAAGAAATGATGAGAAGAATCTATTCACATTAACTCCGCAGTCTTTTATAAAATTCTTTCTAAAAAGACATGAGTTCTATTACACTGACTATGTGGTAAGTGTACTCTAACTTCGTCACCAGAAAAAAGGTGGTAATTGAATTAGAGAAAGTGAATAATGCAAAAAAAAAAAATTAGAGTGGAAAAAGATTTTGGACACCCAATTCCTGTAAATAAAAGTATGATAAATTTAAACTGAAAATTAAATGAAGTCATGAGATTGAGATTCTGCCTTTTATACAAGTTGCGAAGTTTTATTCAACTAAGTTGTGGATCTTGAGAATTGGATTTAGAAGATGACATATCTGTTTAAAATTTTATGATGCAGTTAATGAGAATTTTTCATTAGTAATTGTGTGTTAGAAATTTATTTTCCATGAGAAAGTCTATGTCTATGACCAATTTTTGGAATTTTCTTGGTTTTTGCTTGAGGACAAGCAAAGTTTGAGCCTTATGTGTTTGATGACACCGAAATTCATTGTAATTTCTAAGCTATTTTGTTGGTGATTTGGTGTCATATTCATAGACTTTGCTTATTTTTATGCCCTTTTTATCAATATTTGCGGAAGCTACACTCTTTTCAGTTTTTAATTATTTTCAGGCAAAAAGGTATGTTTTTCAGTCGATTTCGAGCAATCCAAGTGCATAATTGAATTAACAATATCAAAAGGAGATCACACGTCAAATTTCAAAAAATTTGGAGCTTCAGAGCAAATTACGGCACCCCCAACATGACCTTTACGGTACCGTAATTTGGAATTTTTCCGGGCAGAAGGTTTTGTATGATTACGGCATTGCCGTAAACATCACTACGGTGCCGTATTTTGGATTATTTTTGTTCAGAGAATCGATGTAGTTTACAGTACTGTCGTAAGGAACATTACGGTATCGTAATTCGGGTCAATTTTCAACCAGAAAGATTGTTGACATTACGGCACTGCCATAAAACATGTTACAGTACCGTAATTTCCGAAGTTTTCAACCCGAGAGTTTGCTGTCTAGATTACGACACCACCGTAAAATTCTTTATGGTTGTAATTACAAGTCAGTTCGCGACTTTCCTGGTCAACTCCGAAGCCCGATTTTTGCGTAGATGATTGCGATCGATCCAGGCACAAAAGACGTTTCTGTAAGAAGCAAAGAGAGAGAGCCATCAACAAGACGAAGCGATTCACACCAAAAGCCCTAATTTTCATTCATCACATAGAGAGAAATTGCCTCACACGCCGCCGCCCTAGGTTTCATCACCGGGAAGCGTACAGCGCATCTCCGGCCATGAAATTTGAGTGGAAGCTATGAATAAAGGAGGAGAAGGAGCACCTAAAGTTTCAACGTGATCAGAGATCAGACGGAGGAGAAATCACCAGGAAATCGAGCGCCGCTGCTGTTCCCCCAGATTACGGCCGTAAACTTCTTTATGGTCGTATCGTAATTTTTACTCTTCCTCTGTGTCAATTTTTTTCATCATGAATCATTGTAATCTTCCCTCTATGGTATCTTAAACCTTTTTTGGGAAATGGGGGAGTAATTTACTCGATTTTTAATGACTAGATGACTTTTTTTCTATTATTTCATCTTGTTTAATCTTAGCATGATGATTTTACTCATGTGATGTTTTGTTCATAGACTCTCCTTAGATCTATATTGTTATTTATGATTTAGAATTTTCGCCATTGACTGAAAAGTAATTTGCTTGAGAATTTGGAACCCTAGAATTGTATGATAGGAACCCCTTTTAGGTTAGTTCTTGCTTGTTTGATTCTAGTAAGCTAATTGCCATGATAATAATATAAATCTAGGATTGTGATGACACCAAAATATATAGTATATTTTGTATCATTTTAGATATTTTTTCATGCTAAATTGAGGATCTTTTACTTGTTTTCATACTAAATTTATCGATTATTGCAAAGTCTAATTCAATTTTGGTTTTTCATGGTTTTCAGGTAAAAAGACATTATTTTTAGGCGTTTCCAAGCAAAATCAAATACATAGAAGAGACTCGTAAAAATCACGTTTTTGATTGGGAATTACGGCAGTGTAATAGCTCACGGTCGTGTAGTAAAATCGGCTGAGTGTTCTGTTCTGGAAACGCTGGAAAATACAGCACCGTAATTTGGTTTACGGTAGTGCCGTAAAAGCGGCTGAACTCTCTGGTCGGATTCGCCGGGGAAATACGGCCCGTGTAATTCTTTACGGCAGTGCCGTAATTTCTGCAAATGTCTCTGTTCAGAAAGTGCCCCAAAATACGGTCGTGTAAATCCTTACGGCGGTGCCGTACTTTCGTGAAAACCTTCTGTTTTGGAAAAGCACCAAAATACGGCCGTGATCTTGATAATACGGTAGTCCGTGAAAAATACGGTATTGTAAAATCCCTTACAGCACTGCCGTATTTTGGTCTTTAGCCTCGATTTGCGTGAAAAATTCTTGTGTGACCTCCTCTTGATGATGGTAACTCTTCATGTCTTTGATTTTGCTTAAAAACGCCCAAAATAGTGCCTTTTTGCCTGAAAATCATGAAAAACCAAAATAGAAGTAGACTTTGCAATACTCGATGAATTTAGCATGAAAACAAGTAAAAGATCCTCAATTTAGCATGAAAAGATTTCTAAAATGATACAAAATATACTATATATTTTGGTTTCATCAAACACATAAGGCTCAAACTTTGCTTGTCCTCACGCAAAAATCAAATTTTGAAATCAAAATTTGATTACAAGAATAACCTTTTCATGCTCAATAAATTTCTAAAATACAATCATCAATGAAAAATTCCATCAATTGCTTTATAAAACTTTAAGCAAACAAGTCATTCTTAGAGCTCAACCTTCTAGATCCACAACTCAATCAAATAAAACTTCGCAACTTGTATAATAAAAAAAATCTCAGTCTCAAGATTTCATCTTTGTTCTAGTTTAAATCTATCATACCTTTGTTTACAGGAATTAAGTCTCCAAGACTTTTTCCACACAGAATCTTTCTTTTCTTGCTCTTTCTATCTCTTTTTAGTTTTTGAACAGATGGCATGTACCCACATCAATACACACTGTAATACCCCGAGTATAGTCCCACATTGCAAGTGGGAGAAACTATTATATGGTATATAAGGCTTAGTAAGTAAACTATTTATTAACTTGGTGAGCCGATTTGCAACGTGGCCCAATTTATTAAAATGCTTAAGCCCAAGTTAACAATAGCAAGCCCACTAACCCTTAT
>CM050438.1:70120099-70137295 GCA_027562315.1 Costus pulverulentus
GACTAAGGACTATACTGCATGTCAGCCAAGCTGAACAGCATTGAGACATTATTCAAAAGTATACATATTGCAGCAGATAATGTAACAACCTGAATAACAACCATTGCCCTTATAAACACTGAGTTTATACATGATACTGATACAATCCCAAGGCCTCAAACATTAGCCTTAAGGGCATACCCCAACAATACAGTTATGTGAATTTGTTTGGATTCCTAATTTGTGTGTGTGAAATTTAAGTCTCTGGAATTTGTGTGTCTGAACTGTGAAATTTGTGTGTGTGAAATTTAAGACTTATACCTGGTCATTTAAGTTGCTGGAATTTGTGTGTGTGAAATTTGTTGGGAAACCCCAGGGATATTTTATAATTTTTCAAAGATAGAAATTACACAAATACATTGCGCAGCAGAACTAATATCCCCTAAACAGGCTAGTCCCAAAAACCCAGTGAAGATCGCAAGTGAGGGAGTCGACACGTTGAGATAGAAGATACCACAAAGCAAGACGATGCTGATGTCGTGATAGGCGCCTAAGTGTGCGCCCTCTGCAGTCTCACACACACGGATCTCTTGAGTCCTATTCTTCCACGCCCGGTGCTAGCCTCGGGAAGAAGATCCAAGCCTTTGTGCTTCTTCTCCAAGCCTTACGCCACCTCCAAGGTAATTGTGCCGATGAAGAAGATGAAGAGAAGAGGATGAAGTCACCAAGCCCTTGTCACACTTGCACCACCTTCAAGGGAAGAAGCGCCAAGAGGAAGGAAGATGCTTGCGGCTATGAAGATGGAAGAGGAGGTTGCGCCACCTCCAAGCTTGCTCTCGCCTCTCTCTTGTGTTACTCATGCTTCCAAGGATTGTATGTCAAGAGAGGGGCACCTAGGGCCTCTTTTATAGAGCCATAGGTCAGTTATGCAAGGGGGGCAGCTAGGGTTAGGGTTGGGATTTGGCTTCACGAAGCAAAATTGCCTACTCCTCCCCATTATGGGAGGAGATTTATCCCCATTATACCATTTTAGCCCCTTTCTTCTTCATGATAACTCATTAGCAAGCCCAACTTATCAATGGGCCTAGCCCAAGGTCCATTATGCACGTTAACCAAGTTATTGGATCCAATCCAAGTTAACCCAATGTCAAATGAGGCTAACCATGGTTACATTGGTCAATATGCCAAAAATAAAAGTTGGCTCCAATAAGTTTCTTCCATCTCATCAGGCCCATTGGCATAGATGAAATCTCCCAAATAGATCCGAGTTATCCAATAACTCGATCATAAGGCTTCCCGATCAATATGAGAACTCAAATATCAAGGTGTGTGACCCTGTAGGTTCCTCTGACGCTGGCAGTGCTGACCAACGGTCACCACAAGCAGTGAGTGGCACCTAGCAGTGCATCGCTGCTACCCAGGTCATTGGAATGGATATCGACATCGACATCCCCATCATCGCAATCAGGTACAGATGCATTCCTGTCTCTTTGCCGAACTGATATCCGATTGGACAAGTGTGTCACCACTTGTTTTTATCCAATCTCATGGTTATGACTAAATCAGGTCTCACCTAGGTATAGCCATATACTCTCAGTTATAGAACCATAGAGGAGCTCCATGGATATCATGCTTTCTTTAGAAAGGGGCAAATCCTATGTCTGTCAATTGACCTTCTCCTATGGGTCGTGACATGCTCAATGATAACCATTATTACCTCCCAACTACGGCGAGGTGTTAGGTTGCATCAAAGCATATCCCTAATCATATAGAATGGGCAATGACCTCAAGTCAAGGGATCAATGCATCTCCTATTGCTTGTGAGGATAACTTGTGACACCAAGTCATTGCCTCACAGTAGGTCGGTCTAGTATATTTACCACTGATATACCCATATGTATGCATTAGCACCTCGTTCCTAACCAGCCCATATACCAGTTTCACAAGTACCAGAGTTGTCCCATATCCGCTCTAGTACATCAACTGGGGACGATCATTCGAGCACAGATCCAATCAGTCTCCAGGGACATTATCATATAAGTACATGTTCGCAGATGTAAGCAAATATAGATAATGACAATGCCAGAATGATATATATAAAATATCGACGTCAAGTAGTATAATAATGGACCAAAACTAGGTCCTAGGGCATATACACCAACAAAATTTAAGTCTTATACCTGGTCATTTAAGTCGCTGGAATTTGTGTGTGTGAAATTTAAGTTGCTGGAACCTGGAAGCCTAGAAATTTGGAATTTATGTACGTGAAATTTAAGTTTTTGGAAATCTGGAATTTGTGTACGTGAATATAAGTTTCATGCTCGTTTGCAATATACCTAAGTCTACAACTATTGTCTATTGGTTTGTGCATTATGAAGTCAACACAAACAAAAACCTGTTTCTTTCCAACCCTATTAGAAAACTAGCTTGAGCTAGAGCTGCTAAAAAGCTTCCTTTCCCAACACCATTTCCAGTTGCAGCATACTCGCTAACAAAAGCCTGGAAATGATTTCCAGTGAAACACTTTTCATATCCAACCCTATTAGAAAACCAGCTTGACATTTTCTGTAGATCCATTTACCTTTATCATAAAGAAGAGAAAGATCTTTTTGATATTTTCACTGATGAAATAATGCAGATCAGAATTTTACATATATTTTTTTTATAACAGTAGCCAGCAAGTGATCAGTTTGGTAATACATTCGTAATTCAATTTTACAACAGAATCTGCTAGCGCCTTTGATCACTTCTAGAGTTCCAGTCTTCTAGCCTTGACTTCTTTCCCAAATGTCTATTTCATTAATAAAAATCTTAGAGAACAATGTATAGGAAGGTTAGACAGAGTTATGCACTACTCAACAATCAAAACAAATGTAATGCACAAACAGTATTCATCAAATGTAAACAATATCATCATAAGTAGTTCAAGGGAAATATTTTTTTCTATTCTTTCAGATTAATTAGATAATATTTTAATATTTTTTTAATCAGTAAATTGGTAATTTACCGATTTACTAATCGGTAAATAGTTAGTTCGGTATTGGTTTCAGTAATAGATTTTTCGGTTTCGGTAAATCAGTTTTCGGTAAATTGGTAATTCCGTTTTTGGTTTTTACCGAATGCTCAGCCCTAGGTTTAGTTAAGTTAACTGTCACGAGAGTAGGGAGTTAACTTAACTAAACACTGTATTACGCTCCGAGAGGAGGTGATATGTACATTAGGAAAAGCTCCTTTCATGATAGATGTTTTCTATTTATTGAGTAACCTTTATAAGATTCATAATAGTCAGTGTGGTGAAAACCCAGAAATCCCGATTCTCTTAGAACTTGAACCCTCTAAAAGCTGCTTTTGAATTGTTCATACTTAGAAGTTCTTCACCATAGCATACTTGGTTTGCTTAGATTTAAACAAGTCGAGAAGTCAGTACTTAACTACGTAGTCCTCATTGGGAACGATAATCTTTTTATTACTTTGATAATTCCGTGCACTTGTGGAAGCCTATCAAGTTTTTGGCGCTATTGCCGGGGACTACGACCAGTTAACATTGACTTATTAGATAAGTTTGGAGACTAGGCGCTCTTTTTCTTTTTTGTTTTAGCATTGGTTTTCACTTTTCTTTCCGCTTTCATTGTTATTTTATGTTTCATCTTGATTCATACATTGTATGCCCAGAAATTCTCGAATAGGTACCCTAGTTCCAACAGACCCAGAAATTGAATGTACATTTTGCCTTCGCAGGAGATTACAGTTTCAGACTCAAAAGATTTCTGAAGAAGGTGCAATGGCGGCAAATAATCAGTCTCTGAGGGACTTTGCTGTACCGAATATTCAAGGCTTTAATTCGAGCATAGTTCGACCCAATGTAGAAGCAAACAACTTTGAACTCAAACCAGCGTTGATGACGATGGTCCAACAAAATCAATTTAGGGGATCCCCAAATCAGGACCCTAATCTACATCTAGCTGTCTTTTTAGAGTATTGTGATACTGTCAAAGTTAATGGAGTTTCATCTGACGCTATAAGACTAAGATTGTTCCATTTTTCTCTAAGGGACCACGCTAGAGCTTGGCTATATTTGCTACCAGTAGGATCTATTACTACCTGGGACGAGCTTTCCAAAGCATTTCTAAACAAATACTTCCCACCTAGCAAGACTGTTCAGCTGCACAACAAGATCGCCTGCTTTGCACAACAAGAGGGAGAGTCACTGCATGACGTTTGGGATCTCTTCAAGGAGCTCCAGTGTATGTGCCCTCACCATGAGCTCCAGCATGGGTTTTGATCCACATCTTTTACAATGGATTGGATTATAACACCAAGTTGATGGTGTACGTTGCAGCTGGAGGAACAATCATGAGCAAAGGCGTGGAAGAGGCGACAGATCTACTTGAGTATATGGCCATGAACCATAACCACTGGTCGAGTGAGCAAGGTACTACTTCCATGGGTTTTGGTATGTATCATAACGATTCCTTGACATCTCTAGCGGCAAAGGTAGATTCATTGGCACAGAAGTTAGATTCATTTTCTTTTCTCTCAGTTGCCGCTAATTTAGTTTCCTGTGAAGTGTGTGGTGTAACAGGGCATGATTCATCTAACTATCAGTTTATTGCTTCATCTCAAGAAAATCTTAATCAGGAGCAAGTTAATGCCTTGGGGAACTTCAATCAGAGACCAGTGAATGACCCATATTCTGCAACTTACAATCCATGATGGAGGAACCACCCCAACTTGTCCTATAAGAACAATCAAGGGCAAGTTCCTCCTCAGTATCCATAGCAGAATAATAGGTCAGCACCGGGTTTTCAATCAAGACAATATGGACAACCCCAGAAGTCAAACCTGGAAACCATGCTAGAAGGATTCCTCATGAAACAGCAGAAGAGCATTGATGACCTCGCTGATGCGGTCAAGCAGCTAACATCTCATGTGGATGCTTTGGCTACCCACAACAAGATGTGAGAGAATTAGATTGCTCAGCAAGCGAGTTCTACTAGTAGGCCCACAAGGAGACTTCCGAGACAACCTAAGATGAATCCTAGGGAGCATTGTAATGTAGTCACTATTGTGAGTAACAAAAACGATGACACACCTGGAGAGTCTATCGAGGGGTCTGTGGACAAACCTAAGGATGTTAATCTTGAGTTGGAGAGCTATGAGGAGAAAGGGGAGGAGCTGGTATATGTAGGTTTGCCTGCATATGTTCCTCCGATCCCTTTTCCCATAGGCTATTTAGAGCAGATCAAGGAGAATCTAATATCAGAAAGTCGGAAGTGAAAGGTGACCAGGTAAGTAAGGACACAGAAATAACCAAGGTAAGAGATCCTAGAGACATTTCAATTCCATGTCAAGTTGGCGAGTTGTCTGTTGAGAATGCCTTAAGTGACTTAGGATCGAGTGTTAGTTTGATGCCTTCATATATGATTGAGAAAATCAGGTAGTGGAGAATTTAAACCTACTGGAACTTGCCTTCAATTTGCTAATGGATCTATTCAGCAAACTTTAGGAATTTTAGAGAATGTGCCTGTTAAAATTGATAAGTTTTCTATCTTGACTGATTTCCTGATAGTTAAAATAGAAGAACACACTAAATCACCTATTATCCTAGGTAGACCGTTTTTGGCAAGTACAGGAGCTATAATTGATATGCTGCATGAGAAGTTAACATTGAATTTAAATGACAGCAAATTGGTTTATGATTTTTCTTTAAGAGCTCAGAAGCTTTATTTTGCAGGATCCTGTCAACCCCCTGAAGTGAAGGAGGATGAATATGAGGAAGGAAATATTATTGAAATCGAAAGGTATTCCTTAGAATATCGAGCAAAGCATGAGAGAGACAAAAAGAAGAAAGATGGAACATGGGAGCTATCTTAAGATTTAATGCTAAACCCATGTAACGATCTAGAAAGGCGTGAAGAATAAATACTACCTATTATTCACTGCGCCTCCTATCCACCTGAAGAACGATAAGCATTATTGCGGTCAAGCTAAGGACCTTAAATAAGCACTACCTGGGAGGCAACCTAGAGGCTCTGAATTTTGTTAATTTCAACAATTTATTTTTCACTAAGTTTTTTAATTTTTCATGATTAGTTATTTAGCTTCGATTTTTCATAATCAATTTTATTTACATGTTATGATGAACTTGTCTATAAGAAAAACACTTTGAATTCGTTGTTTCACATGTAGGAATTTTTTGGAGATTTTTTGTGAATTTTCGAGCCAAAAGCAAAGTCAAAATGCAAGATTCACGGTTGGAGCCGTAATGATCGCGTAGCCGTGATTTTGCATATAACTAAACATGGCTGATACTGTACACTAAGGAAGGTTTATGGCCGAAGCCGTGACATGTTTATGGGCTGTAAGCTCTTACGGTTTAAACATCACTAGCGACTTAGGGTTCACGCCCACGCTCGTAATTCACCGATTTTTTACGATTCCTCCCACGAGCGGCGACGAAACCCTTCCACCTACCTTCCTCTACTTCCAGCAAGTGATTTTCAGCCATCTTCCACCGAATTTCCGCCGGAGTTCGTGGAGAATCACCGTTCATCCGCCAACCCATCGTTGAGCGTTTGTCGACCGATTCGATGCCGATTTTAGCACAAATCCGTGAGTTTTCTCTGCTCAGACTAGTGATTCATTGTCTGCACTTAGATTTTTCAAGTATACCATCGATTTGAGATCTGTTTTATCGGGTTTTGGGAGCAATTTCGCATTCGCCTTTCATGACTTAATTTTGCGGATACTGTAGCAGTGCATGTTTTGCTAGAAACTTGCATTGTATTCAATCAAGATTATGGCACCGAGGAGATCAGTTAGGACCAGACCCTATAGGGTAGTGAGGAATGAGAGTGTACGAGGACCGTACCCTCCTATTTACCCTAGGTATAGGATGGTCCATGGAGTACTCCCGGAGAGATTTGAGCTTACACAGATGTCAGCAGTGGAGTCTTCGATACCGTTTGACCTATTTCCTCCCCCTAACACACCTTGGGAGTATCCCAGTGTCACCGATGAGATTGGTATTGAGAGGACATCTCCAGCCCCTAACACGTCCTCTATACGCAGTACATCACAGACGGCAGCACCTGAGCCAGTTAGCTCTCCGGAGTTAGAGATTATATCAGAGAGGCCTGCTGATAGGCCAGAGAACCGTGATTAGAGGATCGCGAGATGGTACGCTAGGAAGCATACCACGTGTGGTATGACTATGCGAGGGAGGAGAGTCACCAGACCACTATCACCAGTTGCAAAGACAGTTGAGATATCTGTAGCGCCCCCAGCGCCAGCACCGACAGTAGTTGAGATCACTTCGATGGATGTAGAGGAGTCTGCAACACTGGTGCCTCCCACTAATTTACCAAAGTCTGTAGCACCTGCAGATACACAGACTATGGAGGTAGACACTCCACATGACTCTGCCTAGACTCCAGAGATTCCATCACCCTATTCGGGCCAGGGAGATCTGCCTGTCCCTGAGGCTAGTACGCCTATATTGCCAGATCGAGAGGAGGGATCTCCTGAGATATTCGCTGATCTACCTGAGATATCCATAGACATACCAGAGCTCCACACTTCTTCCCCATCAGTTGTACATGAGCCATCTGTAGATGCTGAGCCAACACCACCATCAGTTTCAGCATCAGCATCACCAGTACCATCACCTGAGGTTCATTTGCCATCACTAGAGCCATCCTCACAGCATTCACCAGCTGCATCCCCAGAGCCTTCATCTTTCGAGCTGTCTCCAGCTATGCCCGAGCCAGAGATACCAGAGAGGAGACATGCACGATCACCTCCCCCTGCACTCACTGCTTACCCACAATAGATCAGACACAGGGGTAGGGAGTAGGAGAGGAGATACCATGCCATATCCACTCGGGGAGTGCTTAGCACGAGGTATTGTGATGACCTGACACTGTAGTCCCTAGGATTGTTCGATGACGTCCAGTGGATGTTCGCGAACATAGGGTGGCAGGATTTTTATCACAAGAGGCATCCCACATATGTTCAGCTGACTCTGGAGTTTTTCAGCTCAGTCCATATTACATTGAGGACCTATGATGACACTGATTCGGGTAGGATGGCGTTTCGGTTAGGGAACTGGGACCATGTACTGATGCTTGACCAGTTCAGTCATATATTCGGGTTCCCTTCGGACGGTACTAGATATCGCCCACGTGAGTACACTGAGAGGACTTTCTGGCAAGATATATCTGGTGAGGGAGGATTCGATCTGAGGACCGCCAGAGCCACACACCTATCTAGCCCAGTTTTCAGATATGTGCATCGGGTACTGGCACACACGATTTTCAGGCGAGCAGAGAGCGACAGCATGCTCAGATCCTCAGAGCTATTTTTCTTATGGGCTATGTTGACTGGATTCCGCCTCAGCACTCCATTCTATCTCATGAAGCAAATGGATAAAGCTACTAGAGTGCGGGAAGGAGTCCTCGTGATGGGAGGCATGATTACCACCATTGCCCTTGCCCTCAATATCGACCCTTCAGGGTTGAACGAGGCAAAGGGTAATCCCAGACTTGACATGGATGCTTGTGTTGCCCTTAAGATGATTACGAGGCTTGGTAGCTCGTATCATCTGATGTTCAAAGGTACCGATGTTACGATGAGGCTGCTGAACATGGACCATACTACGGTTCGTGTTCGGCACAACTGGATCGTGGATCCCACACGTGGGGGAGGTCCTAGAGATGCAGCTCACCTCCATCACCACCGAGGATTTTAGAGCATATCCCTCCAGTCGAGCCATCCACCGCTGACAGACCATCCACATCTGTCGGGCCATCTACTTCAGCATGACCAGATCCTTCTCTAGAGCAGATGCGTGCTAAGCAGAGGAGGATGCGTGACGACATATCGAGCCTTGAGCAAGGACAGCCAAGAGCACTCGAGTCTTTATGCGCGATAGATGAGCTATTACGACGTCATCTCCCATCTTCATCGACACGACACACTAGACATGAGGAGGAGGACTCCGAGCATACTGAGACAGATTGATAGATCTTGTGAGTATCTTTATTTTGTTTTGATATATTTACAGTTATTCATTGATATTATGTAAGAGATCTCACATTTTATCTTATCTGTGCACAGGATTCAGTAGATTGGATGCCAATACGACCACACACAACACTTTTATGTTCTCTTTGTGTGTGCGCGTTGTATTAGGATATTAGTTGGTTCATTTTGATACTTTGACATTAGGACTGATATTATTGTACATTCATGATGGTATTAGACTTTAGGATGTTGAACTTGGTGCAGATAGGATGATTTTGTATATATATGATATTCAACATGTGACTATGATGCTTTATGATGGTTTTGGATGCTTGGTTGATGAGTTTCTATATTCTAGATTGATTTTTATATATGTTTTGATATTTCGAGTGAATAGTAATTTGAAATGGTAAACTGTGATTTGAATGATGAAACCTGACGGTATTTGATGTTTGAAAGTTGATTACCATGTAAAATTTGAATATCTTTGATATGGTATATTTTTTGGATTTTTCTGAGTCATATTTCATATTTTTGATATAACTATACAGGGTTTCACCAATAATATAGAGGGAACTCTTGTAAATTTTTTTCTGAAATCTTTCATTGGATTAATGTTTATACATATGCATCAAATTAAGTCTAGGGTATCCATTTTCATATTTTGCTATTCTTTCAAAGTTTCATAGATATGATTATTTTTGAATGTTTAAGATTGTTAAGGATTAATGAGATTCATTTTATCCTTGATTTTGAACTTAGAAAGCATTTTAGGCATTTAATTTGAGAGTTTTTGAGATTTCATGAAAACTTAAATTGTTGAGTAAGATCGATTCTGCTGTTGATAAAGTTTACATAGGAATTGTTGAATGTTGAAACAACATGTGCATAATGATTCTGGTGCTTTAAGTTTAATATATTTTCCTTTGATTTAATAGTGATTTTTATGGATAGAAATTTGGTGATTTATATATTTAACTTGAGATTTGCTCTAACTCCTCTGGTAGCATAATCTATGGTTATGGGTTGACACTGGTGAACTTTCTCCAGATTGAAAAAAAAAAGTGAGACTCCTCTACTTGGCACTGCGAAAAATTGGCAGTGGTACCGAAGACATGAGTTGAAGTCTGAATAAAATAAATGGAGAAAAGGGAAAGCTATGGGCTTGGTGGAAAATTCCTCTAACTTAAGATTGATACCATGAGTTAAACTATACTGTTATGCAGTATACTTTAAACAATGTTATGATACATAA
Source organism: Costus pulverulentus (assembly GCA_027562315.1). Classification (NCBI taxonomy): domain Eukaryota; kingdom Viridiplantae; phylum Streptophyta; class Magnoliopsida; order Zingiberales; family Costaceae; genus Costus; species Costus pulverulentus. The sequence continues at coordinate 70,130,358 of CM050438.1, forward strand.
CAGTTTAAAGACCAAATTACATTAAAAATCTCTTATCTATAGTTTCACCAAATGACTTGAAATAAATCTTTATCTATTGATCAAGGCAGATTTATTAAACCAAAAAGTATTTGATTTCCTGATATGTGTTGAATGAACACTGTGACATGACCTATGAATTTTACCTTTCTTGGATTGTAAATTCTTGACAGTTTGTCTCTATTGTGATTTCTCTCAAATGATCTAAGTTCTAAAAAGTTGCCTGCCTGAAATGTAGACTAAGGACTTTATTGATGGTAAAATTGATGAACATTCCTTATCTTTACATTCTTTATTCATATTGATATATTGCTTGAGAACAAACAAAATTCTAAGTCTAGGGTATTTTGATGCGTTGAATTTACACCATATTTTTGCCTATATTTTAGATCATATTTTGAGCTTATTTGCATGACTTTGTTCTTATTTCGGTATTTTTACTTCACTTTGTACAGAATCTTCACTTTTCTTGGTTTTTATGAAAATATAGGTAAAATCACCCAAAAATGAAGGATTTCACGAGTTTAGAAGCCAAAGCATGATTCCTGAGGAGATCACGAGCTTACACGTCAAATTTGGAGTTGAAATAGTGAAGAACGCAAGAATTACGTTGGTTGGCCGTAATTTTGAGCTCGAGCGATGGGTGGAAAAATGGCTAAGTATAGATATGCACAAAAACATTCATGGGTGAATCCATAAATCCATTATGGGCCGTGAATGTTTCTGTGATATAAGTGATATACATACAGAAAGAATCACGGCTGTGGCCGTGAACACATTACGGACCGTAAAAATGTCCGCCCGACGAGTTTTTCTCTCGATTCTCCACCGATTCGAACCGGATTTGAACCAAACCTTGCAAAACCATTCCTTGATGGGTTCCAAACCGGTCGAACTATAAAAGATCCAATTTTTCAACAAAAAGGAGAGCTTTTTCAAACGAACACAAGAGGCAACGACGACAAGGGTGAAAGTTGATTTCCGAGCAAAATTCCGACGATATTTCATGCAAAAGTGACGATTGATCAACTCTTCTTCGTCTCTAGATCGAGGGGAAGCAATTTTGTCTTAGTGAATTCTTGTAATTTTTCTACTAGATCTATGCTTATTCATCACTTAAACATGTATTTCCTTAAGAACATGAGTGAGTAGATCATTGTTTTGAGATTTAGGGCTTAGTCCGCTAACTTTTATGAATTAATCTTTATTCATACTCATTTTATACGAAATTATTATCATGATTTGACTGCGATTGCATTTATTTCATAATATACCTTGGCCACATATAATTGCGTCTTAGATTGCAAGAAGGACCGAGAGGTGAATCGCAACGTCCGATCTATTTCAGTTGAACCATCGAATCCAATCACGAGAGTAGGTTAGATTCGTCTGAAGGATTTAATAGCTTTTCATAAAACTTAATGGGTTTAGTTAGATTAACTATCACGAGAGTAGGGAGTTAACTTACCTAAACACCATATTACGCTCCGAGAGGAGGTGATATGTACATTAGGAAAAGCTCCTTTCATGATAGATGTTTTCTATTTATTGAGTAACCTTTATAAGATTCATAATAGTCAGTGTGGTGAAAACCAAGAAATCCCGATTCTCTTAGAACTTAAACCCTCTAAAAGCTACTTTTGAATTGTTCATACTTAGAAGTTCTTCACCATAGCATACTTGGTTTACTTAGATTCAAACAAGTTGAGAAGCCAGTACTTAACTACGTTGTCCTCGTTGGGAACGATAATCATTTTATTACTTCGATAATTCTATGCACTTGCGGAAGCCTATCACATAACAACATTCAAACAGCAATATAAAGTTTCAAAATTGTCCTACCAACTAGTCTTATAACAAACCAGAATAGGTAGAATCGAATGTTAATAGCTAACAAGTCAAGCTTCTAGGATAAGCAAAAATGTAAACAAGTCTCTGAGATAAGCAGAAATGTAAACAAGCTTCTAGGATTAGCTTCATCTTGTTGTCATCCCATAATGAACTGGAGGCTTCCTGTTTCTCTTAGATCTTCTTGGTAATGCCCCTGCATTAGATTTCCGAGGGGGCTGCAGAATTCTCCTCTTGAGAATTAATTGTAAAGCTCTCTAGCTCCTCCAGTAAGTGTTGGCATGCTTCCTCTCCAGGCATCCAAGTTTCGGTGTGATCACTCCATTTAATGAGGTAGTAGTTCTGAACTCCTTGACTGGTAAGGCGCTGCTGCTCTTCGAGAATCCTGCAACCTTGTTTCAGGGGGACCGGTACTTCAAAGGGTAGTGGCTCCTTGTATAGTGTCAAGTCCTCCACATTTACAATTGAGTGAATGCCAAGGGCTGGTGGAAGATCCAACATGTAGGCATTATCATTTATCTTTTTCAATATGCGGAATGGTCCCATCCCTCTTGCTTGCAATTTGTGATTAGCTCCTTGTTGTCTTTCCTTCTGATTCCTAAAAATAACCAAGTCACCCTCTTTAAAAGAAGCACAACGTTTATTAGTATTAGCAGCAACTTGATATTTGAGAGTATGTTGAGCAATATGGTCCTTAACTTCATTGTGAATTTTGACTATATGTTGTGCAAAAGAAACAGCAGATTGGTTGGTTTTAAATGGGGATGGCAATGGTGCTAGGTCTATGGGTTTGCGAGGTTGATATCCTAAATTGATTTGGAAGGGGCTAGCTTCGGTAGTCCTATTGATGGCACTATTAAAAGCAAATTTAGCTGTGGGGAGCAGCTTATCCCAATTGCCCAGGTGTTCCACCACAAGGTAGCGCAAGATATTACCCAATGACCTATTCACATATTCACCACTTCGGTTTGTCCATCAGATTGTGGATGATATGCAGTGGAAAATTTTAGTTTTGTCCCTAATAGCTTCCATAATGTTACCCAAAAGTGTCCAACAAACTTAGTATCACGATCAGAGTAAATGGTCTGGGGCAAACCATGTAATGAACAACTTCTTTAAAGAACAGCCTAGCAACATGGGATGCATCTGTAGTTTTGCTACACGGGATAAAATGGGCTATTTTTGAGAACCGATCCACCACTACAAAGATTAAATCATGATGAGCACTAGTTCTAGGTAATACAAGACAAAATCAATGCTTATGTCTTGCCAAGGGCCTTCGGGTATGGGTAAGGGCATATATAATCCGGTGTTATGTCGTTGGGTCTTAACAACTTGGCACATTTGACAATGGCTGACAATCTTGGCCACATCCTTGTAAATAGTAGGCCAAAAGAATCGTTCCTCAATTAAAGCTTGGGTCTTATCCCTTCCATGGTGACCTACGGTTCCTTCTCCATGTAATTCCCAAACCAAGAAATCCCTTAAAGATGCGCAGGGAATGCATATTTTACCATCTTTGAACAAGAAACCATCACAAACTTTATATGCAGGAGAAGACAATCCGAGTACATTAACTTTATGAAAGATTTCTTTAAAACCATGGCAGCATGCATATTCATCCTTGATCCGATCAAATCCAACAACCGAGACCTATAAAATGTGTAGGATCAAAGCCTTTCGGCTTAGTGCATGAGTTACCTTATTTTGACTTCCAGCTTTATGTTTCAGAACAAAAGTGTATTATGGTAGAAACTCAATCCATTTGGCATGTCTAGGATTTAGTTTGATTTGACTATTTAGATAAACCAAGGCTTGGTGATCACTATTAAGAATAATCTCCTTATGTATCAAATAATGTCTCCAATGTTTCAATGCTTGCACAATTGCATAGAATTCCTTATCATAGGTTGAATATTTTTGCCTTGTGTCATTCAATTTTTCACTAAAAAAGGCAATTGGATGTCCATCTTGGCTAAGAGTGCCACCAATTCCTACCCCAGAAGCATCACAATCAACAACAAAAACTTTGCTAAAGTCAGGTAACCTCAATATTGGGGTAGTGGTAATCCTCTTCTTCAGCTCTTGAAAAACCTTCTCGATAGCAAAGGTCCATTCAAACTTTCCTTGGCGCAAAGGTCCATTCAAACTTTCCTTGGCGCAAATAGCTTGTAATTGGAGCAACCAAGGTGCTGAAATTATGAATGAAACACCGGTAGAAAGTGGCTAACCCATGGAAGCTCCTAGCTTCGGTCAATGTGGTAGGGGATGGCCAATCTAGAATAGCTATAACCTTTGAGGGAGCGGCTTTCAGACCTTGGTTATTAATGATAAACCCCAAGAATTCAACCTCTTGTGTCAAGAAAACACATTTCTTCATATTCAATAAGAGTTGCTCCTTCTTCAAAAGATCAAGTGTGGCTTTCACATGTTGCAAATGTTCCTCACTTGTCTTACTAAATATCAGAATATCATCAAAGTACACCACTAAGAATTTTCCAATGTAGGGTTTTAAGACTTGATGCATTAGCCTCATGAAAGTAGAAGGGGCATTGGTTAGCCCAAAAGGCATAACCAACCACTCATATAATCCATCTTGAGTTTTGAAGGCTATTTTCCATTCATCTCCCTCCTAGATTCTAACTTGGTGGTAACCACTACAGAGATCTATCTTAGAAAACCAGGCCGAACCCACAATCATATCCAAGAGGTCATCAAGTGGGGGAATGGGAAATCCGTATTTGATAGTAATCTTGTTATTGACTCTACAATCTATACACATCCTACAGGACCCATCTTTCTTAGGGGTAAGAAGTGCAAGAACTACACATAGGCTGAGGCTTTCTCATAGGAGACCCTTCTCCAATAACTCATCTACTTGTCTTTTCAGCTCAGCATGTTCAGTAGGGCTCATGCGGTAGTGGGGTAGATGAGGTAGTGTGGCCTCGGGTACAAGGTCAATAGCATGTTGGACACTCCTCTGGGGTGGTAACTCACTTGGCAGCTCACATGGGGTGATGGAGGAGTAATCCTTAAGCATTTCAGTGATGAGGGGCGGCTGTTCCTGTTGGGTTTCAAGATTGACAGGCTACACTATCAAAGTATAAATCATGCCGGTTTCCTTGGTTGCTTGTAGGAAAGGTTGCGTTCTCAATAGGGTAATAGGTTTCTTAGTATCAATTGCCTTCCCCTTCTTATGTGAGGCACTAAGTTCCCTTGGTAAGCTAGGCATAAGTGTAATCTTTTTATGATCAGTTGTGAACTCATAAGTATTAATGACGGAGTCATAGACGCTAATGGGAAGGGCCCCTCCCTCAGGAAGATGCTTGGGAAGACTCCCCAGGACCTGAGGAAGACACCTACCAATTTTTCGCTCAAAAGCGCCTCTACCGCCCAGAACACGACCAGGCCATGACGGCCGACACGGCCGTGACACGAACGAGCAGAAACGCGAGCATCAGCATGGCTCGCGACACGCCCGTGCCGCCGATCGTGCCCGCCTCTGTGGGTTTTGGACTTTATGAACACGGCCGTGATGAAGAACACGGCCAGGCCGTGGCCGCCTCTATGGGTTTTGGAGTTAATGAGCACGGCCGTGATGAAGAACATGGCCATGCCGTGGCCGCCTCTATGGGTTTTGGAGTTAATGAGCACGGCCGTGATGAAGAACATGGCCAGGCCGTGACCGCCTTTGTAGGTTTTGGACCTGAAATCACGGCCCGTGATCCTATTCACAGCACTGCCGTGAAACCTGCTCGATCCCATCATAGCGAGGCCGTGATAGAAGACATGGCCGTGACGAGCTCGCAGGTAACCAACACGCTGATGACACCAAGATTCATAGTATATTTTGTGTCATATCATGTGTCTTTTTGTCACATATTTATGCTCTTTTTCTTGTTTTTAAGCCTTATTTGTCAACTATTGTAGAATCTACTCTATTTCTTGTTTTTCATCATTTTCAGGTGAAAAGTGCTATATTTTGATGGATTTTGAAAGATTTGAACACACCAATGGATTTCAGACGTCGAAACAAAGCTAACCCTCAAATTTCAAGTCAAAAGGATGCTCTTGACAAAAATACGGCACTGCCGTGTAAATATACACGGTACCGTATTTCACCGCTTTCAACCAGACGAAAATACGGTGCTGCCGAGCACCATATTTTGCCCCAAAACTTTCATGGTACCGTATTTTGTGCTGATTTCATCCAGAAGACCTAAGCGAGAATACGGCACTGCCGTGTAGAAGTACACAGTACCGTAATTTTTGACGATCCAGAACAGAAAGTTTCAGCAGAAATACGACACTACCGTATTTCACTCCGATTTTATCACGGTACTGTATTTTCCATCGATTTTGACCCGAGAGATTTTTGCACAAATATGATACGGCCATGGGAAAATACACGGTGCCGTGTTTTCTGCCCAGATTTCACAGAAGGAAAATACGGCACTGCCGTAATCCGAATACGGTACCGTATTTTTAAACCAGATTCGTGACTTTTTCGGGTTGATTCTTGTGCGGGCCATAACTTTTGATCCAGAAGTCTAAATTGAGATCCGAAAGAAGTGGATGACTCGTCTTTAAGAGGAGAAGATGCATGAAGTGGAAGAGAGAATTGTTATCACGAATTAAGAGAGCAATCATCAGAGAGGCAGTTAGGATTTGTCCTCACACCGAGAGGCATAGAGGACATCTCAGACCATGATCTTTACACCAAAGCTTTGTCTGGAGTAGGAGAGCATGCCCCAGAATTTTCAGAGCGTTTGGAGTCTGATCGAGGGAGAAATCATCAAAATAGTGGTGATAGCACTATTCACAAGCGAAATTACGGGTTGTATTTCAATTACAACCATGTTTTGTAACTTTTATTCCCCTTTTTTTGCTTTCTAATCCTCTAAAATTATGGTTTGTTGTAATCCTTTCACCATGAAAGCTTAGATCTTCTTTTGGGACATGGGGTGTATGTTGGGGTATGCCCTTAAGGCTAATGTTTGAGGCCTTGGGATTCTTTCAGTATCATGTATAAACTCTTATGTTTATAAAGGCAATGGTTGTTATTCAGTTTG
>CM050438.1:70159231-70174697 GCA_027562315.1 Costus pulverulentus
ACAACCTGAATAATAACCATGCCTTTTATAAACATAAGAGTTTATTACATGATACTTATACAATCCCAAGGCCTCAAACATTAGCCTTAAGGGCATACCCCAACACTTGGCGCATACACCTTGGAGGTGGCGCAGGGCTAGAGGAATAAGCACAAGGCTTGGATCTTCTTCCCGAGGCTAGCACCAGGCGTGGAAGAAGAGAGCTCGAGGCATCCGTGAGTGTGAGACTGCAGAGGGCGCACGCTTTGGGCGCCTACTACGACATCGGCCTCACCTAAATCAAGGTACTTTCTATCTCATCATGTCGACTCTTTCGCATGTGATCTTCACTGGGTTTTTGGGACTGGCCTATTTCGGGGGTATTCTTCCGCTGCGCAACGTGTTTTCATCTCTGAAAATTTGTAAAATATCCCCGAGGTTTCCCAACAAAGATTATTCTAAAATTAATCTACCTCCTCCTTATAGACCACCAGTAACTTTTCACCAAAGGTTAGTGCAGGAAAAGTTAGATAAGCATCCATAGTTCTGAACAGTGTTGTCACCGCTGTAATAACTATAGAGAGTTATTACAAGCGATTACCTTTCAGTCAATAGCGAAAATTATAAAAACATGATTAGTAACGTGGATCTGTAGAGAGTCTAAGCACAAATACCACATGAGCAAAATAATCATGGCAAAATTATCATGACGAAAAAGAAGATTATCTAATCATTAAAAATCAAGGAGAACTACTTCCCCATGTCCCAAAAGAGTATTAAGCTAGCATGGAAAAAGAAATACAATCAACCATAGTTTCAAAGTGGAAGAAATTGAAGAAGAAGAAGAAAACAACTTCACAACACGGCTGTAATATAAATTACAGCCGTATTTTCTGTGATGAACAGTGCTATTGATGAAGGATGTTAAATCCTAGCCCAAGAATCACCTTAGGTATGTGGCTCTAATCGAAAATGATAAGCGCAAGTATTAGTAAAAGATGGAAAGAATGCACCTAGGAACCCCTAGGGGAAGGGGCTGACCCCTTCTGAACCCTTCAGATGATAACTGAGATGAAGAGTGTTCCGGATGCTGATTTGTGTGTTCTTCAATGATGCCGAATCCAGCCCAGGGGATGATTCGATGAAGGCAGTTGAACTCAGCAATGGTACAGTAGCGGTGAAAGTAGTGGAGGATGCTAGTCGGTAAGATGCAGGTAGGGAAGATTGAAGAACCGAGAGACACAGGGGAGCAAGCTCAACCCAAAGAGGAGCAAGCACGACTCTTCCACACGCTAACACAAGGTTTACCAAATTCAGAATTTTCAAAACTAAGTGCAAGAGTGAACAACGCTCGCTTAAAACCTTTCCTCCCAACATAGAAACGACCCTTGGCATTCTGAAACAACCCTTGGTATTCTTCACTTGCTGGCGCCTCCTTGTTTTGGTCTGAAACAACCCTTGGTATTCTTCACTTGCTGGCGCCTTCTCGTTTTGGTCTATTCTAATAGGCTATTGTGGTCAGTCCTTGCGCTGAGTTGGACATGGATATTTGTGCAAGCTATCTTCAATTTATCTTGATTGCTGACCTGGTTTTGGATTGAGTATTTCTTGGGATCTCCATGACGCTCCATTTTGGATTGAATGCGTCATGGGATCTCCATTTGATTTTGGGATTGAACATTTCATGGGGTCTCCATTTGATTTTGGGATTGAACATTTCATGGGGTCTCCATTTGGTTTTGGTATTGAATATTTCTTGGGATCTCCATTTGGTTTTGGTATTGAATATTTCTTGGGATCTCCATTTGATTTTGGAGTGAATGCGTCATGGGATCTCCATGGGTTTGACTGAATGAGGTGGATGAACTTGGATGGAGTTGCTGGACATGAACTCGAGTTAACTTTGGGCTGGTGTGTTGAAGTTGACACTTGAGCTAAGTCTAATCACGAACCAGCTTGTCTTTGACATTGTCTTTTCTCAATGGGCTGATTGGAGTGGAACTTTCATTATGCCAAGATCACTTCAGGGTTGGGAGGTTAGGTGCAGCATGTGCAATACAGGTGCGCATGAACCTAGACTATGACAACCTATCACAACCACTACAAAATAACATAAAGACTTCAAAGTAAACCTAGGCTAGTCCTAGCTACAACATAAAACAACAAGTGCTGAAAGCAAATATAGTTTGTAGCAACATTACAATCACATGAAGTGCATGAAATTAACAAGTTCAAAAGATCAACATGCAACAATTTTCCAAAATGATGTCACGCATAATTAACCCTTGAAGATGTCCCTACATCAGCTATGATGAAGGATGGAAATCCTAGCCCAAGAATCACCTCAGGTATGTGCCTCCAATCGAAAATGATAAGCGCAAGTATTAGTAAAAGATGGAAAGAATGCACCTAGGAACCCCTAGGGGAAGGGGCTGACCCCTTCTTAACCCTTCAGATGATGACTGAGATGAAGAGTGTTCTGGATGCTGATTTGAGTGTTCTTCAATGATGCCAAATCCAGCCCAGGAGATGATTCGATGAAGGCAGTTGAACTCGACAATGGAACAGTAGCGCTGATAGTAGTGGAGGATGCTAGTCGGTAAGATGCAGGCAGGGAAGATTGAAGAACCGAGAGACACAGGGGAGAAAGCTCAACCGAAAGAGGAGCAAGCTCGACTCTTCCACACGCTAACACAAGGTTTACCAAATTCAGAATTTTCAAAACTAAGTGCAAGAGTGAACAACGCTCGCTTAAAACCTTTCCTCCCAAAATAGAAACGACCCTTGGCATTCTGAAACAAACCTTGGTATTCTTCACTTGCTGGCGCCTCCTTGTTTTGGTCTGAAACAACCCTTGGTATTCTTCACTTGCTGGTGCCTTCTCATTTTGGTCTATTCTGATAGGCTATTGTGGTTGATCCTTGCGCTGAGTTCGACATGGATATTTGCGCAAGCTATCTTCAATTTATCTTGATGGCTAACCTGGTTTTGGATTGAGTATTTCTTGGGATCTCCATGCCGCTCCATTTTGGATTGAATGCATCATGGGATCTCCATTTTATTTTGGGATTGAACATTTCATGGGGTCTCCATTTGATTTTGGGATTGAACATTTCATGGGGTCTCCATTTGGTTTTGGGATTGAATATTTCTTGGGATCTCCATTTGATTTTGGATTGAATGTGTCATAGGATCTCCATGGGTTTGACTGAATGAGGTGGATGAACTTGGATGGAGTTGCTGGACATGAACTCGAGTTAACTTTGGGCTGGTGTGTTGAAGTTGACACTTGGGCTGAGTCTGATCACGAACCGGCTTGTCTTTGACATTGTCTTTTCTCAATGGGCTGATTGGAGCGGAACTTTCATTATGCCAAGATCACTTCAGGGTTGGGAGGTTAGGTGCAGCCTGTGCAATATAGGTGTGCATGAACCTAGATTATGACAACCTATCACAACCACTACAAAATAACATAAAGACTTCAAAGTAAACCTAGGCTTGTCCTAGCTACAACATAAAACAAGTGCTGAAAGCAAATATAGTTTGTAGCAACATTACAATCACATGAAGTGCATGAAATTAACAAGTTCAAAACATCAACATGCAACAATTTTCCAAAATGATGTCCCGCATAATTAACCCTTGAAGATGTCCCTACAATAGCTTTCTCGGGGTTGGGAGAACTCTCCTCCGGAGAGTTAGATGAGAAGCTCCATTGCGGTTCAGGTGGCCATCCCAATGTATGCCAATTATCATTAGTCTTTGTAGCGTCTTCAACCCCGCAAATAAAACACAAATAATTGACAGTACTCGTCCTCTTACATATATCGGCAATGTATGACTTGAAAACATGATAAACAAATGTGAAATTAGATAGATAGGCATTAATTGAATAAATGAAATTCAAGTCTATAATAGAGCCCATGTAAATATGCTTGCTAGTTGATGTTGAAGTGTGCTCCCAGATAAAATACACAATGCTAGTACCATAAGAATTCCCAAGATAGTGTGGGACCATAGTTTTGCTGTGGGAAGGTAACTTGTAAGCATGGTAAGAAAATGTGAGCATACATTCAAGAGCTTCAGTTCCTAAAGGTTTTGACAGCCCAAGTATGAGTTGTAAGTTTTTCTCATGAATGTCTTCTTGGGTGGAGGGAGTAGCTGAAAAATACCGGCAAGTGTAGTTGATGGACAGGAATTTTCCCAGGAGATAATGCCAAGCCAAACTTCCATTTAGGTGGGATCGGGTAAGGATTAGTGGGTGGTCCCTAGATCTAGTAGGAAAGTCACCTAAGAAGGAACTTATCATAAAAGGTCGTCTACATAAGAATTGGCTAAGACATGATGCTATGATTATTAAAGGATCAGATATCAATTCATGAATTTCCATGATTGCACCTTTATCCAAAGTATGAGTTTTCTCATCAATAACCACCAAAGCTAATGGTGTGGTACCTTCCCGCACTCTTTCAAGATTATCAATCAATTCAGGTTTAGGTTCAGATTTTGGTTCTAAGCTTGATGATAGTATAGTGGGTTCTAGAGGTCTCTTAAGGGTTAACGACTGGGGCTGAGTTGGTTCTCCTAGAGATGACTTAGGTGGGTATGCAGTTTTGGTGTTGGTATGGTGACTAGAATTTTCGAACTCATCAAGCCGTTGGTTTAAGGAATCCATGGAGACTCGCAGATTAGTGAGCATGGTAATCTTGGTGTTCATAGTGGCTGCGTTATTGGCTTGAACGTTTGGACTTAGGAAGACAGATGAATTATCCTTAGCTTTTGGTAAAGTCCTAACATGCACCGCTTGCCTCTTCTTAGCTAACTTGATCTCATACTCAATGTTGAGGGCATGTTGGTAGGATTCTTCTAAGGTATTAATAGGGTAAAGCATGATAGTGTTCCTTATATCATTCCTAAGTCCTCTCTCAAACCGGTCAAGGGTTATCCCTGGATCTTCCTTTATGTCACTTCTAAAAAGTAAGTCCTCGAACCGTTCTATGTATTCAGTTATAGAGTCATCTCCTTGGGTCAATGTGGACAATTGGTCATTTATGTATTTCCTATAGTGTGGGGCTACATATTGTTCTCTCAATTTCCATCTCATATGCTTCCACGTTATGTTGTGACATCCCGAGTTTACTAACAACCCTCTCAAACCATGCCAAGATTTTCTAGCCGAGCCACAGAAGAGGAGTTCAACACAAGGTACCTTCCTATCTTCAAGTGTAACACTCCTTTCAAAGTATTGTTCGACACGTTGTAGCCAATGTAGGAACTGATGGGAGTCTAAGTTCCCATCAAAGTAAGGTGGACTTCTAAAGTATCTACCATTGGTTTCCCTAGTTGAAGGAGTAACTATATGATGTGTGTCTTGACTTTTATAACCTTGGTCCCAATGGTGTTGTGCATATGAGTGGGTATAGTTTTGAGCATGATAGTCATTTGTTCCTTTAGACATGCTGTTAACTCAATGTCACAACAATGTATATATATAACACAAGTGCAGAGCATGTAGAGGTCAGGCTTAGCAGATGTTCAACAAGGTGTAGGCTTTGATACCAGGTCTGGAAACGGATCCAATAAGTTGGTAATGTTAGAAGCATAAATAAGAAATGCAGCAGAGCTTTAATGAATAGGATTTCAGAAAACATAACTGGACAAGATTCCAAACAGTTTGTGAGATTGAAAAACCCAAATTTCCAGAATAGGAAATCCAGCGAACAGTTTCAGTGCAGAAAATCAGGAAAAGATTTAACCAAGGTAAGCCAAAACTTGAGTAGCGAGGAGATACAATCAGCAATCTAAACAGCAACAACTGGGATTAGAGTAACACAAGTCAGAAAATGCAGTAGATGGTCTCAACAGCTATAGGAGACACAGACTCAACCAGAAAACTCAGAGAAATTGAGAAGAACTCCAACAGACAAGGCGTGTAAAGTCATAAATACAGATCAGCGACACAAAGAAACAGACGGCAGCGAGAGACACAGCCGAAACTCAGAGAAGATAAACAGCAGACTAATCCAAGAGCACCTAAGGTATGCTCTGATACCACTGATGAAGGATGGAAATCCTAGCCCAAGAATCACCTTAGGTATGTGCCTCTAATCGAAAATGATAAGCGCAAGTATTAGTAAAAGATGGAAAGAATGCACCTAGGAACCCCTATGGGAAGGGGCTGACCCCTTCTTAACCCTTCAGATGATGACTGAGATGAAGAGTGTTCCGGATACTGATTTGAGTGTTCTTCAATGATGCCAAATCCAGCCCAGGAGATGATTCGATGAAGGCAGTTGAACTTGGCAATGGAACAGTAGCGCTGAAAGTAGTGGAGGATGCTAGTCGGTAAGATGCAGGCAGGGAAGATTGAAGAACCGAGAGACACAGGGGAGCAAGCTCAACCCAAAGAGGAGCAAGCTCTACTCTTCCACAAGCTAACACAAGGTTTACCAAATTCAAAATTTTCAAAACTAAGTGCAAGAGTGAACAACGCTCGCTTAAAACCTTTCCTCCCAACATAGAAACGACCCTTGGCATTTTGAAACAACCCTTGGTATTCTTCACTTGCTGGCGCCTCCTTGTTTTGGTCTGAAACAACCCTTGGTATTCTTCACTTACTGGTGCCTTCTCGTTTTGGTCTATTCTGATAGGCTATTGTGGTCGGTCCTTGCGTTGAGTTGGACATGGATATTTGCGCAAGCTATCTTCAATTTATCTTGATGGCTGACCTGGTTTTGGATTGAGTATTTCTTGGGATCTCCATGACGCTCCATTTTGGATTGAATGCGTCATGGGATCTCCATTTGATTTTGGGATTGAACATTTCATGGGGTCTCCATTTGATTTTGGGATTGAACATTTCATGGGGTCTCCATTTGGTTTTGGGATTGAATATTTCTTGGGATCTCCATTTGATTTTGGATTGAATGAGTCATGGGATCTCCATGGGTTTGACTGAATGAGGTGGATGAACTTGGATGGAGTTGCTGGACAAGAACTCGAGTTAACTTTGGGCTGGTGTGTTGAAGTTGACACTTGAGCTGAGTCTGATCACGAACCGGCATGTCCTTGACATTGTCTTTTCTCAATGGGCTGATTGGAGCGGAACTTTCATTATGCCAAGGTCACTTCAGGGTTGGGCGGTTAGGTGCAGTATGTGCAATACAGGTGTGCATGAACCTAGACTATGACAACCTATCACAACCACTACAAAATAACATAAAGACTTGAAATTAAACCTAGGCTAGTCCTAGCTACAACATAAAACAATAAGTGCTGAAAGCAAATATAGTTTGTAGCAACATTACAATCACATGAAGTGCATGAAATTAACAAGTTCAAAACATCAACATGCAACAATTTTCCAAAATGATGTCACACATAATTAACCCTTGAAGATGTCCCTACATCAGTTGTCACCGCTGTTTCATTGATTTATCCTCCACCCAAACTCCTTTTGATTTGAAACCTCTGTGGTGTCTTTCTCTCCTCTAGGCGAAGCTTTTGTGTGAAAATGAAGGCCTGAGGTGCCCTCTACGCCTCTCGGCGTGAGGCCAAACCCTAGATTCCTCTCTGTCGATTGCTCCCTCGATACTGGATAAAAATTCCCCCTTTCAATTCTTTTGTGTTCTACTCTTAAAGGTGGGTCTGTAGCAACTTTCAGATCTCAATTTGGAGCTCTGGATCAAAAGTTAAGGTCCGCGCAAGTTTCGGACCCGTAAAAATCGCGTTTTTGAATGTAATTACGGTACCGTAAAATATATTACGGTAGTGCCATATTTTCTGGGCAACTTTCTGGTCAAAAATTGCTCAAAATATTGTACCATAAAATAGTTTACGGTCATGCCATAAAATTGGATAAGTTTTCTGGTCTGAATTGTTTGCAAAATAGGGCACCGTAAAATAGTTTACGGTAGTGCCGTAATTTCGGCAAGTGTCTCTGTTCTGAAGCGCTCCAAATTACGGTAATGTAATTTCTTATGGAGATGCCATAAAATCGTGAAAACCTTCTGTTTGGAAAACTCCCCAAATTACGGTAGGTGCTCTGATATTACGGTAGCGTACGAAAATACGGTATCGTAATATAGATTACGGCCCTGCCGTATTTTGGTTGTTGTTCCGTTTTGCGTAAAATTTGTCATGTGATCTCCTCTTGATGATGGTAACTCTTCTATGTCTTTGATTTTTCTTGAAAATGCTTAAAAATAGCGCCTTTTTACCTGAAAATAATGAAAAACCTAAATAGAAGTAAACTTTGCAATATTTGATGAATTCAGCATAAAAACGAGTAAAAGATCCTCAATTAAGCATGAAAAGATATCTAAAATGATACAAAATATACTATATATTTTGGTGTCATCAAAATACATAAGGCTCAAACTTTGCTTGTCCTCAAGCAAAAATTAAAAATTGATTAAAAGAATAACCTTTTCATGCTCAATAAATTTCTAAAATACAATCGTCAATGAGAAATTCCATCAATTATTTCACAAAACTTCAAATAATATATCATTCTTAGAATTCAACCCTCTAGATCCACAACTCAATCAAATAAAACTTTGCAACTTGTATAATAAATAGAATTTTCAACCTCATGATTTCACCCAATTTTCAGTTCAAATCTATCATGCTTTTGTTTACAGGAATTAGGTTTCCAAGATCATTTTCCACACATAATTGTTTTTTCTTTTTTTTTCTTTTTCTTATTATTTTTGCAAAGATGGCATGCATCCACTTAGATACACTTTATATTTTTGACTTCAACTCTTATCTTCGGTACCACTATCAATTTTGCATAGTGCCAAGTAGAGGAGTCTTATTCTTTTTATCTCTCATTATTTTTCATGCATAGACTTCAACCCATGTCTTAGGTACCACTATCAATTTTATATAGTGCCAAGTCGGGGAGTCTCTCCCTATTTTTGTGGATCTTGGATTCTTCTTTCCCAACAAATAGCAAAATAGACTAAACGTCTACTAGGTTGATCAATTGATATCAATTCACAAATCAAACTCATATGCTCATTTTATTTAAAGGAGTAGTTGCATCTTTAGATCTTATTCTTCAAATAACACATCTACCCAAAATTTCATGCATCAACCAATGTCAAATTTCAAAAATAGATATGCATTGAAGAAAAAAATCTAACATGGTAGGGTTTTTCTCTAATCACAAGTATAAATACTCACATCATCAAGGAAGATATTTTATGAATAGAAATTTTATCAATAAATCATGCCATCATATATTAGAAAGTGGATCATATGCTTTCATTAATTTTAACAACAAATTTGAATAATATCATCATCAAAACGATGAGTTCCATATATCCATAAAATCATTTTTCAAGAGAAAACCAATAAGTAGTATAAATATGATAAAGTCAAAGATGCACTATAAGAAATTGTCATTAATAAGAGAGTGCAAGTGATACTCACAAAACTATATAGATCATGCTCAGTCTGAAAATAGTCTCTAAAAATAATAATGATAAAAATACTTTTCTGAAGGGAGAATCAGAGATGTCACCGGAGGTCTGAAGAGGATACCGGTGGAAAGAGTCGAGCAAGCAAGAAGCCGAGGTGAATAGAGGTTAGCTGAAAAGCTACTAGTAATGACGGTGATGGTGCCGACAGTAGAGTAAGTAATCTCCAGTGGCCTGCTGGAGACTACAGTCCTGGAGGTGAGATCGTCGGCCGGTGAGTGTGAGAGATAGCACTGCAGAAAAAAAATTAGTCACTAATGAAGAGTCTACTCCATAAATAAATAAAATCAATAGAATAAGAGGCAGTAAAAGAAGTAAGAATCTGCAGATGGTATAATCCAGTGTCGACGGCTGGAAACAGTGATGTCAGAGGCAGATGCAGTGGTGGCTAGAGGTGGAAGACATTGCTCTTGAAGATTTCTGAATCTGAAGTCAAAAGAAGCAATAACAGGCAAAAAGCGAACCAAGCAGTTTTTGAATTTTTTATGAAAAGTAGTCATACACTAGAATAAAATTTAATGATCCAAATAGATAATGGACAGAACCATGTAAAAGAATAAAACTCGTTCTTTTCAGGTGTATAAAAATTGAATGATCAAAATCTGTCAGGAATTTAGGGTACAACAGAAAGAAGGCTATTCATATTACAAAACTGCAAAAACTGCACAAAAATTAATCAAATTCGAAAAGTTGCCATGTGTCCTAAAATGATCAAAAAATATTTTCATGAAAATAATTAATCCACAAGATAGAATGACACATATTCTTTATATCCCATGCGAAAAATCTGGGTTTCAAGTCACCAAAACATCTTAAAAAGTGGCAGCAAAAGTGCTCGTCAGAACAGTCAGAAAAAACTGCTGTAGAAATTAATTAGAATCGAAAAGTTGCTATGTGTTTTAAAATGATCCATGGACTTTAAAATTCAGCAAAAATATCAAAAAGAGAGACAAAGATGAGTACTTCCATGCTCTTTCAAAGATCAAAAATTTTTGCAGCCCAGTTTCTTAAAATCACAACGAGAAAATACCTACTCAATAAACAGAAAGCAGCTTTAAAATACGGTACCGTGAAAGGCCTTACGGCAGTGCCGTAATTTACAAAGAACTCTCGGGTTAAAAACTACTCAAAAATACGGTACCGTGAACAATATTACGGTAGTGCCGTAAAATACCAAAAACTCTCGGGTGGAAATCAGATCAAAAATACGGTACTGTAAAGTAGATTACGGCAGTGCCGTATTTTGCACAAAATTTTATTTTCCCTGCAAAATAAAAAGAAAAATTAATTCTAAAAATAAACTAAAATAAAAGTAACTAAGCTAAGATAGAGTGCTTGGGTTGCCTCCCAAGAAGCGCTAATTTTTAGGTCATTAGCTTGACCAAAAATCAATATCATGGTAAAGCAGGTGAATTAGTACCAAAATAAAGAGCAAACAATTTTCTTCATTTTCTTTGTCCAAAAAGCTTAGCCACAAATCTAAATATCCAGAATTTCATATAAATCACAATTGATGTGGCTTTCATAATTATGCAGAAATTAAAATCAAAATTTTCAATGATCTTCCTATGTTTGTCAGTAAGCAAATCATAAGTCCTTTCTTCAACTTTATCTTTTCAATTGCAATAAAAGTAGGACTTCCATCAAAATAATCAAGCATTGGATCATCATAATAATAGTCTTTATGTCTCTCATTAGATTCCTCAATAAAGCATAATTTTTTAAATTCATCAAAAGATTCAACAAAAGATATGGGCAAAACATCAGAGTGAGATTCATCAGTATTTGTAATTTTCAAATCATCTTCAGGTTCCTCATTCTCACAATCAAATAATTTATCAATATCAAAATCATTATCAAAATCAAGATGAGACTCTTCAAAATCAATTTTCTCATGCTTCCCCACAAATAATTCATCATCAGAAGAGTCAAAATCAGAATCATATGAGAAATAAGATTTATCAATGTTTACAATAGGATCAGAGTTAACCTCAAAAGTTTTATCATAAATTTCAACAATATCACCAAAATCACAGTGGGGTTCATTAATGTCTATAATTTTTGAACCTTCATCATGCTCATCAGATTTAACCATAAATAAGTTTTCATCAAAATTATAATTATCATCAAAAGAAGGTTTTTCAATTTCAATTTTCTCAACCTTTTCCACAAATAAATTAGCAGATGAATCAATTTCACAACAATCAAAATTAGAGTGAGATTCATGAATATTCACATAAGGCTCAATCTCAAAACAATCATAATCATAGGGGGATTTTTCTAAATCAAGTTCTTTAGTTTCAAACTCAAATAAACATGCTTGTTGTGCAATCTGGGTTTCTAGCAATTCAGTATTAGCTTTCAAAGATTCTACCCGAGAAGCAAGGTGACTAGTCATCTACTTAAGATCTTCAAATTTGTTACTTCTATTTGTCATGAGTTGGTTTTGATTTGACATGAATTTTTCTTGATCAGCCATAAATCTTTCTAACATAGTCCCTAAGCTAGATTTTTTAGTATCATCAAAGCATAGCATAGAAACATGATCAGAGCAATCATCATAAAAAGAAGTTTGATTTTCCCAACTAGAATACAATTGATAAGATTCTTCCCATGATAAATTAAGATTTAAAAATTGACAATCAGAGGAACAATGATCAAAATATCCACAGATATCATATCTAACAGGAGAACAAGATTTCATAATAGGGTGCATATTAAAAGTGTCTAATTTATGAGCCAAAGAATCTAACTTATCTGCAACAGTGCACCATGAATCATCTTGACAACATGATGAATTAGAATTTTGAGGCATTAAAAATTTGCAATCAGAAGTATTATGATCAAAAGACTTACAAATATTACATGTAACAAAATAAGAGTGTAATTTCGCTATTTCTGCAATAGTTATCTGTGAATAATCTTTATGCTCACCTTGTTGTATGTATACCTTACCTCTTTCAGAAGCCCATGAATTATGATGAAAAGACATATTTACCAAATCTATCAAGAACAGAAAGATAATCCAATACCAATCAATCAAGAAAAAATTTTATTTTTTTCTTTAGAATATATAAAAAAAAGCAAATTCACAAATTTTAGAAATCGCAGTTCTGTCACAACTATGCAAATCCAAAACCTGCAAAAAGAAAAAAAACAAAGTTAAATCTAAAACAAATAAAACTTAGTCTAGCAATACTAACAACTATTTTGATATTAACAAAACTAAGGTCTCCGGCAATGGTGCCAAAAACTTGTTGTGTCCTCAAGTGCACTAATACTCGAAGTAATAAAGAAAGATATCGAATCACAGAGACCTTATTGTTAAGTACCAAATAGATATTTTCTCACTAGCCAAGCAAGCCGAATATGATAGAAATAACTATGCAAAGAATATGCTAAAGAGATAATCACAGAGAGAAAACTGGGACTAGGGTTTCATCCACCTTAATTTCAATGACTAGACATAAATAAAAGGTCGTCAAACTAATTTTATCATGATAAAGACTTAATTTACTTCATAAAAGGATCATCTCACTTTCGTGCAGACAATCATGCAGGGATCAATCCTCGCTTTCGCACAAGATCTATCTCAACGCTTAAGAAAAGTAAATCATCAATCAAAGAACTCAAAGATCACTTTTACGCATCCGAGTTCTAAGTTGATTGTCTCTAGTGGAGTCTCAAGGATCACTTTCGTGCATCCGAGCCTCAACACTAGTTTTACTCATGGATCTCCAACGTTCCAATCCTCACTTTCGTGCAAGATCTCCACGTTTGACAATTAGACTCGATCTATAGATTCAAGTTATTATCATGGCAATTAATCTACTAGAACTGAACAAATTGGATCTAACCTAAGGAAGGGTTCCTAACATGCAATTATAGGGTTCTGAATTCTCAAGCGATTACCTTTCAGTCAATAGCGAAAATTCTAAAAACATGATTAGTAACGTGGATCTATAGAGAGTCTAAGCACAAATACCACATGAGCAAAATAATCATGGCAAAATTATCATGACGAAAAAGAAGATTATCTAATCATTAAAAATCAAGGAGAACTACTTCCCCATGTCCCAAAAGAGTATTAAGATAGCATGGAAAAAGAAATACAATCAACCATAGTTTCAAAGTGGGAGAAATTGAAGAAGAAGAAGAAAACAACTTCACAACACGACTGTAATATAAATTACAACCGTATTTTCTGTGATGAACAGTGCTGTCACCGCTGTTTCGTTGATTTCTCCTCCACCCGAACTCCTTTTGATCTAAAACTTATGTGGTGTCTTTCTCTCCTCCAAGCGAAACTTCTGCAAGAAAATCAAGGCCTGAGGTGACCTCTACGCCTCTCGGCGTGAGGCCAAACTCTAGACGCTTCTCTGTTAATTGCTACCTCGATACAGGATAAAAATTCCCCCTTTCAGTTCGTGTGTGTTATCCTCTTAAAGATGAGTCCTTAGCAACTATCGAATCTCAATTTGGAGCTCTGAATCAAAAGTTATGGTCCGCGCAACTTTTAGACCCGTAAAAATCATGTTTTTGAGTGTAATTACGGTACCGTAAAATATATTACGGTAGTGTCGTATTTTCTGGGCAACTTTTTGGTCAAAAATTGCTCAAAATATGGTACCATAAAATAGTTTACGGCTGTGCCATAAAATTGGATGAGTTCTCTGGTCTGAATTGTCTAGAAAATACGGTACCGTGAAATAGTTTACGGCAGTGCCGTAATTTCGGCAAGTGTCTCTGTTCTGAAGCGCTCCAAATTGCGGCAGTGTAATTTCTTATGATGGTGTCGTAAAATCGTGAAAACCTTCTATTTGGAAAACTCCCCAAATTACGGCAGGTGCTCTAATATTACGGTAGCGTACGAAAATACAGTACCGTAATATAGATTACGACCCTGCCGTATTTTGGTGTGTTGCTCTGTTTTGTGTAAAATTTGTCATGTGATCTCCTCTTGATGATGGTAACTCTTTTATGTCTTTGATTTTGCTTGAAAACGCTTCAAAATAGCGCCTTTTTACCTGAAAATCATGAAAAACCAAAATAGAAGTAGACTTTGCAATATTTGATGAATTCAGCATAAAAACAAGTAAAAGATCCTCAATTTAGCATGAAACTATATCTAAAATGATACAAAATATATTATATATTTTGGTATCATCAGTTGTCCATTTGATTAAAATAGTGGGAGCCATGATTATGTAATACAAGTCTAGATTTAATGATTCGAAGTAGTACTAATCTGCTTTTCATGGTTGTTGTAGATCAAATGGCGACAAACAATAGTGGATTAACACTATGATCCCTTCTTAATAAAGATAAGTTGGTTGGATCCAACTTTAAGAATTGGCATCGAAACTTCAGGATAGCCCTCAAGTTTGAAATGAAGCTGTATGCCCTTGAGCAAGCTCTTCCCGTGCCTCCTGCACCTAATGCCCAAGTGGCAGACAGGGATGCTTTTAAAACGCATCAAGATCACTCTTTGGAAGTCGCATGTCTCATGCTAGCCACTATGGACCCTAAACTTCAGGTGCAATATGAGGAGTAGAATGCTTTTCATATGATAACACATTTGCAGTAGGTGTTCGAGGGATATGACATTGTCAAAGTAGTATCTAGGTGCAAGTTATCGGTGGGTGCTCCACTGGGACCCCATGTACTCAAGATCATTGGGTATGTGGATCATCTTAAGAGATTAGGATACACAATCGATAACGAGCTGGTCACGGATCTTATTCTGCATTCCTTGCCCTCTAGCTTCAGTCTATTTATTATAAACTTCAACATGAACCAAATTGAGTGTACAAGGAAGGAAATGTTGAATATGCTCTAGATGACCATGCGTGAAATGGTTAAGACCAAACTCAATTCTGTTCTTTTGGTCCCTGCTGTTGGGGTATGCCCTTAAGGCTAATGTTTGAGGCCTTTGGGATTGTAACAATATCATGTAATAAACTCTTATGTTTATAAAGGCATGGTTATTATTCAGGTTGTTA
>CM050438.1:70200795-70213135 GCA_027562315.1 Costus pulverulentus
TATAAGATTAGAATACATATTAGTCTCAATCATATCAGGGCTGTCTCATGTTCACCAAGATATCTTGACTAAGGACTTTACTGCATGTCAGCCTAGCTGAACATCATTGAGACATTATTCAGAAATACACTCATTGCAGACAATGTAACAACCTGAATAACAACCATTGCCTTTATAAACATAAGAGTTTATACATGATACTGTTACAATCCCAAGGCCTCAAACATTAGCCTTAAGGGCATACCCTAACAAACTGGACCCATTTTCGAGTACATACAACCCAGGTTGGAGAAATCATCCCAATTTCTCCTACAGAAACAACATGAATCCCGTACCTCCGCAAGGTTATAGACCACCCCCTGGATTCCAACCAAGGCCATATACTCAACCCCAAGCCCAGAAAACACAGATGGAGACAATGATGGAAAATTTTATTTCTGCTTAGACGAAAACTAACGACAATTTCAATGATGTTCTGCATCGATTAACATTAAGATTTGACGCATTGGAAGCCCAAAGTAAGAGAGTAGACACTCAGTTGTACAACATGGCAACTTCTTTGGCAAGACCTTCGGGTAAATTGCCATCTCAACTGGAGATGAATCCCAAAGAGACTTGCAATGCAATCACTACCAGAAGTGGAAAGCAACTGGATGGCCCCAAGATGCCCAACCTCGATACTGAGGATACACCACCTGAATCACCTAAGGTGGACACCACAGCAGAAGAGACTCAAGGTGACAAACAAGTTAAGGAAGGTGAATCAATGACCATTTCACCACCGCCTTACAAACCTCTCATCCCATTTCCTCAACGATTAGCAAAAGCAAAGCTTGATCGGCAGTTCGGTAAATTCTTGGAAATTCTGAATAACTTGTATGTAAATATACCTGTCACCAATGCTCTAGTGCAGATGCCGACGTATGCCAAGTTTTTAAAGGACATCTTGACTAATAGATGAAAACTGGAAGACCATGCCACAGTGACACTCACTGAAGATCCCACAAAAGCTAAAAGACCCTGGAAGCTTTTCCATTCCTTGCCAAATAGGGGATTTATCTTTTGAGAATGCCCTTTGCGACTTAAGGGCAAGCGTAAGTCTAATGCCATCTTCTATTTGCAGGAGGCTAGATATTGGGGATGTAAAGGACATGACAATTTCCCTACAACTCGCTGACCGGTCCATACGCAAACCAGCTGGGATTTTGGAGGACGTCCCCATTAAAGTCGGTAACTTTTTCATCCCAGTGGATTTTGTAGCGTTGGAAATGGAAGAGGTTGTTAAGCTACCCATTATTTTAGGAAAACTGTTTCTTGCTACAGTAGAAGGGGTGATAGACGTAAAGAATGGGAAGTTGTCTTTGACTATTGGTGAAGAAAACATTGAATTTGATTTGTCTGCAAGTATGAAGAAACCTTGTCTTGCAGGATCTTGTTGTAGCATCGATGTTGTTGATGATGATGTTGATGTGCATGAACTTAGCAGATCAAAGATAGACCCTCTAGAGGTTTGTCTTTTGGAAAATGGAAACACAGAACAGGACGAGGAAGCGAAGGACTACACGACACTTTTTGACTCCGCGAGTGAAGTCAACCCTATGACTGTAAGGCCTAAACCACTCGTTGATGACCAAAGGATAGTAAAATCTGCAAAGGTAGAGTTGAAAACATTACCACCAAATCTGAGGTATGCATTTCTTGATTCTGATTCAACCCTACCTGTTATAGTGAATTCTAATCTGACGGAGAATCAAATCAACCTTTTGCTTGCTGAACTGCGATTACATCACAGTATGATTGGATATTCCTCAGATGATATCAAAGGAATAGATTCTTCTATTTGTTCACATAGGATTTGGTTAGAACCGGGAAGCAAACCTTCCATTGAATTTCAATGTCGACTCAATCCGAGTATGAAAGAGGTTGTGAAACAGGAGATACTAAAGCTTTTAGATGCAGGTATCATTTACCCTATTTCAGACGGCCAGTGGGTCAGTTCGATCCACATGGTACCTAAGAAGGGTGCTGTCTCCGTGGTAAAAAAATGAAGACAATGAGCTGATACCGATGCGAACAGTAACTGGATGGAGAATGTGTGTAGACTACCGAAAGTTGAATAAAGCTACATGAAAGGATCACTTCCCATTACCCTTTATAGATCAGATGCTCGAATGGTTAGCGCATAACTCCTATTACTACTTTCTTGATGGTTTTTCTGGATTTTTGCAGATTCCAATTCACCCAGAAGACTAAGAAAATACTACATTCACATGCCCATATGGAACCTTCGCATACAGGAGAATGTCGTTCGGACTATGCAATGTCCCAGCAACATTCCAAAGATGTATGATGTCAATTTTTTCTGATTTCAACGAAGAATTTATGGACATTTTCATAGATGACTTTTCTGTCTATGGGAATTCATTTAAAGAATGTCTATCTAATCTTTCAAAAGTGCTGCAACGCTGTGAGGAAACCTACTTAGTTTTGAATTGGGAAAAATGTCATTTTATGGTAAGAGAAGGCATAGTTCTTGGTCATCGGATCTCTGAGGCAGGAATTGAAGTCGACAGAGCAAAAGTCGAAGTCATCGAGAAGATGCACCCGCCAACTATCGTAAGAGGAATTAGAAGTTTTTTAGGGCAAGCAGGATTCTATCGCCAATTTATAAAGGACTTCTCTAAACTCGCACGCCCTTTGACCAATTTGCTTTGCAAAGACGTTGAGTTCTACTTTGACCAGGATTGTAATACAGCCTTTGAGAAACTCAAAGAGGCACTCATTTTCGCACCAATTATGCAATCTCCTGATTGGTCATTACCGTTCGAACTTATGTGCGACGCTAGCGACTTCGTTGTGGGAGCAATACTTGGACAGCGAAAGGATAAAAAGCTACATGCTATTTACTATGCTAGCTGTAACTTGGACGATGCGCAGATCAATTACACCACAACTGAGAAAGAGCTATTTGTGATTGTCTTTGCTCTTAGTAAATTTAGGTCTTACTTGATCAATTCTAAAGTTATTATCTTTACTGATCACGCAGCCATCAAGTACCTGATGAACAAGAAGGATGCAAAGCCGAGGCTTATCCGTTGGATTCTTCTACTCTAGGAGTTCGACATTGAGGTCAAAGACAAACGTGGAACTGACAACCTTGTGGCTGATCATCTCTCACGTCTTACGCAAGAGCAAGAAGCAGAGCTAGAAGAGGAGATCGATGACTCATTCCCAGATGAAAGGTTGTTCGCTATCTCCGCCATGAATTCTCCTTGGTACGCTGACATAGTAAATTATGTCATAGCAGGTATTCTCCCATACGATATTTCTTATCAGCAAAAGCGAAAATTCATACACGATGCAAAATACTTTTACCGGGATGATCCATTTTTATATCGACGTTGTGCTAATTCCATTTATCGAAGATGCTTACCTGAGGAGGAATATACGAATGTTCTTCATCAGTGCCATTCATCTACTTACGGAGGACATTGTGGTGCCTCTAAGATAGCGTTTAAAGTACTTCAATCAGGATTTTACTGGCCCACCTTATTCCGCGATGCTAGGAACTTTGCACAAAGCTGTGACCGATGCCAGCGCACAGGCAACATATCAAGAAGAGACGAAATGCCACTTAATGAGATTTTGGAGTTAGAAATCTTTGAAGTATGGGGCATTGATTTTATGGGGCCATTCCCTTCTTCTTGCGGGAACAAATATATACTGGTTGCGGTGGACTATGTGTCGAAATGGGTGGAAGCCCTAGCCTCGCCAACGAACGATTCCAAGGTGGTGATTAAATTATTTAAGAAGATAATATTTCCTCAATTTGGAGTCGCTCGTGCCGTTATTAGTGACGGTGGATCTCATTTCATTGAGAGAAATTTTGGAGTTCTACTAAGGAAGCATGGGGTAACCCACAAGATGGCTACACCGTACCACCCTCAGACGAGTGGACAAGCAGAGATTTCTAATAGAGAGTTAAAAAGGATTTTAGAGAAGACTGTTTCACAATCTAGGACTGACTGGTCACTCAAACTCGATGACGCATTGTGGGCATACCATACTGCCTACAAGACTCCAATCGGAATGTCCCCGTACCAGATGATCTACGGCAAGTCTTGTCATTTGCCTGTCGAGTTGGAACACAAAGCATACTGGGCAATCAAGACATTGAATTTTGATTTGAAAAGCGCTAGAGAGAAAAGATGCTTGGATTTGAATGCTCTGGATGAGATACGTCTAGAAGCATACGAGAATGCCCGGATTTATAAGGAACGCACAAAGAAATTTCATGATCGACGCATTGTGCGAAAAGATTTCAAGGTCGGAGAATCAATCTTACTATTTAACTCATGACTCCGACTATTCCCTGGAAAGTTACGAACCAGATGGTCGGGGCCATTTACTGTTAAAAAGTTTTACCCTTATGGGACAGTAGAGATATATCGTGATCAGGATAATCCCTTCAAAGTCAATGGACAACGACTCAAACACTATTATGATCTTGAATCTGTGAATTCTGGGGTCACTCTACTTCTTTCCGACCCAGTCGGATGATTTCAACCACGGTCGAGCTAACGACGTTAAACGAGCGCTCCTTGGAAGGCAGTCCAAGTTCTTTTATATTTACGTGCATTTTTATTTTATTTTATATTTTCCTACTTACATTTTTCCTTTTGCAAGCTATGGTCA
This sequence comes from Costus pulverulentus, assembly GCA_027562315.1. NCBI lineage: Eukaryota > Viridiplantae > Streptophyta > Magnoliopsida > Zingiberales > Costaceae > Costus > Costus pulverulentus. The sequence continues at coordinate 70,205,491 of CM050438.1, forward strand.
AAGCCTTCTGGAATTTAACCATCGCAACAGATTAAAATCAGCTGCCACATCAAATGCTAAACCCAATTAGATTTTCAGTCAACATATGCTATTAAAGTCAACAAAACGAAATCTCTACATTGAACAACTTTCACGTGCTTCCACGCCAAATTGGACATTCAATGTCAACCACAGTCAACAAATGAAGTTCAATTAAAGCTTCCACGTGTCTCTATCTCAATTGAATTTCAGCCTCCATATCAAACAAATCTGCAGCCGCTTGCCATTTGCCGTTTGCAGCAGTTACCAATTGCTGTGCAAATTCCGCCGCTCACAGCAAATTGAATTGGGGATTTCAATTGATCTCCAAATCAAAACTGTAGTCGTTCGCCGATCGCTACTATAACTACGGATGCCCTCCTCTATCGTGATAAACTACTCCAGCCGCCCAGAATCATCCAACGGAAGCCCTTGAAAGCCTTCCGTTAAGCAAGGAGCGGAAGGCGACATTCAATCCACCAGGAGCACCGACTCTTTTCGCCTTTACCTGAAATCATCGCCGACCTGGATTAATTAAGCGCCACCTTCAATTAATCCACTAATTCGTCGCCACCAACTTGGGAACGGCGAGTTACACGCGCTGCTCCTGCCCCCTGAACTTCAGCGAGAGACGTTTTCATTGAGGCCGCTTACCCTTTTTAAGTCGATCCCCTCATTTCAGCGGCGACAATACGGACGATTGCTCCTGATTCCTCCCTCCGGCGAATCTGCAAAACACTTGGCAACTTCCTCTTACACAGACGATTACTCCGCCGGACTTCTACGTGCGAAAATTCCACCTGGCGTTCCCAGCTCGTCGAACTCATTTTGCCAATAGCGAAGTCTCTGCTTCACTGTTCCAAACGAACCTGAGGACGGCTTGACGCGTTCTTTGCTTCTTCTCTTCGCCCGAAGAGTCACCTACAAGAAGCGGCTCCTTCCGGCGCAACTTCAGCAGCAGCGATACGGAACCCCCGCACTCGAAGTTTACTCATCTGGATGCGACTGATTTCTCAACGCAAAGATTTTATTGCTAGCGGTGATTCTCCCTTTCAATCCAAGCTACGAGATCCTTCCACGGCGTCCCCTTTTGAAGCATCTCTTCGCATTGATACTACTAATCGTTTCCTCTTCACTGAACTTCATCAGCTCCAAAATGCGCTTTAAGCAGACTGCCCGCAAGCGTGTAGGAAACTCGATTCATTTCAGAGCTATGTTGCATCATGCTTTTCCACCGATCGCTCCACAGACAGCAGACTCTACTCCCCGAAGTATTCAATTCCATAGTATTCAACCTTGCTGCAATGTCAGGTATTACCCACACAGTACTTAGATGAGCAGACTATGATGATTTTAGGAATATATGAGGATGTCGCGTGGCTATATGAACAGATGGGGTGGAGTAACTTATTTAATATGACTCATTCTAATTTCATACCGTTGACATTAGAATTTTTGAGTTCGTTGGAAGTGCATATGAGTCTGTATTCTGATGATAATCCTGGTTACATAACTTTTCGTCTGGACAATCATGAATATTCCCTCACACTAGGACAGCTTAACCAGATTTTTGGATTCCCTACAGATGGTACATGCTTAGTTCCTCAAGAATTTGATGTGCGTGCCTTCTGGACCACCATCAGCAGCGCTCAAGCAGTTTCAGCAAGAGGAGCGCGGGCCATTGAAATCAGCAATCCTGTCCTGCGATATATATATCACTCTCTGCTTCATACTATCTTTGGTCGGGGTGACAATAAGGGAGGAGTGCAATATACTGAGGTACTGTTCTTATGGTGTATGCTGTCCTCGGTTAAAATAAACACTGCTTTCTATCTCGCTAAACATCTGATTCAAGTGGCTACAGCAAAGACAGGTGCCATAGTAATGAGGGGACTTATTACTCGGATCGCATTAGCCCTCGACATACCATTGATCGGCATAGAAACCGCAAAAGGGGATACTCGACTGAACTTGAAATATTGTGAGGCAATACAAATGATTGTGCAAAGGGAAGGTGGTTATGCACTGGTTTTTCACGGTAGAATTCCTACATTTAAACTTCCAGACCAGCAACGGACTACCATTAGGGACAAAAAGAACTGGCGCCTTTTTCCTGAACTCTGCAGTTGTGTCCCTCCACTAGCTCCAATGCTGCCATCATCCTCTGGTACTAACTTCAACTTTGGTGGAATTTCCTCATCTGATACCAATTTGTTTCTTTCAGAAATGTGGGAGGCGAATAAACGCATTGGGCAACAACTTAGTGATGGCTTCACTCATCTTGGTGCAACACAACAACGAATCCAGGATGAGCAGCGACAATAGGCTCAATTCTTGCGTTCTCTATGGCAGTCCCTTACCACGCTGCAAGCCAACTTAGCACCAGTGCTTCATCACATGGCAGATGCTGCTGAAGAACCCCATGAGGACCCACTGCATGAGGAAGATCCTGTGGAAATAAGTTCAGACGATGATGTGGGATCACACTGTCCTTAGTGAGTTGACTCCAATCTCCACCTTTCGAAGCTAACTTTTGATGCATAAGGAACTGCGAATAACTTAAGTCTGGGAGACTTATTATAGGTTTTTGATACACTACATTACTCTATGATGCTATTACTCTTAACTTCTCTTCTGAAGTTATTATGTAGTTTACTTAAGTTCGATTTTAAAACTGTTACGCATAATTCAGTACTGATCTGATGATAAGATGTGTTTTGTTCTTGTGTTGATTTGCACTCTTGATCTTGATAAATGATTTTTTTTCTTAATTGATGATATTATCCTTGATGAACTCACGATAGCTTAATAATTTATTGAATCCATAGGAAGACATCATTATGTTATAATTCTTAGGTCAAGTCAGGAATTTTATTCCAATGTCTTATTTGATGGAAAAGGATTGTGGAGTGATAGACCCAATTTTTTATTTAGGTTTTTACTTTCAAAGCATGCTATTGATCCTTCTGTAAAGGTATATAAACTCTAACAGCCTGATTCTCCTTACTTGTTGGAAACAATCAATGCGCTTGTCTATGGTTATAGTCTCCTCACAAAAAAAAAGACTCCTCTACTTGGCACTGCGTAAAATTGGCAGTGGTACCTAAGACATGAGTTGAAGTCACAACAGAAAAAATTTGAGGGGATGAAAATTCAAATAAGAGTGCATTGGTATTTTTCCAACTGATATATTTGGTTGAATCAGGTATAAATAGAGTGTATTCTCCAAACAGAGGATTATTGCAGCTCATAGAGGTGGGCCTAATCTGATTTTGTGTTTTGATCTTCACACCTTTATTCCTGACGATAGATGATTAACTTAAATTCCCTGGCTTGTTGAGGCTTTACAATAATGTTATCTTCCTGGGAATAAATATTTCAAAAGCTTGGGGACAAGCTTTTCTTCCTTTTCTTCCTTTACAATTGGCATGATTTCTTCCTTTTCTTCTCACCACTCTTATCTGTTTTTATGCTTGGGGACAAGCATTGATTTAAGTCTGGGAGATTTTGATGTATCGTATTTATATAGTCTTTATGACCTATATTTACCTGCGAAACGAGACCTATTTTCATGCTTTTACATCTCTTCCCAGCTTATTTCATTAACTTTTTTCAGAAGCTTCACTACTTGTCGTGTTTGCTTAAATACAGGTCAATTCACTCACCTTTGCAGTCACATGGACGTACATTTACATATCGGAGTGAATCAGGAATCTCAACAAGAAGTTTGGTTGCAAACAGGAGTAACTTCAAGAATTACGGCTGAGGCCATAATCTACAACACGCCCGTAATTCTCTGATAGGCTATACGAAGGACCCATTTTTATACGAGCATAGGCAAACGCGATCGTAAAATCTTTGACTTCGGATAAAGACGCCCTCGACAAGAAAATCATGGTCATGGCCGTGCATTGCCTCTCGACGAAAATCGCGCATCCGGCGCAAGAGTGTCCGAAGGTTACGGAATTAATAAGCTTGCAATTAATGCATTTCTGTTACAAGCTATAAATATGGGAGTTACAAGGATCATTATGGGAGTTTAATGCCGAATACGAAGGGACACGTCATGAAGACCCATGATGGAGGATTTATTTCAGAGTTAATTCTAGAGTTTAATTCAAAATTTAATTCCGAATTAAATACGGAATTTGAAGAGCCTCCCACTTCCTATATAATGGACCCAAGAGGAGAGGGCACCACCATACTTATTCCGAGGAGAGGAGGAGAGAGCTCGCAAGAGAGAAGAAAGGAGAGGAGGATTTTCGCTTTAGAGCTCAAGGTTCGGTGGCGGAACAAGGACTCAAGCCATTCCAAGGAGAAGGAAGGCAACATCAAAGGAGGAGAGAAACAAGTTTGTCTTGATTCATTTCTCATCTTTACTTTGTTACATTTTGTCTACGTTCAAATCGAAAGGCTTGTACTTGTCGCAACCATGTATGTACTAGTGTAAAATCTCAATCGGGATTTGGAAGTAGCCCGTCTTTTTAATTTGTAAGTGTTAATGTTGAGAATTGCTTTTTGATATATCTTTTAAAGCCATTTGATCTTGGTTTGTTGCGTTCGTGTTTATTGATTTTTGGCCAGATTGGTTTTCACACTTTACTTGATTGTGGTAAAATCTGAGAGGTGAATTACAATCAAGGGATCCTCCTTGATCAATCTTGTGTGCTCTATTATGAGAGTCGTAGAGACCACTTGGGGATTGTGTCCTCATTCTGCTCGGTCTGCTTATGCTAAGTCCCCCGCGAGAGTAGGAGACTAGCTAAGTAGATTGTTGAGTCGTCCACCGCGAGAGTAGGAGACTGACTTAGTAGTTTGCTGAGTTGTGCACCCGAGAGGGGTACGGCTCAAGAGAACATTTCCTTGGTTTTGTAAGCAATACTTTTCGCTTCGCTTATAAGTTATTAGATGTGGTGAACCCCGATTCCCGATTTCTCTCACATAAGTAAGATACTAGTATTGCTACGCTCTCTGCTTAGTCTACGTTATCCATCGAGATTTTTACTCGCTTAGCTATCGAAGATCGGAATATTTGGTACTTGACAGTCCATCCCTGTGGGAACGATATCTTTAGTACTACATCGGTAAGCCGTGCGCTTGCGGATTTTATGCAACACGATCGCATGTGGATTTTATGGGAGTTTGTAGCCGAGACAATCTTGTGGCATGTGGAGATTTGGCTGGATGTTGTATGATGCACATGCCTGTGGGGAATATTTTTGATTGGTGTGGCTGCAGGCGTCTGCTGGAGGAAGCTGCATGTGTTGGCTTGTGAAGATCCTGCGCATGGATTGCTGAAGTCTGACGTGGCTGCATGTGTAGCTTGGTTTGCCTGATGTACAGAAAATGGGCGATGGCTAATTTGATGAAGATAGTTGGTCATTGCATGTTGATTTGGTCTTTTCAGTTGCTAGCCGAGAGTTGACTTATTTGATTGGAGATTGAAGATGGCTGTCACATGGAACTATCAATAACCCTTTGGAGCTTGAAGTTGCATATAACGTTGCAAGTTGACTTAGGTTGACTTGATTTATCCTTTGACGCTTGACCTTCATGTTGACATGGCTGTTGTGATAATCTTTGACTTTGGCTAATCCTAATTAAACAAGAGGAATTTAAAGTGCTAAACTAATTACAACCAAGTACATTAACTAGTAATTTAAAATGCTTAGAAAATAAAACTTAGGCTAATCCTAATTTCAACAAAACAAAATAACACCATATCAAACATAATTAGGTTCCTAAAGATGTTCCAAGCCTTAGGGCGTATCCTACACCACTTGTGCCACCTTGAGGATATGGTGCGCCAAGGAGGAGGAGAAGAAGATGATGCCGCCAAGCCCTCCAACAAGTTGTGCAAAGAGGAGGAAGAGGGAAGGAGGCTTGTGGTTTATTGATGGAAGAGATGCTCCTAGGAGTCCTTGCTCTCACCCTTGTTCTTGCTCTCACATATGTTAGTATGTTATGGAGCAAGGGGCGGCAAGGCAAGGTATTTTTCATAGCCGTATTTTTTTGAAGAAAATCCACATAATGTTTCACAGCCGCTAGTGATAATTTTCACAACTGTATTTTGTTGAAGAAAATGCACATAATGTTTCATAATCGCCTGTTATATTTTTTACATCCGTATTTTGTTTAAGAAAATCTATAGAATGTTTCACAGCCACCTGTGAAATTTTTTACTACCATATTTTGTTGAAGAAAATCCACAGAATGTTTTACAGCCGCCAGTTATATTTTTCACCACCATATTTCAATCGGGCTTATTACCAGAACAAAACAGAAAGAAATATAGCCGCCTGTGATAACTTTCACGGTCATATTTTTGTCCGCCAGATTCGGTTTTGAAACCCCCCCCCCCCTTTTCTCGCTCGATTCGGCTCGTTTTCGAGCCAGACTTTGGGGAAAACTAAATTAGGAGTTGGGGAACTATATAAGCTACCAAGGGAAGAATTATCAGAACTTTTTGGCTGATTTACATGGAGAATTCAAGGAAGAGGCGAGAACTAGGGTGATCGGTGGCAATCTCCGATTTCTAACTGGAAAAGCTTCGATTTTCCAGCTAGCTGGCATCGATCTTCATCAGAGAGCCTTAATTCTTGTATTCCTTTGTCGATTTCATAATATTTGTCAATTTGTAATCAAAAACATAGATTCTTATAACATTGATATTATTACTATGTTTGCGTAAACTCTCTATTCATGATTAAGGTGTAACCCTCTATATTTTCATGATTTGACTATTGTTATCCTCTTATGAAGTAATTTATCTATGTTTGATTCAATTATTGTAATGATTAATACATGTTTGACTATTGTTAACAACAATTTGCATGATTAGTGACATTGCAAGAAGTACTGAGAGGTGAATTGTGATGTTGGACCTACAATATTTGAACAAGTTTATTTGAATACGAGAGCAGTTCGAATCGGCTTGAGCGATTTTATAAGATTTGTCAAGAACCCATTGGGTATGTCCTGAGTTAATAACCACGTTAGTAGGGAATTAAATCAGATAGATACCTGAGTTAATAACCACGTGCACGGATACTTCGAAGTAATAAAAATATCGATCCCACAGAGACCTACGTGTTAAGTACCAAATTATTGTATTCTTACTGCAGGGTCCCCTTCAAGGGGGAGCGAAACCCTAAAGGGCGCATGTATAATTTTTGCAGCGGAAAAGAGGGTTTCTAGGGATCAATAGCATGATATATGATCAACTATAGAAAAGACCGATTGAAAACATCAATGAAGGTTCATACCATCGCCATTCTTTGGATGGTGTGTTGGAAGCAAAGATCGAAAGGGATCTTCTCCCTAGTTGACGCACACAAGATGAGGAATGGCTTCTCCTTGTCGTCTTTGTGCTAGCATAGCTTCAAGGGTCCTTTGCGTGGAGGAGATGAGATCCTTTGGTGCTTGCTGAAAGCCTTCCTCTACACTCGTCGAGAGCGTTGTCACACGAGAGGGAAGAACACGTCAAGAGGTGATGAGAGGCGATAAGAGAGAACGTTCTTTTCAACGTGGAGGCATTGCAATCCAAAAATAGCAACCCATTACTCTTAGCCGTTATGCGTTCACATGAAGTGAACCGCAACTCCTCTTCACCATTCGAACCTTTGAA
>CM050438.1:70218233-70236499 GCA_027562315.1 Costus pulverulentus
AAGCCATATCGCCTTCTTCTTCCAAGCCGCCATCCAAGTAATGGCTATGGTATGATTCCATCTAAGATCTATGCAATTTTAAGTTGATCATATATGATGCATGCGATCATAGGAAGCCCTAGTTTCCGCCCATGGAAAAGGTTTCATATGCGCATGTTTAGGGTTTTCCCCCTTTATTAGGGACTTTCAAAATCCAAACATCCAAAATTTCATATAAATCAAGATTGACATGGCTTTCTCAAATATTCAGAAATCAGAATCAAAATTTTCAATTCCACCCAAAGGATGTTCAATAATCTTCCTATATTTATCAATAAAGAAAAATCATTAGTCCTTTCTTCAAGATTACATCTTCAATTGCAATAGGACTTCCATCAAAAGATTCAAATATTGGATCATCAAAATATTCTTTCTGTCTCACATTAGGTTCTTCAATAAAGCATAATGTTTCAAATAAATCAGTAGATATGGGCAAAGCAGCAGAGTGAGATTCATCAATTTTTGTAATGTTCAAATCCTTTTCAAGTTCCTCATGCACTTCATCAATTTCAAAATTACTAACAAAATCAGAGTAAGATTTTTCTAAGTTAGTCCCCTCATATCCTTCATCAGATTTAACCACAAATAATATATCATCAAAAGAATCAAATTTATAGCTATCACTAGAATCGAAAGGAGATTTAACAAAATCAATTTCCTCAACCTTTTCCATAAATAATTTATCAAATGAATCAATTTTATAATCATCAAAGTGAGATTTATCAATGTTAACATAAGGCTCAATCTCAAAACAATCATAATCAGAGGGGGATTTTTCTAAATCAATTTTCTCAGTTTTCAAATCAAACTCAAATAAACAAAGTTGTTGTGTTATCTGGGTTTCCAAAATTTTCTTATGAGCTGTTAAAGATCCTACTTGAGAAGCAAGCTGACTAATTATCCCTTTAAGATCTTCAATTTCCATACTTCGATTTGTCATGATTTGAATTTGATTTGTCATGAATTTTTCAAGCATGGATTTTAACCTAGATTTCTCAGTATCCTCAAAGTATAGTTCAGAAACATGATTTGGAGGAGTTAAAAATTGGCAATCAGAAGTATAATGATCAAAACATCCACAAATATCACATCTAATAAAAGAATAATATGTCCTAACATGGTGCATATAAGAATGAAATTTTAATTTATTTTCATGAGTGCACAATGAATCATCTTCATACTTACCTTGTGGCATGTATACCTCACCTCTTTCAGTTTCCCATTAGTCATGATTAAAAGACATATCTTCAAATCTATCAAGAACAGAAAGATTATCCAACACCAATCAATCAAAAATAATATTTTTTTCTTCAGAATTTTCTAAGGATAAAAACACAAGCAAATTCAAAATTTCCAGATATCACAGTTCTATCACAACTGTGAAAATCCAAAACCTGCAAAAACAAAAAACAAAGTTAAATCTAAAATAAATAAAACTTAGTCTAGCAATACTAACAACTATTTTGATATTAACAAAACTAAGGTCCCCGGCAACAGCGCCAAAAACCTGTTGTGTCCGCAAGTGCACGGATATTTCAAAGTATTAAAAATATCGATCCCACGGAGACCTACGTGTTAAGTACCAAATTGTTGTATTCTTACTAGCTAAGCAATCAATTATAATGCATGTAAATGATAGAAAGAACACGAAATCAGAGAGAAATTGGGACTAAGGTTTCATCCACCTTAATTTCAATGACTAGATATGAATAAAAAGTCGTCAGTCTAATTTTATCATAATAAATATATAATTTACTTCATAAAGGGATTGTCTCACTTTCGTGTAGACAATCATACAGGGGACCGATCCTCCCTTTCGCGCAAGATTTATCCCATGCTGAAAATAAGTAAATCATCAATCAAAGAACTCAAGGATCACTTTCGTGCATCCGAATTCTAAATTGATTATCTCAAATGGAATCTTAAGGATCACTTTCGTGCATCCGAGTCTCAACACAGGTTCTACTTATGGTTCTCCAACGTTCCGATCCTCACTTTCGCATAAGATCTTCACATTTAAAAAAATAACTTTATCCTAGATTCAAATTATTAAACATGACAATTATTCTTCTAAAATCAAGAAATAAGAACTGACCTAATTTCTTACGATGAGTTTCTATCATTCAATTTTAGGGTTCCAAGTTCTCAAGCAAATCACCTTTCAGTCCATATTGCGAAAACTCTAAAAATATGCATGATAATAAGAAAACTATGGAGAATTATAGAGCAATCGTCACATAAGTAAAATTATCACAACAAAATTATACTAACGAAATAAAAGTTATCTTGCCATAAAAAATCAAGTGGATTACACCCCATGTCCCAAAAGATATCTAAGCTAACATGGAAGAAGAATTACAATAAATCATAGTTTAGAATGATCAGAAATCAAAAAGAAGGGAAAATCAACTTTACAGCACGGCTGTAATGAAAATTACAGCTGTAATTTTCATGATGAACAGTGCAGGCGACCCTTCTTTCGTTGATTTCTCCTCTGATTGATCTCCTTTCGCTCTAAAACTTCTAGGATATCCTCTCCTCCTCCAGGCAAAGCTTCCTTATAAAAATCGCTGCCTGAGCTAGCCTCCACGCCTCTCGGCGTGAGGCCGAACCCTAAGGACACCTTTCTCGATTTCTCTCTAGATAGTGGATAAAAATTAGGGCTTTTGCCCTTGGCGTGTTCTCCTCCTCCGAAGCTCTCCTTTTCCTTCTTTCAGCTTTGAATTTAAGGGCCTAGATCATCTGCAATCGATCGCGCAAAAATTGGACTTCAAATTGACCATGAAAGTCGCGTGCCAGGAATAGAATTACGGCCATGGTTTCTATTACGACACTGCCATATTTTCTTTAAGTTCTTCTGTATAGGATTCAACCAGAATTACAGTACCGTGGAATGCTTTATAGCAGTGCCGTAATTTTTGAAAATCTCTAGAGTCGGAAGTCGCTTTAAAATACGGCATCGTGATTTTAGTTACGACAGTGCCGTAATTTTGGTGAAACCTTCTATACAAAATCATCCCAAAATACGGCAGTGCTCCGATATTATGGTAGTACTCAAAATTATGGTACCGTAATATGAATTACGGCACTGCCGTAATTTGGTATGTGGCTTCGATTTGCGTGAAATTTGTCATGTAACCTCTTCTTCATGATGTGAATTCTTCTATGCATCTAATTTTGCTTGAAAACGTCTTAAAATCATGCTTTTTTACTTGAAAATCATCAAAACCCAAAATAGAAGTAGATTCTGCAATATTTGATAAAAAAAAAAGGCATAAAAATAAGCAAAGGAGCATAAACATGACACAGAAAGACCAATGAAATGACAAAAAAATATACTATAAATTTTGGTGTCATCAACTGCTGAGAGGAGGCAATTTGTACATGCGGATAAATCCCCTTCAACTCAATAAATCCTTCTTATGATACTTTTAATTATAAAAAGTCATGAAACATATTGTGGTGAACCCAAAGTCCTGAATTTCCATCAAATTGATTACACCCAAAGTCTGTTTTACTCCTTCTGTAGTTTAGTTAAGATAAAAACCACCTTTTTTTCTTAAATTGTCTAGCTAATGATTTTAAGTAGAGTTAGTACTTGGTCATTGGTCCCTGAGGGATCGATATTTTTATTACTTCGATTTGTCCATTCACTTGCGGAACACATCAGTGCGCCAAGAAGGATCCTTCTACTTGCACCACCCATATGATGCGCCAAGAGGTGGGAGTATTTTTCCTTTCCACTTGCACCAGTCTCAAAAGGATTGCGCCAAGATGAAGGAAAAATAAGTCTTCTCCTTCTCAACATGCGCCAATCTTATGAAGATTGCGCCATGGAGAAGAAGGTCAAGGCATAGCCGCAAGGAGTGAGCATCACCACTACCACTTGCGCCAACTAGAAGATCAACGTCTCTATGGTTCTTCCTTCTCATCTTGTCTACAAAAAAGTGGCGCCACCCTTGAAGATCAAAGTGGCGACACCACTTGTAGGCAGCCTATGCGCCTTCTTCCAACAAGAAGCACAAGGAAGGGGAGAAGAAGAGGTAGGCAACAAGGAGAGAAGATCTCTTCCACTTGTCCCTTATGAGATAATGATCTACTTGCCTGAGAGATTGTCGCCATCACCATGGAGGAAGAGGAGCGGCTGCCTCTTCATGTTAGTGACAAGGAGAATAGATGTTGGGCAGCTAGGGTTCGCAAGAAGTGAAGTCTCACATCCATTATGCACCTAGACCCATATATAGAGTTAAAATTGGGCCCCACAACTTATGTTACGATTATTCTGAATATAAATATTCATATAAGTTGCGCGTGGCCCGCACGACTTAAGTCGTAATGAATATAAATATTCATTTAATTCACTTAGGTTGTGGCCCATGTGTAGTGTTTAAATTATGTTGACAAACCACCGGACAAATCCAGCGACATTTGACCCATCGACTGGACCCAGTCCATCGAGGTCAAATGCGGTCAACTGGGGTCAACATAAGTCAAAACACAACATCACTCTATAACATCGTCCCCATCTCATGAAATGCATCCGTGATGCATCGGACTCCCAAACTGACTCGAATCAACCAAATAACTCGATCATAGGCAACTCGATCAATAAGAGATCTCAAGCGTCTAGGTGTGCGACCTTATTGGTTCCTCGGACGTTTGCAGTGATAACCTCAACTCAACACAAGTAATGTGTAGCACCTCGCAGTATATCATTACTACCCAAGTCCTCAAAATAGAGTCATCATCGATATCCCCTAAAACTGCGACAAGATATACGTACACTCCAGTCCTTTTGTCAGGCTAATCGTCCAAGTCGGACAAGCATGTCACACTTGTTCATTCCAACATTAATGGTCATGACTCTATTCAGGTTAAACCTGGGAGTGGCCATACACTTTTAATCATGCACCCTATAGGGGCCCAAGGACATCAAGCTTCCCCGCAAGGAAGGGGCAAATCCTCTATTTGCTCATTGAATCTCTCATATGGCTCAAAATATACTCAATGACAACCGTTATGACTCCCCTATTATGGTAGAGCATTAGGTTGTATCAAAGTACATCCCTTACCATATAAAGATATCAACACCCCAAAGTCAAGGACGAGTGAATCTCTATCACTATGAGATTTGACTGGTGACACCAAGTCAAATCCTCACGATGGGTTGATCCAGTATATCTCCCTTGATATACCCATATGTCTGCGTTATCAAACCATGCTCAACCAGTGCATATGTCAGTCTCAAGTGCGCATATGCCAGTCTCAAGTGCATCACAGTTGTCCCTTATCCACCATGACACTTGACCGGTGATTATCCTTTCAGATTAGATAATATCTATCTCCAAGGATATTGTATATGCAAATGTACATATGACACAGATGTATGATATGCATAACAACGACCATGCCAGCATATATACCACAAATGAATGTGAGACATATCGAACCATCCATAGGTTCTAGGGCATATATGTTGTTGTCCGCAAGTGCACGGATACTCGAAGTAATAATTCAAATATCAAACCATAGAAACATTGTCATTAAGTACCAACGAATTGATTTCTCACTAGATAAACAAATCGAGTATGAGAAAAGTAATCGACGGAACGGTGTACAAAAAATCAGAGATAAAGAACTGGGACTAGGGGTTCATCCACCTTAAGATCTATGACTAGATATAATTAAATGCTCATCAATCTATTTTTTGTTATGGTAAAGATGTAGCCTACTTAATAAAGAAATTAACTCGCTCTCGCGCAGTCAATTTACAGAGAACAATCCTCACTCTCGTGCAAGATCTATTCAATGTTTAATATAAGTAAACTTTAATAGAGAGATCAAGAAGGGGCGTGGGCAATAGCTTGTGGCGCACCTCTTTCATCTTCCTAGCCGAGAGCCATCTTCATCTCTTCTCCTTGACGCAAGGTGAACATGAAGTTGGCGGCTTCCTCTCATCTCCTCATCCTCTTCATTGGCGCTTGTACCTTGGAGGTGGCGCAAGGACTGAAGAAGGTGAACAAAGGCTTGGATCTTCTTCCCGAAGCTAGCACTGGTCGAGGAAGAAGACAGCTCGAGGCATCCGTGTGTGTGAGACTGTAGAGGGCGCATGCTTGGGCGCCTACCTCGACATCGGCCTCGTCTTACAACTAAAGTATTTTCTATCTCATCATGTCGACCCCCTCGCAAGAGATCTTCACTGGGTTTTTTTGGGACCGGCCTATTTCGGGGATATTCTTCCACTGTGCAATGTATATGTGTTGTAATGACTATGAAAAATTGTAAAATATCCCCGGGGTTTCCCAACATTGTCATGAACAGTAATTTATCATCAAGAAAAATTTCGGCATGATCATTGTAGTAATTTTATGGTTTTAATTTATACATCATGCAATCGGCTCAAATATTTGCAATCAACTAAGAAAAGCATTTCATCACATAGTCTAAACCAAATAGTTTAACCATCAAGCTGTACCAATCCGTGCAAAATATATTCGAGTCATACAACCATATCGAAGAAGTAGAAATAGCCAATATCAAATCATCTTAATACAATCGAAGTATCAAATCCAGTATCATAAAAAATCTCCATACACCCATATCGAAGAAGATTTAGCAATTATAACTCAGAATCGAGGAATAGTAGCAGGCGGACACAAGAAGTATGACAGAGTCATCCTTCCCTTCAAGAGTATAAAATCATTATCAACCAATAAGCACAAGTAAAGCAATAGATAAAAAGAAAGATACTCATAAAGCTCTACTCATTAGAATCTGTCTCCTCGTCATCTCCCTAAGCCTGGGTGGCCTCCATGGGATCATGCTGAGAACCTTCCTCTCCATCACCACCATAAATCCCACCTCTCCTGGTATCCTCAAATCCAAAATGATCATAGAGAAAGTTTCTCATCTCTTTCATGTAATTGCTAAGATTTTCTACATCAAGGTGAATGTGATGCATGGTATCGGACATCCTACCCATGGAACCCATCATTTTCTCCATGCGCCGCTCCTGGCGGTACATCTGAGTGGAGAGAGCCTAAAATCCTGGGTCCTGATAGGTCTACCATCCACTCTGATTTGGGGCTACACGATGTGAGGAAGATCTGGTGACTCTGTGCAGTGGTGGATCAGCAGCTCTGGAACGTGAAAAATTGATACCCATACCAAATGGGTCATCACCCCAAGCAGGAGGTGGTGGTGGCACTGAAGTCTTGGGTGCAGGAGTGGCATAAGAAACAGCGCTAGGGGATAGCTTCCAGTTTTCCTGATTCTGCACTGTGGTTCTCCCCAGGTTTGGCAATGGCAAAGTGGGAAGACCAGGCTGCATAATCAAACAATATGTGTCTCCATCCCTGACAATCATTTTCATGGCAATGCAGGATTCAATGTCAATCCTGGCATTGCCTTTGCCAACTTCAATACCATAGGGCTCAATCCCCAAATAAAGTGCTATAGGAGTGAGGAATCCTCCTATCACTATCGTGCCCTTCTGAGCCCTAGCTACCTTATCCAAATATTTTATGAAAAAGAAAGCAACATCTACTAAATACCCGTGAAGCATGCTCCAAACAAAGAATAATTCAGAATGACAGACCATACCGTCACTGTCCCCTCGCCTGAAAATGGTATGAGCTAGAACTCGGTGGGTGTATTTGATGCACGGGTTGGAGATGCTGGTGGCTCTTTCTATGGAAGGAGAGAATCTGGTTTTTGAAGTGATCTGATTCCAGAAGACATTCTCGATGAACCCAACAGGTGGCTCTGTGCGCCCTCTTTCTAGAAGATGAAAGATGCGTCGAATATCCTGAAGTGTGAGCTTCCTATCTTCATTGGCCATCCAGAATCTAATTTCTCCTAAGCTGAACGATCAAAGTACTCATCCCAATCCATCTCTAGGCTACTAAGAACTTCCAGCACTAGAGGTAGATAAGTTTGAGGAGTCATATCAAAGAATTCCCTTGTAGCAATTTAGTCAAACATCCAAACAACAACCTCCTTCAATCTCAAAGTCTCAAATACACGAGTATCAGCGTATTTAGTCTTTACAATGCGTCTAGTGAGTAGCTGATTATACCTTTGTTCCTGAATTTCATCCTTGAAGATGATTCCAAAAGGGTTTGCAACCCTCTCTTATCAATCTGAGAAACCACATAATTTCTAAAGTGAGATGGGATCCTTGTTCCTCACACGGCTCCGCGTCCCCCGGGGGAGGGATGTACTGCACGAGGTGATGCATGTATCTCAAGGTAGGCGTGTCGGCCAATTGCGACTAGACAATTCCTCTTCTCAAGACAGTTCAAGCACTTCGTGTCCAACGAGGGCTAGATACAGCATGATTATCCGAGTAAAAATCATCCAGTCATTACAGAATTAAAAAGAAATTACTCCCTAAATCCCAAATAAAGTATTACGCTATCACGGAGTCAAAAACACAATAATAATTCATTTTAAAATAACTGAAATTTAATAGAGAAAGAATAAATATTTTTACTGATTTCACAGGGGTGTAAAAATTTTAGTTCAATTTTCATAGTCCTGTGATTATTGCTAATTAACAGTACTGCTATAGTAAATTGCAAATTTTCCCCTTTGGCCGAAATTTGTTTCATCGATTTCTCCCTCGTTTGAACTCCTTTCATGCTGAAATTTTGCATGTATCCTCTTCTCCCTTGGGCAAAACCTTCCACCAAGTTTCGTCACCTAAGATGCCCTCTACGCCTCTCAGAAAGGGAACAAAGTGTGGTGATGCCTTTTGCAATTTCTCCCTCATTTGAACTCTTTTTGCTCTGAAATTTGGTGTGTGTCGTCTCCTCCCTAGGGCACAGCCTCCCTAAAAATTCCATGGAAAAATATGATTCTTAAGGTCTTCTGCGAATAGAAAACCTAGTAGTCGCCGCTGCTAGGTTTTCTCCTCGTTTCTCCATGATAGCGCGTGATCCTGGGCTTGAAATCTTCCCCACGATTTATAGAAGGGTTCTATATTTTTATATTTTGAAATCATGCCCTGGATCTCCTCAATTTAGCTTTGAAAATTTTAGAAATAGGGGCGGCAAGGGAAGACTCAGGCACGGCGGCTAATTTTCCCCAAATTAATTTTTTCTCACCCCATAAAAATTTTAGTTCATTTTTCACATGGGTGTGAAAATAGAAAATTTTCAAAATTGACCCCTGAGCTTGAAATTTCGATCTGGTTCCATTTTTGGCTTTCGATTTTCTCAAATCTATTGAAAATAAGCACTTTTTACCTAAAAATAATCAAAAACAAGAAGAGGTGTAGATTCTGAAATAATCGACTAAATAAGTTTAAAAACAAGTAAAATAGCATAATTATGACTCAAAATGATTATACAATTAATATAAAATTTACTATGAATTTTTTAGTTATCAAAATACACAAGTCTCAAACTTTGTTTGTCCTCAAGCAACTCAAAACATGAATCAAAGTATGTAAAGAAAATATAAATGGCTTCTGTTTATTTCTCCTTAACATAAAACTAATCCACAATATGTGCAATTATTTTTAGGAATAAAAGATTTAAAAGAAATAACCTGCTAGGAAAAAGATTGTTATAATCCAAGATGAGTAAAATTTTCATAATCTATAACATGGCACTCAAGTTCAACTTGTATGAACGATCGTAAACTCTTTTTCAATAAATCTAATTTACCCTCAAGAAAAATCTTCACTCATCGATCCTAAAGAAAGTTCTATAAGCAGCTCTTTTAAAGCAAACTGATCTTTGAATGGTTATCAGCCCTTTTTCTGTTAGCACGATAATATTATTCAAAGTACACCATGAAACAGTGTAATAAAACTCACAGCATAATCTCAAGTACTGAGCGGAGTTGTCCACTTGACCTACAGCTCTCTCTTTTTCTAAATTTCTTTTCTTTTTTTTTCTTTTCTCTCTCTCTCTCTCTCTTTCTATTGCCTTTATTCTAGAGAGAGCTGGCCAAGGGCATGGTACTTAAATCGTTATCAATCTTTCTGCTCTAATATTTTTAATAAATTTTCCTTTTGTTACTTGATTGAAACAGATTTAAAGTATACCAAAAAGGCATAATATAACTCATGACTACAGTCCATCATACTAGAGGAGTTGGAGCAGGTTATCTACAGATAATCTCTAGTTTCTCTTCATGAAAATATTTCCATCAAGTAAAATCATCAAGTAAAATCAAGTAACTTTCATTCAACTCATATTACAAGAATGCAAAGTATTTTTCTCATGAAAAACTTAATCATACCAAGACTAATTTTATCCAAAAATTTCATTCCACAGGTAATTTCATGAAAAATCGCTAATCCATAAAATCATCAACACACATCATTTCTAGTTATTTTGTTAAAGAGAATAAACATCATGTCATAAATATTTAATTCACACACATCTTATCACATAAATTCAAGTCATACATGCATAAAATTTCTACAATATCAAAGCAAATGGTATGAAGTGACATACATATATAATCAATACAACCACATCGAATAAAAATTTTAGGAGAAAAGAGTAGGTAATACAATCATATCGAATAATCAAGCAGCAATAATACAATTATATCGAATCAGATCACTTGAAAGTGCAAACAATAATCACTCAACAATACTATAGGAAACTCAATCGTTGTCTGGGGTGTAGCGTGATAAAGAATGTTGGCTATCTCCTCTTCAAAGATGTATCTTCTGAAAATTTCACCTGCGCATTTCTTAGATACATAAGGCTCAGCCCAAAAATAGTATCTAACTTTAGCTAAAAAAAATGTCTTCTTCTTAAGGGGCAATCAGAGTTATCGCCGGAGGTCTAAGGAGGGTGCCGGTTAAAGGAGCTAATGCAGGCAGGAAACAGAGGTGGAATAGATGTAGCTGGCTAAAAAGCTGCTAGCTGCGAAGGATGAGTCACCATCGGCAGAGTGATAATGAGTAGCCTTCAATGGCCTGCTGGAGACTATGGACCTAGAGGTGAAGTTGTCGAGTAGCGGGCGGTGAGAGATGATGCTGCATAGCTGGAAACATCAGAGTCACTAATAAAGATTCTGCTGCTAGAAATAAAATAAATAAAATAAAAATACAAAATACAAAATAAAATAAAATAAAATGTAGCTTCCAATAGCGATTGCAGAGGTGATGAAATAAACGTGCCAGCTAGCTGGGAATAGCAGTGATGCCGCTAGCTAGCAGGAAGACAGCAGATCTGATGGTAGATGTTGAGTCTACGGCTGAAAGTTACTAGAGAAGCTACAAAAACCACAGCCATAGATGAAGAGACTAGTAGGAACAGAGGCGGTAGCTAATCAACGGAAATAGAGACAGTAGGAGAAGGAAGAGGCTGCTGGTGGCTGGAAAATCGGTGGCAGTGGAGAAGATGAAGCTTCTTGCTGGATCAGATTGCTAGTTGGAATTGTTGGCTGGCTGCAAAAGGAATGCTAGCGGAAATGATGAATGTTGCTGGAGAAGATGGAGAAGATGTCGCCAATGGTTGGTTGGCGGAAATAGAGGCGATGCTGGCTGGAGATGCTGGTGGTGGTGATAGAGGCTGTCGGCTGCTGCTGAAGGAAGGACTGCTGGCTGTGAAATCGGGCTTAAGAAGCTGCCAGAATTGATGTTGTCACCTCGGATGAAACGGATGGTTGTTGCCATCAGTGCTGATGAAGATGCAGATGCTTTCGCTAGTTGAAAGCTTCGTTGCTAGGGAAATAGAGGTGGTGGTGGCAAAGGACAGAGGTGCTAATGGAGCAGTGATGCTATGGCTGAAGATGCCACCGGCTAGTTGGAAAATTAGCTAGTGGCGGCTGTAATGGAGATGCTGCATGGCTGCGAAGCTGGCTAAAAATAGAAGCGGTGGCAGCTGGAGATGATGATAGTCAGGTGCGGCAGTTCTGGGAGTGAAGGGCAGAGATCATCTACTGATCTTCTGGAATAATGATGCGTTGCATTTACACCATATTTTTGCCTATGTTTTAGATCATATTTTAGGATTTATTGCATGATTTGGTGCTATTTTTAGTGCTTTTACTCTACTTTGCATGGAATCTTCACTTTTCTTGATTTTTATGAAAATGTAGCTAAAATGGATTAAAAATAAAGGATTTCGAGAGTTTTGAAGCCAAAGCATGATTCCCGAGGAGATCATGATGCTACACATCAAATTTGGGGTGAAAATGGTGAAGAACGAGACAATTACGGTTGTGGCCGTAATTACGAATTCAGCCGTAAAAGTGACAACGAACGGAAGGTGAAAATCGGCTAAGTGTCGGAATGAACAGAAACTTTCACGGGTGAGGCTGTGAATCCATTACGGTCCGTGAAACTTTCTGTGGCTGAAAGCATTATACACAGAAACATTTACAGTCACAGCCGTAAATGCATCACGGGGCGTAAAAACTTCTGCCCGACGAGTTTTTCACTCGTTTCTCCACCGATTCGAACCGGATTTGAGCCAAACTCCGCAGAACCGTTCCTGGATGAGTCCTAAACTGGTCTAGCTATAAAAGACAAGATTTTTTGAGGGTAAAGGAGGTTTTTTTGGATGAACATAGACAGCGGCGGCGACAAGGGCGAAAGTTCAATTCTAGGGCATATTCCGACGAGATTCCACGCGAAAGTGACGATCGATCGACTCTTCCTCATCTCCAGATCGAGGAGAAGGC
Organism: Costus pulverulentus; assembly: GCA_027562315.1. Taxonomy (NCBI): domain Eukaryota; kingdom Viridiplantae; phylum Streptophyta; class Magnoliopsida; order Zingiberales; family Costaceae; genus Costus; species Costus pulverulentus. The sequence goes on from CM050438.1 coordinate 70,230,927, forward strand.
GGTTTCTTTGTTCTTTCTATGATTTCTCAACGATTTTTAGGAGTTTTCACTTGTTCATCATAAACATCATGTATTTCCTTAACGATATGAGCGAGTAGACACTTGTTCAGGATTATTGGGTGTATCCCACTACTTTCATGAATCAATCTATGTTGACACTCTTTTCTATGAATTAATTATCATGATTTGGTTGGAATTGCATGTATCTCGTAATTTACCTTGGCCAAGTACTTTTATGTCTTAGACGTTGCGAGAAGGACCGAGAGGTGAATCGCAACGTCCGACCTATTTCAACTGAACCTTCGAATCCAATCACCAGAGTAGTTTGGATTCGTCTGAAGGTCTTAACCAACTTTTCACAGCACTTAATGGGTTTAGTTAGGTTAACTGTCACGAGAGTAGGGAGTTAATCTAACTAAATACCGTATTACGCTCCGAGAGGAGGTAATATGTACCATGGGAAAAGTTCCTTTCATGATAGATAAATTTTGTAGAATTAGTTATTTTTCACACGATTGTCAGTGTGGTGAACCCATGAAATCCCGATCCTTTAGAATTTGATCCTCTTAAAAGCTGTTTTCAAGTTTGTGTCGCACTTAGAAGTTTAGAACAACCACTGGTTTAATTTGCCTAGATTCAAACAAGTCAAGAAGTTAGTACTTAACTACGTAATCCTCATTGGGAACGATAATCTTTTTATTACTTCAATAAATCCGTGCACTTGCGGATCGCTATCAAGTTTTTGGCGCCGTTGCCGGGCATTACGGCTAGTTAATATTGACTAATAGATAAGTTTGGAGATTAGGCATTTTCTTTTCTTTTGCTTTACTACTAGTTTTTACTGTTCCTTTTCTTTTTACAGTTAACTTATGTATGCCCAGAATTTCTCGTGCAGATGCTTTGTTACCAGAAGACCTAGAAATTGAGCGTACGTTTCACCTTCAAAGGAGATTGCAGTTTGAGAACAAGAAGACCTCTGAAGAAGGAGTGATGACGGCGAACAATCCATCTTTGAGGGACTTCGCAGCACCAAACATACAAGGGTTTAATTCAAACATTATTCGACCTAATGTAGAGGCAAACAATTTCGAACTCAAACCAGCGCTGATGACGATGGTCCAGCAAAATCAATTTGGGGGATCCCCAAATCAGGACCCTAATCTTCATTTAGCTATTTTTCTTGAATACTGTGATACTGTCAAAGTTAACGGAGTTTCTTCTGATGCGATAAGACTAAGATTATTTCCATTTTCTCTTAGGGACCGCGCTAGAGCTTGGTTATATTCGATGCTGGCAGGATCTATCACCACTTGGGAAGAGCTATCTAGAGCATTCTTGAACAAATATTTTCCACCCAGCAAGACTGTTCAACTGTGCAACAGGATTACGAGTTTTGCACAGCAAGTGGGAGAGTCACTCTATGACGCCTGGGAACACTTCAAGGAACTCCAACGAATGTGCCCACATCATGGACTTCAGGAATGGGTTTTAATCCACATCTTTTACATTGGATTGGATTACAATACTAGATTGATGGTGGGCGCTGCGGCTGGAGGAACGATCATGAGCAAGAGTGTGGAAGACGCAACTGCTCTACTTGAGGATATGGCCATGAACCATAACCACTGGTCAAGTGAGCAAAACATTACTCCTACAGGGTTTGGTAAGTACCATAATGATTCCTTGACATCACTGGCGGCTAAGGTAGACTCTTTGGCTCATAAGTTAGATTCTTTTTCTTTTCCCTCAGTTGTCGTTAATGTAGTTTTTTGTGAGGTGTGGGGTGTAACAGGGCGCAATTCATCTGAATGTCAAATCATAGTTTCATCACAGGAAGAATCAAATCAGGAGCAAGCCAATGTTGTGGGGAATTTCAATCAGAGACCAGTGAATGACCCATATTCTGCAACTTACAATCCAGGATGGAGGAACCACCCCCCAACCTGTCCTACAAAAATAATCAAGGGCAAATTCCTCCTCAATATTCTCAGCAGAATAACAGGCCACCACCTGGCTTCCAACCAAGGCAATATGGGTAGCCTCCAAAGTTGAACTTTGAGTCTATGCTAGAAGTTGTTATGAAACAGCAGAAGAGTACTGAAGACCTTGCTAACCAGATCAAGCAGCTGACATCTCGAGTGGAAGCTCTAGCTAGCCACAACAAGATGTTAGAAAATCAGATTGCACAGCAAGCTAGTATTGCTAGCAGGCCTACAGGGAGACTACCGGGACAGTCTGAGATGAATCCCAGGAAGCACATCAACGTGGTTACTATAATGAGTGCCGAATACAATGAGACACCTAGAGAGCCTATCAAGGAATCTATTGATAAATCTGCAAGTATTGTTTTTGATTTTGAAGACTGTGAGGAGAAAGGGGAGAAAGAGAAATATGTAGGCCCGCCTGCATATGTCCCTCCAATTCCTTTTCCCCAGAGGTTACGTAGAACAGATCAGAGAAAACCTGATAGTGGTAAGTCTGAGGCAAAGAAAGACCATGTAAGCAAGAACACTGAAATAACAAAGTTAAGGGACCCTGGAGATATTTCAATTCCATGCCAAGTTGGTAAGTTTGCTGTTGAAAATGCTTTGTGCAACATAGGAGTTAGTATTAGCTTGATACCTACATACTTGATTGAGGAGGTAGGTAGTGGAGAACTTAAACCTACTGAGACTTATATTCAATTTGCTAATGATTTTGATCAGCAACCAATTGGTATATTAGAGAATGTAACACTTAAAATTGATAAATTTTCTATCGTTACTGATTTTATGATTGTTAACATGAAGGAAAACGTTAAGTTCCCTGTCATTCTAGGAAGACCATTTTTAGCAAGCACGGGAGCTATAATTGACATGTTGCATGAGAAGCTTACATTGAATTTGAATGATAGTACGTTGATCTTTGATTTTTCATCATAAGCTAAAGGGATTAATTTTGCAGGTTCCGATCAATTGTTCCGAGTGAAGGAGAACAAATTTGATGAAGAAAATATTTTTGAAGTGGATAGACGTCTCTCACAAAATTGGGAAAAGCATAAAAGGGACGAGTTGAAAGAAGCCAAAACATGGGCATTACTTCGAGCTTTAAAGTTAAATTTGTATAATGATCTGGAAAGGCGTGAGGAACAACAATTGCCTATAATTCACTTCGCATCATATCCACCAGAAAAGTTATGAGCATTGCCTTGGCCGAGCTAAAGACCGTAAACAAGCGCTACCTGGGAGGCAACCCAGAGGCTTTGAATTTTCATTAATTTTAGCATGTTTTTCTTTTTTTTAAGTGTGGATTTCTTTTCATTACAGTTCATAGGGTTTATCTCTTAATCTTTATTTCATATTTTGTTGGTGTTTTTTGATGAACTTTTATACATGAAAATTCTTCTAAAATGGATGTTTTATGTGTAGGAATTTTTCAGAGATTTTTGGGGATTTTTCTGACGAAAAGACAAGCCAAAACACGACATTTATGGGTAAAGCCATAATTATCGTGCAACCGTAATTGCAAATAAGACTGAGTTTACTGGATACTGTACGCTAAAGCAAGTTTACGGCCGAAACCGTAACATCTTTACGGACCGTAAGTTCTTACGGCTCGACTTAATTGGCGACTTAGGGTATTATGCCTACGCTCGTAATTCACCGATTTTTGATGATTTCTCTCACGAGCGATGATGAAAACCATCCACCACTATTCCTCTACCTCCGAAGAGTGTTTTCCGATGATCTTTCACCGGATTTCCGCCGGATTTTGCGAGGAACAGCCGTCCGTCCGCCGAGCTGCCAGAACACATTTTTCGCCCAATTCGAGCCTGATTTCTGCATAGATCCGTGAGTTTCTTTGACTCAGACTTGCGATTCATCAGCTGTACTTAGATTATAGCATTTTAACATCGATTTGGAGCCATTAGATCGGATTTTGGGGGTGATTTTCACACACAGCTTTTACGGCCGATTTCGAAATCACTGTAGCATCACATTTTTGTTAAAAATTGCATATTTTGGATTAAATTGATTGGCATTATGGCACCGAGGAGATCAGTTAGGACCAGACCCTATGGGGCAGTGATGAAGGAGAGTGTACAAGGCCCGTACCCTCCTATTTATCCTAGGTATAGGATGGTCCATGGAGTATTCCTGGAGAGATTTGAGCTGCATCAGATGTTGGCAGTAGAGTCTCCAATACCTTTTGACCTATTTCCTCCCTCCGACACACCTTGGGAGTATCCCAATGTCTCTGACGAGCTTGGTACTAAGAGGACATCGCCAGCTCCTAGCACATCTTCTGTACCCAGTACATCGCAGACGGTAGTACCTGAGCCAATCAGCTCTCCGGAGTTAGAGATTATATCAGAGAGGCCTGCTGATAGGCCAGAGAGCCATGATCAGAGCATCGCTAGACGGTATGCTAGGAAGCGTACCACGCGAGGCATGACTACGTGGGGGAGGAGAGTTACTAGACCACTATCACCAGTTATAGAGACAGCTGAGATATCTGTAGCAACCCCAGCATCAGCACCTGTAGTAGCAGAGATGGAGCAGTCAGAGGAGATGCAAACTGATGTTATTCCTATGGATGTGGAGGGTTCCACTACACCAGTGCCTTCTACAGATATACCAGAGTCTGTTGTTCCTACTGACACTCAGGCTATGGAGGTGGACATTCCACATGATACACTCCAGACTCCAAAGATTCCATCACCCTCCTCGGCCTAGGGAGGTATGTCTGTCCCTGAGGCCAGCACACCCGTATTACCAGATCAGGAGGAGGGATCGCCTGAGATATTTGCGGATTTAACAGGGATATTAGTGGACATACCTGAGCTCCATTCTTCTTCTCCATCTGTAGCACATGAATCCTCTGCGACTCCTGAGACAGTTCCACCCCCAGTTTCTTAGACACCACACATTACTGAGCCAGCACCAGTACCATCACAAAAGATTTGTTTGCCTTCACCAGAGCCATCATCAGGACATTCACCAGCTGCATCCCGCGAGCCTTCATCATCTGAGTCATCTCCAGCTATACCAGAGCCTATTATACCAGAGAGGAGACGCGCACACTCGCCACCTCCAACCCTTACTCCTTACCCACGTCAGATCTGTCATAGGAGTAGAGAGCAGGAGAGGAGATATCGTGCTCTATCTACTAGGGGAGTGCTTAGCACCCGATATTGGGATGACCAGGCACTGCAGTCCCTAGGATTGTTCGACGACATCCAGTGGATGTTCGCGAACATAGGGTGGCAGGATTTTTACCAGCAGAGACATCCTACTTATGTACAGCTGACCCTGGAGTTCTTCAGTTTCGTCCAAATTACACTGAGGAACCATGATGACGGAGACCTAGGGAGGATGTCGTTCCGGTTGGGGAACCGATTCTTTACGCGTGATAGAGGAGTTATTATGGCGTCGTCTCCCATCATCATCGACTAGACATACCAGAGACGAGGAGGAAGACTCTGAGCATGTTGGGGTATGCCCTTAAGGCTAATGTTTGAGGCCTTGGGATTGTAACAGTATCATTTGTATAAACTATCATGTTTATAAAAGGCAATGGTTATTATTCAGATT
>CM050438.1:70241270-70271097 GCA_027562315.1 Costus pulverulentus
AAAAATAAAATCCTTTATTAGATTATTTTTTTCATATTAAGCAAAAAAACATTTTTTTTACAAAATAAGAGTGTAAAAGGTAAAAAAAATACAAAGAACAAAAACAGTGCTTGAGTTGCCTCCCAAGAAGCACTAATTTTTATGTCACTAGCTTGACCAAAGCTCAAATATCATAGTGAAGTAGGTGGATCAGTGTCATAGTAAATAGCATATAACTTTTTAGCTTTCCGTTGTCCTAAAAGTTTAGCCATCAAAGAAAATATCCAAAATTTCATGTAAAACACAATCGACGTGGCTTTCTTGAGAATACAAAAATCAAAGTCAAAATTTTTAATTTCACACAAAGAATATTTTATGATCTTTCTATATTTTTCAGAAAGCAAAATCATTAGTCCTTTCTTCATATTTATATCTTCAATTGCAATAAGAGTAGGACTTCGATCAAAAGATTCAAGTATTGGATCATTTAGATAATTTTTATGTTCCACATTAGATTTCTCAACAATGCATAATTCTTCTAGTTTCTCTACAGATGAATCAAAAGGGTGAATAGCATATATGTGCTAAACATCATAGTCAGATTCATCAATGTTAGTAACTTTCAAATCCTTTTCAAGTTCCTCGTACCCTTAATCAAATAATTTATCAAAAGAATCAATTTTAGAATTATCACCTAAATCAGAGTGGGACTTTTCAAAATCAATTTCCTCATACCTTTCATCAGATTTAACCACAAACAATTTATCATCTAAAGAATCAATTTCATAATCATTAAAATTAGAGTGAAAATCATCAATGTTTGTAAAAGAATCAATTTCAGAATTACCAGAATTAGATTTAACATAAATAACTTATCATCAATTTCAAAATTATTACCAAAATCAGAGTGAGACTTTTCTAAATCAATTTCTTTAGTTTCCACATCAAATTCAGGTAAACTATCTTGTTGTGCTATCTGGTTTCTAACATTTCAGTATGAGCATTCATATTTTCCATCCTAGAATTTATTTGCTTAAGTGTCTCACTTACATCTTCACTGTGTTTCATGAACTCTTCGAACATCATCTCTAAACTAGGTTTAGGTGTAGGTGGATTTGGGTTGGTGTCTCTAAAGTATGGTTCAGAAATATGGTTAGAGCAATCATCATAAAAAGAAGTTTGTGGATTTTTCCATCTAGAATTATATTGATCATCTTGGTACCATGGTGAATTGGGACTTGGAGGATTCCTAATTGGCATTCAGAAGTATAGTGATGAAAACATCCACAAATATCATACGTAATAGAAGAATAAGATGTCATAACAGGGTGCATATCAAAAGTGTCTAATTTATGAGTCAAAGAATCTACCTTTTTTCGCAAGAGTGCACCATGAATCATTTACATATTTACCTTGTGGCATGTATACCACACCTCTTTCAGTTGCCCACGGGTTGTGATTAAGAGACATCTCCTCAAATCTATACTTTTCTACACAACTTAAAAAGATTTTGTGATCTCAGAGTTCATAGGAAACAAAAATTGTCAAGATCTAAGAGTCCTATGCATAAACAAAAAGAAGAGTCATGTAAACTCAGAATTTTCAAATAGCAGTAGAAAGAATTCCCAACTTCAAAATCAAAGCCTATGACAAATCGTCATAGGGGTGTGATGGAAAACTCAAAAAATCGAAAAGTCTCATAATACAGATTTTCCAACACCAATCGATCAGAAATATTTTTTTTAGAAATTTTTAGTATTTTTTTCAGATTTTTTGAGTATCAGAAAGCCCAAAAAACCCTAAAAACCTAAATAGCTCATAGTTTCACAACCCCATGAAAATTTCAGTTCAATTTTTACAGGGGTGTGAAAATCTGTTAATATTATTTATATATATATATATATATATATATATATATATATATATATATATATATATATATATTTGCAGATTCTCATAGCTGAAATTTTTAAATTTTTAAGAATTTTTAAAATTTTTGATAGAATAGAAAAACTATCAGAAAAATTTTACTAGAAAGAAGTTGTCTCATTCGGACGTCCAACTTACACGGATCCAGCCTTCACTTTCGTGACTTACTGCTCAGTGTTAAATAAAAGTAAACCAGACAAAGAAAATTAAAATCACTTTCGTGGTTTAACTTTTGAAGTCTATTTCTCAAGTAAAATTAAATACTTTCGTACTTTAATTTTACAGGTTTTACCCAAGGGGCTCTAACAATCAAAATCACCTTTTGGACTATATTATCATGTCTGAAACAATGAAATAAAAAATACTCACATGTAAAATAAGCATCATAAATTAGGATTCTAGGACTTAGCTACTTTCATAGTCTAGGTGTTATAACCTAAAAATTTTATTTTTATAATTTAAATTTTAAATTTTGAATTTGGAAAATTTTCTATAATTAATCCCCTAAATATTCTCCCTAATCCTATAAATAACACCATAACCCTCCCCTTAATCTATCCAATTAATCCCTAATTACCTCTCCCAAAGTTACTTCTCTCTCCTCACGAGCGCCGCAAGCTTGTTCCCTATTCTTCCCCTGTTTCACTTCTGTTTCGAACGTTGTTGCCTGCCCTTTTTGCTCGCGTCTTCTCCGACCACGGCAGCGAGTGCGTGAGTCCGGTGGCAATAGGAAGACGTGTTGGTGTCGTCTTCATCTCTCCTTGGAGCAACGCCCGCCTTCCGACAAGTTTCCGGATGCGTGTGTGGATTCAGCGGCGGCGACGAGATTTCTGAGCCGGAACTCGGGCGTTGACTCTATCTCCTTCCGGCACCGATGGACCATCTCCCTTCCAGCGTCAAGCGACGAGTCTAGGGTCGGCGGCTTCTTCCCCTCTTTCCAGCAAGCATCCCAGGCAAGCGGTGGTTTTGTTCTCCTCTGTCAGCGACGGAATTTCCTGCGTCGGCGGAAGCGGAAGTAGTTTCTTCCTCTTCCGGCAGCGGCTCCTCCTGGCGGCTTCATCTTTTTCTGGTGGCTGGTCTTCCCTGGCTAGCGTCGGTCAGCAGGCAGAGGTAAGTTTTGTTTAAAATTATTTATATTTTAAATCCATTTTTTTAAAAAAGAGAGTAAATATAAAATATATATATATATAAATCATTATCTTGGGGAATTACATGATAATTAAATTTTGGAGAAGAGATTAATAAAAATCTAAATTAGTATTATCATTATTTGTAATTAGGGAAGATTTAGTGATTTTAGTATCTTTGAGATTAAATTGATTTTAAATAGAAAATTAGGGGTTGAGGGTAATATTATCGATTAATGCATATAATGGATATTAATAGAGATTTATTTAAATTGTTCAGTGAAGAAAGGGAGATAATTTTGATTTCAGAAGAATTCAGGATAACAGCGTTTGAGGTAGGAATCCTACCCTACTCCTTTGTTACAGTGTCAAGAATTTATAGGATTTGCTGTTTATTCCTTTGATTTAATTTTTGATGAACATATTAGAAATAGTTGACACTAATACCTAATTGATTCATCTGCTTGTCTTGTTTCTGAAATTCTGTTGACCTCAGTTATCTTGTTCATTAGTCATATTCTGTTTCTGTATGCATGATTAACAAAGCTGTATTGAGATAACTGATATATTGGCATATGAACATGGTTGAACAGTTATGTATCTGTGATATTGACACATGAGTATGTAGAATAGTTGAATATTTGTTCTGTTAAAGTCGTGATATATTTTGACATCTGGACTGGATGATTTATTCTCCAGTGGCCTGTTTATGTGATTTATAGTTCCAACGCATATCGGACTATCTGAGATGCCGGTACGGCACCGCCAGTTGTTTTGAGGACAAAACATGAACATGGTTGAACAGTTATGTATTTGTGATATTGACACATGAGTATGTGAAATAGTTGAATATTTGTTCTATTATAGTCGTGATATATTTTGACCTCTGGACTGGATGATTTATTCTCCAGTGGCCTGTTTATGTGATTTATAGTTCCAACGCGTATTGGACTATCTGAGATGCCGGTACGGCACCGCCAGTTGTTTTGAGGACAATACTATGGATATCAGTGTTGGACGCAACACTCCGGGCCGTTTAGAACAGTCGTTCAACTGCGTGAGCAACAGTGGAAATACTCCAAAAATGAGTGCAGCTCTTAATTAAGATCTGTTGGCCAGCTTGATGATTTACATGTCATTCTTTATATTATTTGTATATCGTTGTTACAGCTATTGTATTATCTTGTTATTTGACTCCCTCACCATATTTGTTGATTCCTACTTAGCATTTTTGCTAACTTCCTTTGTTTCTCTTCCAGGTACAGAGTTAGCTTCTGGGAGGGATAGAGTTGATAGATAGCTAGCTATATACCAGCCCAAGTTGAGATAATTTGTCTTTTGTATTTCAGTTGAATTATGTACATCTTGGATAACACATTTTAGAGATTGTGTTATAAATTCTTGATGTTAAGTTTAAATTGTTTATTAAAATAAATGATATTGGATTATTGTAGTTCTCTGGTTCCTATCAATATTGTCATCTCTCTGGGGAACCCTCAGCTAGAAATAGCTGGATTTCTGCCGGGGCATGACACTAGGTTTCTAGGTCTAATCTAAGGGTTCCAGGTTAGTAAATCACCTTTTGGTCCATATTACAAATCCTAAAATACGCAAATAATAATTTCAAAGCAAATAAATTACGGAGGCAAAATTATTGTTCAAAGAATAATTAACATAGTAAAAATCATCTAGTCATTATAGAATTTAAAGGAAATTACTCCCTAAGTCCCAAAAAAAAAAATTTTACGCTATCATGGAGTCGAAAACACAATAATAATTCATTTTAAAATAACTGGAATATAACATAGGAATAATAAATATTTTTATTGATTTCATAGGAGTGTAAAAATTTTAGTTCAATTTTCACAGCCCTGTGATTTTCACTGATGAACAGTACTGCTGTAGTAAATTGCGAATTTTCCCCTTCAGCCGAAATTTGTTTCGTCAATTTTTCCCTCTTTTGAATTCCTTTTGTGCTAAAATTTTGCATGCATACTCTACTCCCTTGGGCGAAACGTTCCACCAAGTTTCGTCACCTGAGATGCCCTCTACACCTCTCGGCGAGAGAACAAATTCCAGTGACGCCTTTTGTGATTTCTCCTTCGTTTGAATTCCTTTTGCTCTGAAATTTGGTGTGTGTCATCTCCTCCCTAAGGCGCAGCTTCCCTCAAAATTTCATAGAAAACATGATGATAAGGCCCTTTGTGAATAGAAAACCTACCAGCTGCCACTGCTAGGTTTTCTCCCTCGTTTCTCCATGATAGCACATGGTCCTGGGCTTGAAATCTTTCCCTCGATTTATAGAAGGGTTCTGTATTTTTAGATTTTGAAATCGTACCCTGGATCTCCTTAATTTGGCTTCAAAGAAATTCAGAATTAGGGGCAGTGGCGGAAGACTTGGGCGCAGTGGCTAATTTTCCCCAAATTAATTTTTTCACACCACCATGAAAATTTTAGTTCATTTTTCACAGGGATGTGAAAACAAAAAAAATCCAGAATTGACACCTGAGCTTGAAATTTCGTGCCAATTCCATTTTCAGCTTCTGATTTTTCTCAAATCTATTGAAAACAAGCCATTTTTACCTGAAAATAATCAAAGGCAAGAAGAGGTGTAGATTCTGAAACAATCGACTAAATAAGTTTAAAAATAAGCAAAAGAGTATAATTATGACTCAAAAATATTATACAATTAATATAAAATTTACTACGAATTTTTGAGTCATCAACAAGCATGCTTCAAAAGAATGGCCATAAGTAGAAAATTCATCCATAAAAATATCCATAAAATCTTCATTGAAATTAGAGAATATAGCCATCATGAATCGTTGAAATATTACTAGGGTGTTGCATAGTCTAAATGGCATTCTCCTATAAGTGAATGTACCAAATGGACAAGTGATAGTAGTCTTTTCTTGGTCCTCCAGGTGAATAGGATTTGAACAAATCTAGAAAATCCATCAAGAAAGCATAAATAAGACTTATGAGCTAGGTGTTCAAGCATCTAATCTTTGAAAGGCAAGGGAAAATGGTCCTTCCACATAGCTTTATTCAGCTTCCTATAGTCGATACACATGTACGCATCAAAATAAGCTCATCATCTTCATTTCACTTGACAGTCATACCTCCTTTCTTCGAGACAACATGGATCGGAATGACCCATTGACTATCAAAAATTGGGTATATAACTCTCACACCCAAAAGTTTCATAATCTCCTTCTTGACTCCTTCATGCTCGAAATAATTCGGCATTGAAATTACACAGTGAGCTTGCTTCAAGATTTCAAAAAAATCATATGCATACAAATAGAAGGATCATCCCTTTTATATTATTAAAAGAGTATCCAATTACTTTTCTATATAGTCTCAACTCAGCAAGTAAAAGTTCAATTTGCTTCATGGTCAAATTGGCATTCACAATCACAGGCAAAGTAGAATCTACACCAAGGAAATCATACCTAAATTCATCAGGCAATGATTTTAAGTTAAATTTTTTATTCTTCTATTACCTTGTGTGCTTCTTCATGAAGATTCTCATATTTCACCTTTTTCGGGTTGATTGGTTCAGTAGAATTAAGGAGTTTCATAAAAGCTTAGGCCACTTCATTGTCTTTCGCTACATCTGTCGTAATGCAAACTTCTAAAGGGTCCATAGTCAATCCACCAATTTTAGTATGGTAAACACCTTCTTCAACAACATTAATGCTATAGTAAGGACCTACAAAAGACAGTTTCTTTAGGCTAGCAGATAAATCAAATTCTATAGCTTTCTTACCAATGTTTAGCACTAGTTTTCCATTCTTCTCATCGGTCATCACTCTAGCGGTAGCTAAAAAAGGTCTATGTAGAATGATAAGTAGTTTTGCATCTTCTTCCATTTCAAATACAATGAAATCAACTAGTATGAAGAAGTCTTCGACTTTGATCGAGACATCTTCTAGAATTTCTACCGGTTTTCGCATAGATCGATTAGCAAGTTACAACGAGATGGTCATTTACTTATCTCCTATGTCTAACCTCCTATAAATAGAAGATGGCATTAGGCTAACACTTTGCACCTAAATCACATATAGCATTTTCAAAAGTCATATCTTTTATTTGACAAGGGATAGAAAAGCTACCAAGATCTTTCAATGTTTGAGAAAGATTATTCTAAATTATAGCATTACACTCCTTAGTGAGTGCTACTATACCATGTTCCCCAAATTTCCTTATGTTCGATAGAATGTCTAACAGAAACTTTGCATATGTGGGCATATGTGATAATGCATCAGTAAATGATATATTAGAATACAATCGGTTCAACATTTTTAAAAATTTACTAAATTATTTGTCCAACTTCGCCTTTGCCAATCTTTGAGGGAATAGAATAGGTGGCTTGCAAGGTTGTGGTGGAATGCAAGATGGTTCAATTCCTTCAGGTTCTTTCTCTGGTTCTATCTCCTCATTAGATTTTTCATATTTAGCATATCTCATCTCTATGTCTTGTTTAGGCATCTTAAGCTCCTCAAGTTATTTCCCATTGTGAATAATAATCACTTTATAATGTTCTCTAGGGGTTGGTCTCAGGTGGGGATGAAAGTTTACTAGAGGTTCTTGAAGAAGTGCCAGCTTGATTAGCTATTTTGAGTTTCTAACATCTTGTTGTGGGTTGCGAGAGCGTCCACTCTAGATGTTAGTTTCTTAATGCCCTCACTGATATTCTCATTCTGTTTAGTTTGAGTAGACATAAAAAATCTCAAGTAGTGACTCTAAATTTGACTTTTGGGGTTGCACAAACTGCCTTGGCTAAAATCCAAAAGGTTGTATATAATTGGGTTGTGGAAATGGGTTAGGATTGTTCTTGTAGAAAAAATTTGAGTGGTTCCTCTAAACTGGATTGTAGGTGCTTGAAAATGGGTCCATCTAAGGTTTAGAATTAAGGTTTCCAAAACTATTGGCTTACTCTCAAGAAGGTTCAGATTATGAGATTCCCAATTGGCAATTGGCAATTGGCAAAGCTATGACCTAATCCCACAAATTTCACATAAAATAGCATCAACCAAATTGATATGAAAGGAATCTAACTTATATGACAGAGAATCTATCTTCATAGTTAGTGAGCTCAAAGTATCAAACTCACACTTACCTAGTGTTGCAGCTCTAGATGTGTTAACTCTCTCATTGGACCATTGATTATGATTGAGAGTCATATCTTCAAGTCGGATCATAGCTTCATCAACATTCTTATTCATCAAATCCCTGCTAGCAACTGCATCAATAGTAAACCTAGTGTTATAATTCAAACCATTGTAAAATGTATTAACTATTACCCATTTTTAAGTACATGATATGGTCATAGTCTTTAGAGTTCTTTGAAACTTTCTCAAGCTTCATATAGTGATTTCTCATCCTTTTGAGTAAAAACTATAATCTGATTATGCAGCTAGACAGTTTTGCTAAGGGAAAAATATTTGGAACGCAATGATTGGGAGAGCTGGTTCAATGTATGATCAATCCTAGTTGTAAAGAGTGAAGCCAAATGTGAGCTCGATCCTTGAGAGAATAAGGAAAAAAGCTTTAATCTAATAGCATCATTAGAGACCCACTCAGTTTCAATATATTAGAGTATTCCAAAAATATTGAAAGATACATGTTCGGGTCTTCCAAAGGTGAACCACCAAATTGGTCCTACTAAACCATAAAAAGTAGGGCTGGCTTTATTTCAAAGTTGTTTGCATCAACTATAGGACAAGCAATGTCAAAATTGAGTCATTGCAGATTTGGAGCAGTAAAGTCCCTCAATGTTTGGTTGTTATTATCCATGTTAAGAGGAAGAGGTTCAGTTCTACTTGAGCCTTATTTGTTATGAGTCTGGGCGTATGGGCTTGAATTAATTATGAATTTCCATGATTAATTTGAAATTAATAAAGCCTAGTTGCTTATGACCATCTCCAAACTATCTAACCAAGCCGCCCACCTCCCTCTTCCTCTCCATGGCGCCTCCAAGAGGAGAACTTGTGCCCACATGGTTGTGGGGCATATTCTTCCTCCATGGATGCATGGGAAGGCTTGAAGCCTTCTTCCTTCTTTGATGATGCATCTTTTTCAAGGATTAGCACATGAGAAAGGCCACCTTCAAGCTATAGGTGCAACTTCTATGAGGTTGGAGCATGTGGTTAAGGAAGGAGAAGAGGAAATTGATGGGATCTCAATTCTTCATCTTGGCACATCTTCTTGGAAGATTAGTGCCTACCATGCATGAGAAGGTGATCTTATTCATGGGCAGATCTTCTTCATGGGCTCACCTTGGTGGTGACACAAGCAATAAGGAAGCAATAAGGAAGTGGCTAGGAGATGAGATTGACACAATTGGTAGAGCTTTCCTCTCCATGTGGTCAATATCCTCCCATCAACCTTTTGGTGCATCTTAGAGATGGCGCAAGCAAAGGGGGCAGCATACGTGGACATGGATCTTCCTCCCGAAGGCTAGCACCAGGCATGGATGGAAGAGGTCATGAGTTGCCCATGTGTGCACGATTGTAGAGGGTGTTCCCTTCACGCCTCAACTTCGTCATTGGCAGCCCCTAGGAATTGTGAATAAAGTTATAATACTCTGACACATCTAGTGGATCACTCATAAGGACGATTCTGCATAGTGTTGGAAACTATTTTCGGGCAATGCTTCGGTTGTCAATTAAATTTTAAAATTACTTAGGGTTTCCCAACAGAGCTGTCATCAACCTCTTGCAGTCGCTGTCATTGAAGAATGCTAGTCCACTGACTCTCGTAGTTGTCGTTGAAGAAGATGCCTCATTTTCAGCCTTCTCTAGCAGCTTTTGACCCTCGCAACCGGCGCCTTTTTTCAACAAATGTTGCAGCTTTCATAATATAGTTACCAAAGTTACCTCTACTGTAAAAAGTTTTTTTAACTATAGATAATTAAGTTAAATTGCCCTTAATTTTTATTTCAATTGGTTTTTTATAATATTGTCACCAAAGTGATCTTTG
This sequence comes from Costus pulverulentus, assembly GCA_027562315.1. Classification (NCBI taxonomy): domain Eukaryota; kingdom Viridiplantae; phylum Streptophyta; class Magnoliopsida; order Zingiberales; family Costaceae; genus Costus; species Costus pulverulentus. The sequence continues at coordinate 70,251,293 of CM050438.1, forward strand.
TTGTATAAAACTTTTTGATAATGAATAATTAAGTAAGGGTGTATGTCTTTTTCATGCAAGTAATTTATCGACCCAAAGGTGGCAGTTGTTTGGCAAAAAAATTACATACACATGAGATGAGTGTATCATGATTATTGGGTGTCCATTGTGGGTACTTAGTTGGCCCAAAGGAAGTCTAAGCACTTGACTGGATCTTATCATCAATACTCAATTACTGTGCAGAGATAATCAAATGTTAAATTAATTCTCTATTCAAAGGCTAGATTTAATGTTACTCTGATTATTTCTAAATGGGATTATATTATTATTCACTACTTATTATATGCACCTGTGAGCTTATTGTGTTTTGTAATTAGTTCTCTTTGCAGTTAACATGATTAATGCTTCCGCTGTCACTGCCAATTTAAATAACATTCTTTTTTTGAATAATTCACTTTTTGGTCTTGTTAGTTCTGAAGTTAATTTAGCTTCAATTCCTAGAAACATTTGATGGTTGGATTCTGGTGCTACAACCCACATAAGTGTTTCTATGCATGGTTGCCTAAACTTCAGAAAGCCTAGTGATGAATAAAAATTCATATCTATGGGAGCTGAAAATCCTATGAAAGTTTTAGGCATAGGGACATTTTGGTTATTGTTAAATACTAGTTCCTTTATAAAATTGAAAAACACATTTATTATACCATCTTTTAGACGAAATTTGGTTTCAGTTTCTATATCGGACAAAGAAGGTTTTTTTTTGTTCATTTGGTAATAGAAAATACAGTGTTTATCTCAATTCTAACTTGTTGGAGCCAGTTATTTATCTGACATTGACAAACTTTATTTACTTGATATAGTAAATTTAGGTGATCAGTTCCATAATACTGAAACTAGAGGTACTAAAAGCAAATTATCAATAGAAATTTTTTTCTCTTTATGGCATAAGCGTTTGGGTCATATCTCTAAAACGAGAATTAACAAGCTTGTGTTAGAAGGAATTCTTGAAAAACTTGATAATTCAAGTAATAATATTTGTGTTGAGTGCATAAAGGGAAAAACCACTAACATGAGAAAATTAATAGTCGAGAGAACTAAGGATGTCTTAGAATTGATACATGCGGATATTTGTGGACCTTTCCCTACATCTTCATGGAACGGTCAATAATATTTTATCACATTCATAGACGATTATTCTCGATATGACTATCTGTACTTAATGCATAAGAAATCACAATCATTGGACATTTTTACATTGTTTAAGCCCAAAGTTGAAATCACTAAAGACCATATGCTCACATACAAAAAGTTGGATAAACTTGATATCATTGGTTTTTCTGATTCTGACTTTGCTCGATGCCAAGACAGTCAAAAATCGATATCAGGTTACGTATTCACTTGACCTGGAGCTGTGATATCTTGAAAAGGTGTCAAGCAGACACTAATTGCATCTTTAACTATGGAAGCAGAATTCGTTGCATATTTTAAGACATTCAATCATGCTATTTGGTTGCGCAATTTCAATTCAAGACTACGAATTGTTGAAGGTATAGAAAGGCCACTCAGGTTATACTGTGACAATAGAGCTACAGTTTTGTTTTCAAACAACAATAGAAGCTCTTTCAAGTCTCAGCATACAGACATCAAGTTCCTCATTGTAGTAAAAGAAAGAGTTTAAAGCAAGTGCATTTCCATTATGCTTATAGGAGCAAACTCTATGGTTGCAGACCCACTCACTAAGGCATTGACGCCGAAGGCTTTTTTCATCAACATGTTGAAACTATGGGCATTGTCAGCAATGTCTTTTAATCGGTAAGTTGGCTTATATATTTGTTGATACCTATAATTATGTTCAATTTTCTTTTGCTCTGTACTTTTGATCTCATTTGGTTAAAGTTGGACCAGTTGGAAATAAAATGTGACATTATCACATTATGTTATTTCCATGTTGCACATACATACTATATCTATGTCATTCAGTTGAGTCATGCATGTGATCACTATGGGTTTAATTAACGAATAGCTTCAATGACTGCCCCCTTGGTCCTAGTATTAATGAAACTGATGGACGAGATTGATTTAGATGACATTTCTAGAGTTATGTGCACATAATGATTGTTTTAGAGATTTATATATGATTGAAGATTTTATTGAATAAATACATGGTTGTCTAGTCTAAGTGAGAGATTGTTAGGATCTATGGACTGTGCACCATGTACATACTTAGTAAAATGCATTTGGGCATGTAAACGTACATGCGTTGCGGTAATTAATCGCGTATAATTAATCTCTAATATATTTGTTGTCATTTAATTAATTAACATATGGAGGGGGCTTTTAATTATGTGTAGAATTCCTGGGACATAATTATCTTATCTATGATGAGTTGATAAGTAATTATGTTCATTATGTATTTCCTATATACAGGTGTGATCCAGGAGTACAAGTTGTCAAGAAGCATCCATTTGGTTTCTATAGACTGCCCCCTCTTGTGAATAAGACACAGTCAATTAGAAAATCACTTCGGTCAAATTCACTGCTGCGGCTAATGGAATTTGGTATGTCTTTATATAATAGTTTTTTCGTACAATTTTAATGCAAGAATTATGAGATTATCTAACAAATGAATCTAAAGGAAAAGAATGTGCCGTTTCCATCTGCTGCTGTACAAGGTGAATTTCACAATACATTATCATCTCATGTATCAACAAAACGAATGTGAGTTGTGCGCTGAGCACCAATATCAGCACACTGAGGTGAGAAGAGAGAACTTAACGTGCAGCTTAATCTTCCCTTTCTCCACATCCAGTTTTGCGCCGGTCACCAGCCAATGCCCCGGACTGTGCTGGGGACCCTGACAAAGCTGAGAAGTATCCACATATTTAAGCAGCTTTTGCGCCGCCACCGGCACCGGAGGCCCTGTTGGAAATACGGCGGAGTCCACCACCACTTGTGCTGGGCCCTGCTGCTGCTGCAGCTGCCTCTCCCCCTCGATGCTGCCTGAGAGCGTCGCGCTCATCGCTGACAAAAAGCTCAGCTTCTGAGAAAGGCCGGATGGGCCTCGTCGCCATTGCGAACGGCCCACAATACAGCCGGGCATCTCCGAGTAGAGGAGTCTGAGGTGCAGCACACTCGTGGACGCACTGGACTTGACATGGAGCTGTGCACCAGTGACGATGAAAGCCGTCCCGCCGCCGTTGGTCGGCCACCGGGAGTCGTACTTGACCGGCACAGTGCACACGTGCGCGAATTTCTTCCACTGGACCGGCTCAAAGAATCGCTCGTCGGTGATGTCCTCCGATCCTCGCCACAGGACCCTCTCGTTGGTCTGCGCTCCCATGAATGTGGGCGTTTGCGTTAGGTGCTCCAAGTGGATGGCCAGCCTGATCCAGTGATCAAATTGTTGCCTCTGTTAATAATTTTAAAAAAGTCTATATATAAATAAAGAAAATTGAGTAGCCAACCGATTGTTTTTTTTGCCCTCGAGGTGAAGTCGCATTCCGGTCACTGGTCGCCTTCCGACGTTGACCTGAGTGGTGCTGACATGCAGCTTGGGCCCCAACAGGCTGAAAGTTAAGGCAGGGTTTGAAACTAACCTGTTAGGCATGGGCCCTAGAGGAAGATCGCTGTGCATGGGAGCCCATAGTTTGTGACATTGGAAGTCCAAGAAGTAACGCAGTTCTGACAGGGGAGGTTTATCTGCATAAAATTAACAATTTAAAACCAAGAAGCCACTCGCACACAGGGAAGAGAATGTAACAAAATATTTTAATTACATCGCAGGTAGAGATTAATGGCATGAGACAAGAAGCCCGTGCCGGGGACTCCCTTGAGCAGCGAGGTGATTGGCACAAACGTGAAGTTGATGAGGTCAGGCTTTGTAGGCACACTAGGAAGCCACTCGCAGTGGCTGCTTGCAGAGGTATCTCCTCCTCGCTTACAGCACATGACCGTGAGACCCTGAAGAAAGAAGACGACGAGGAGTGTAATGAATATGCAAGCTCTGTTCGGTTAACAATGTTTATGATGATGGCAAGGTACGTACATCTTTGGTGAACACTGGAGTCACACCCTTGACCAGGTTCATTTGCAGATCGAAGACATTGAAGACCTCGGGAACCTTGAGCTTATGTTCTTTGGATTTCCAACGGAGAGGAGGCAGCACGCAGGTGCCAGTGAAGAGCTGATCGCCAAGCTGATCGAGGTGGTGTTTAAGTTGAGACGGGGAGAGAGTGGAGGACTGGTCCTGCTTCACGTACACCACATCCTGACCTCCGACACTGAGCCCTGTTATTACATGCGTGCCGTACTTGCCGATGAACCTGCACTTATGCATCAATTTGGTTGTCGTTGGATTTGGTGCTTCATATGAGTAAATTACCTTTCGATTGCCGCGGGGTCCCAGGCGGAAGGGACGGCTTTGACGACGCGATCGATGAGAGCGAGCGGTTGCTTCTGGATCCGGAGCTCGAAGAGGGTGATGAAGTAGCCGTCCATGGCCAACAACTTGGTGCTGGAAGCGTCCTCCGCCCACGTGCTGCCATCGAAGTCGAAGGCGCAATTGAAGTGGCCTGACGGAATCCTCCCGGCTATCGAGCTCCTCTGGTTGAACACCTCTGACATCTGCACGCGTCATCAAATTATTCACCCTTTTCCATCTGCTCTCACTCGCAGCAGCTAATTTTGAAAAGCGGATGCAGGTTCACAATAATGGAAAAAAAAAAAAAACAACAAAATCAGGTAGGACATCTGCTCTGTATTTAATAGAGAGTGTTTCTCTTTCAATGGCGTTGACTTCATGTGAATTGAATTGCTTCGTCAAAGGCTAGTGATGTAAGGAAATTGCAACTTGCCAACTAACTTTTATTTAAATTCCTAAGGTTGCTCGCTCGCTTCTTTGAACAGATGTGTTCATTGACTAGCATTTAGTTTCAGACTTGTGATTTCAGAGAGGTAAGCTGTATTGACCGGGGGGGCGCACTCATCTTCCTGACTTTCAAAGAGGTGGAATGAATCTTATTTAATATGCATTTTAATGACTTGAAGAGAAGAGAAGAAATCTCTCAACTCATTACAGACAACAAAAACAAAAGAAAAAAAAAAGAAATCTCTCAACTCATTACAGACAAACAAACAGAAGAACACCATACAGAGAAGAAAGAAAAAAAAAAGCTTTTCTAGATCAATAGATATGTATGAAACAAATCGATAACATACAAATAAAAAGAAAAAAAAATTGATGACCTGAGTGAAGTCGAGCACATCGGACCGGTAACGGATTCGATCACCCTTATCACACTTTATGTCGACGGACACACCCTTGATGGTGCCAAATCCCGGCACAAGCAGCTCCACCTTGTCGTCGTTTACACGAAGCAGCCTGTCCTTTCCCCTGCAGTACTCATCCCGGAAGTCGCTTGTGATGTCGAAGCCCCGGCCCAGGCACTGCACAGCTCTCTCCACCTTCATCATCTCCATCCCCTTTTTCTCTTCCTCTCTCCAAAACTAATTCATCTCCTCCAGCCATCCACCTAACACAAATATTAATAGGAGGAGAAGATAAAATACGCTTTTAGAGTATGTCAAACAAGACTTTCCTCTCCTCTCAAGTCTCCATCGCTTGGTGGATTTGAATCCTCTGCGAGGGTAATTTAAAAAGCCAAGGAGAGAGAGAATAAGAAAATACTGTTTGAATCTTAAATGGTAAAGTCTGACTGCTGATTAATCCATTGATCGAAGATGACTTGATTGACTTTAAGCGGGCGTCCGATTTGGAAGTAAACGTTATGATCTGCTCCGGTCGGCTGGCGTACGAGAGGTGGCAAAGATAAGTAGAATTGAAAGGACGCGACATGATTGGCCTACACGTTAAGCGCATATATGGATGCATATCCCCCACCTTAGCTTAAATTAACAAGCAAATTCATCATATCAAAAACAAATTAACGAATAATTCCGCATATTCCCACCCTGAACTCGTCTCGACTTGTAATCATAATATATTAATTCCTCTTCCAGTTTCCGCACGCCGATCAATTGCTGAGTTATGCTTGGAGACATTATACAAAATCTGCGAGGTCAAGTCTCAACACCGACTGAACTGGAATGTTCAGTCACAGACAAAACGTAGTGTTGTGGGGAATCTCTCTCTCTTTTGTCTGCGTTCAGACATGAGATGCACATTCGTGTTCATACAGATTTTCCTGTTCAAACTGGTTACAGCACACTAGTCTTGGTAATTTGGTTGAGTGGCTTAAACTTCACGTTAATTTGTGTTGAGGGAAACGTGTAATTCCCGACCTTAAAATCCTGGTAATTCACAGTCATTCGCCACACAAAAGTCAACGTAATAGCAAATTTTGATTATTTTTTCAAGTGGCATATTTTCTTTAACAATGTAGTTAATAATTCTAAGACATACTCTTCACAAGAGTGAAATTGTTGGGAAAGTGTCGCTAGAGGATCTAATAATTGTTAGGTAAATTTCTGCTTACTTAAAATTTCAGAGTGTTGTAGTACAATCACTAATAAATCCATGTTGTCAATTCTACTGGCTAGACTAGGCAGCAAAAGTAAACATGTGATGTGGGTAGTGAAAGGATGACTATTGAAGAGAGAGCTTATAAATTAGAGAAAATCTAAACGTTAAATGCTATCTAAAATTTAATTTTGAGATTATTTTGACTTACTCTAACAGTCTATTTCAGAGGAGGGATATCTTGAGGGAAAGAAAAGATTTATACCTTTTCTCTTATTTCAGTAAAAAGAAAGGAAAAAAAGAAAAAAAAAGAGAAAAAATTTAGGGCATTTTCCCTCTCAAACTAATCCCTCTAAATGAGACGGAAATCACTTTTCTCTCCCTTTCACGCCTTGACTCTTGCGTTGTACGACCTCATGCCTCACGCTCTTGAACCCTATCTTCTCTGCTCTCTCACGTCTCTCGTTCACTTGCTCTCTCACGCTTCTCGCCATTCGCCTCTCCCTCACGCCTCCACTCCAGTCGTTGTTCGCTTCTCGCCGTTCGCTTCCCTAGCGTCTCCACCTCTCGGCGACGCCTTCTCCCGTCGCCGCTCGCCTCCACCGTGCAACGATCAAGTTGCTGCCGACTCGCATCTCAAGTCACTGCCAACTCGCGTCTCAAGTCGCCGCCGGTGCCTACACTACTCGCCGACACAAGTTTGCTCCAATCTCGCCGTTCGCTTCTCTAGCATCTCCACCTCTCGGCAACGCCTTCTCCAGTCGCTGCTCGCCTCCACCGTGCATTTATCAAGTCGCCGCATCTGATTTTACCTGCATAGATTATACATGTTTGCTTGCCTAAAATGTTTGAGTGATTTTACTTGCATCTGATTTTACCTACATAGATCATACATGTTTGCTCGCCTGATTTTACCTGTATCTGTGGAGTATTGATTGTGCAGAGTATGCTAGACTGAACTCCACGATAACATATGAGTTTTGATTCAATAGAGATTTTAGGCATTGATGGTGTTTCTCTTTATACTCTTAAAAATCAATAGAGATTAAACAGAATGTTTCATCAATTGACCATAAAATAGTTAAGAAATTTTATAAACATGTACTACTTATTCTCTTTAATTATAATATGTTTGCTTATACATGTTTGCTGTCATGATTTTTGTTTATATATGTTTGCTTATTGTATTATCATAGGTATCATCATGGCTCCATTAAGTAAGAGAGATATATTAAAACTTCATTTGAGAAATTTAATAATATTTTTATAATTAAAAATAATATTTATTTTTTAAAAAATAATAATAATATTTTTTATTTTCTTTCCTTTCAGCGATCCCACCGAAATAAGAAAAAAAAAATTTATTTTTCTTTCTTTCTATTTTTTCTTCTATTCTATCTTCTATTTTTTCTTATTTTTTATCCCCTCTCTAAAACAGGCGGTAAAGATTGACAATTGAAAGAGAACTTACGGTGCCTACTACTATTCATCCTCTGTTTGCTCCCCTTATTACCCAGTCAGATTGCGTCCAGGAAGGCTTCCTTCATTTTTCCATTCTTTTTCTATTTTCTTTCATCCAGGATATATACCTACAGCCTACTTTATTACTATTTTAGTTAAAAATTTCCAAACTTTCACAATTATTCTAAAGACTAAATATTGTGTATTGCAATCGGGTCACTTCTACTGTCAGTGCGACGGTCTTGAATCAAGTATATCTAGTTCGATTCAATGATGATAAAAAATTATATAAATTTTTATTATAACTCTCATATTTTAGTTAATCTAAAATTAGGCATGTCAAAACTTTTTAACAAAATTATGAATCTCAACTAGTATTGGTATAACTCCACTATGATCAATTAAAATAAAATTTGAATGCAATGTATGATACAAACAGTTTTCTTTTAAAATTTATAGTTCCATGAAAGCCAACGTTAGTTTGTGTTATGCAAGATTTTAAGATAATTAGTCTTCATTGGTAGTTTTTTTGTACTTGTATAACCAATTCAATGCATTACCATGTCAAAATAGTTGACCAAATATTATTTATGTTATATTACTGTTCAAATAAGAGAATCAACTTTATCATTAGCCCATTAATTAGATTCAATATTATTATAATAATTTACCTACCTCGCTAGACTGATGTAGAAGCCACAATTGGCCGTTATAGGACTCAATAAGTTTTTAAAAAAAATTAAATATATTAATTGATTTAATTTATTAAACGTTAGCCTTTTAATAATGCTAATTTTAATGTTTTTGACTAGCCAATCAAATTCAATCTTGATCTTAGCCGACTATTTTTAAAATAGCCAATTAAATTCAATCATGAATTTAATTGTAACCGCTTGAATTAATCGCTCTTTCAATCAGTCGATTAAATTAATCTGGCAATGTATTACTTAGTTTTAATTAGCCGATTAAATTCGGCTGGCTGCACAACTAATTAGCCAATTAAATTCAGCCACTGCACCAAGTTAACGTTGTATTCTAGCTGTTGGATTTGCTTTTTAAAAAAGTCTACAGGTCTTGGCCAATTGCAGTTAGATCATTCTCCTCTGTCTTATTTGATTAACTTCTCTATGATTGTTGCTTAACGTTGAGAGAGCATCTGATCAATTTCTCATTAGTTGTAGAAGATTCCGATCATATCCTAACAGGGTATTTAGTATGGAAGAAAGGAAAAGAGAATAGATAAAAAAAATTAGATGACGAGCTATAAAATCGTATTTAGTATTATAGATGAAAAATAATTAAAAAAAAATCCTATTTGCTATCCGTCCAAACTGGATGTGTCCTTTTAATACTTATTTTTATTCTTCTTTTTTTATATCTGCTTTCCTTTTTATGCTTTTCTTGTAACTTCTTCATTATCACTATAGTCATCGCTATCTTCGTTTTCATCATCATCTCTTAAAAAAAATATGTTTATCAATTTTTCTAACTTTCTTTCCTTCTAAATAGATATAAAAAAAGAAAATCTAATTATTTTCTTTTTTCTTTATTTTCTCTTCGTTTTTATTTTCTTTTAACTTTCTCTTTTTTTTTTACTAAACACAACCTTAAACTTTAATTTCATGACATGCCGTGCAGTGCAAATTTTTAATTCCTAAATATTTTTGTTTAATTTATGTAATTTTTATTTTCAAATGCATACAAAATTTCTTGTTTAAATTAAATTATAGTGAAATTCCCGCGAAAATTTCTACGTGAGTAGATTTTTGCTATTCACGCAAAAAATAATGTCCATGCTTTAGTGTTCACATAATACACATGAATAAATTTTCATTAAATTATAATTTTTCATATTAATTTACTACTGATTTTTTCTGTGCATAAAACTAAAATTAGGAATTTTCTAAACCTTATTAAAAGTTTCATAATTTTATATACAAATTCTATTCACTAAACGATATTAGGGATTTTTTTTTTTCTTCATTTGAAAATCTTTCTTTGTCACACCGTTGCTGTTTCGTAATTTTGAACAACTTATTAAAGTTTCATAATTTTCCAATAAATCTATTGCTGTTTCCTTCTGATTAAGGTTTCCACGTCTATTTTATATAAAAAAATACCCTTAATCTCACATTTCTGTTCTCAAAGCATTTCCTTTTTTTTCTAAAAAGATAAATAAACTTATGTACTTTAAATTTGGTTATTTTTTAATTATCATATATATTAATTATTATTAAAATATTTCTGATAATTAGTATTACATTGTTTAGTGTTTACATTTTCGATAGATTGAATTTTACAGTTAGTTTGATATCTGTTTTTATCATTATGTAACATTATCCTAACAATGCTTTTTTTTATTTTAATCACTAAAACTTGATTACTGTTATTCTGTTATTTGTAATCGTGTTATTGTTTACAATTACATATTTGTTTTTTATTGTTATGGATTTGTAGTAATTGTTCTTAAATAAGGTCAACATAATTAGAACCGATGACCTTGACCAGTTTTCAAAAAAATCTCATATTTTCATTTTTCCCAATTTTATCATATGTAATCCAGAGAAAAAAGTTAAAAAAAAAAAAAAAAAAAAAAAAAAAAAAAAAAAAAAAAAAAAAAAAGGAATGAATCATTGGTCCGAAAACTTAAGGAGTAGTTTTTTATAATCAAAGGCCATGATTTTTGACCTTGACAAAGACATGCAGAGGTAGTCACGGGTCGTGATTCCCCCACTTACGCAAGATTTGCCCGTGATTAACCCCATCATCGCCCATTCAAATTAGAATCACCGGCCGTGATTTATAGACCTTCAAAAAAAAATTCTAAAAACATAATTATTTTCATAGATCAAGAATATTAGTTGTTTCTTATAAATTCCTACTATAATTAAATTTAGATATTATGTACATTGGTTATTAAATAAAAAAATTCCAAAATAAAATAAAAATTCTAAAAATAAAAAAATTTTGGGATTGCCTACTAAAAAAATTGCTTCTTTTAGATTATTAGCTTTACCATAGAAAAATTTTGTCTAGTAAGCTCCAAATTTTATGGTGACCTTCCAAAAGTAGCATCATTCAAAATTCTAGAATCAAAATTATTATGATAATCTTAAAATTATTTTCTCCCTCTTAAATTCATATGTGCTCCTATTATGACTAAAAAGGGTCTTTGAAAAATAATAGGTGTTATTAAATCCTTTCCAATGTCTGTAACCATGACATTGGTGGGCATAACAAATTCACCCAAAATTACAGGCACATTGGTTAATAGGCTGCAGATTATCAAGGTTTATTTTTAAATATAATAGCCATGGCTTTATTATTATTGTTTCCACTCCATCAGATAGTTAGATGATTTTTTCCATCTAGGATATATGTATTAGAATATGAATCATTTTGTCTATAATTACCGACTACATTTACATGTTCCTAACCACTATCATTAATATTTGTTCCTAATTGATGGAGGGTTTCAATCACAAAAGGGTGCATTCAAACAACACCTTTGAAAATAATTTTTTTATATTTTATCATAAAAATCCAATCTTAAACTAACCTGAGTTAGAAAATATTTTTTCTACTTTGATAATAGGAAAATCAATATTAGATCTACTTGCTTAAGTAAATGACTAATAAAATAAAGCTCATCTTAGACCCCTTGAGAATAGAAGGGTCATCTTCCATTCTTCACCGATTCAATGGTTGATGTCAATGAAGTAGGGCCCTACGAACTTACACACATGCAACCATTCAAAGCCCACACATGCGTGGGTGTTTAGAAGAGATTAAATGTCCAACAAAATTTAAGGTCAAGAGGGGAGTCATGTTGGTGTATATGCCCTAGGACTTATGGCTGGTCCAATGTGTGTCACACTCATTTGTGATATATATCCTGACATATTCGTTGTTGTCCATTTGGTACATTTGCGTGATATGTATATTTTCATAAACAATGTCCCTAAAGATAGATTTTATCTAGTCTCAAAGAATTGTCCCTAGTCAAGTATCATAGTGGATAAGGGACAGCTATGATGCACTTGAGATTGACATATGTGCTAGTTGAGCACAGGTTGCTAACGCAAGTAAATGGGTATATCAAGGTAGATATACTAGATTGACCTATTGTGAGGATTTGACTTGGTGTCACAAGTCAAATCTCACAGTGACAGAGATATATTTGTCCTCGACTTGAGGTTATTGATAGCTCTATATGGCAAGTGGTGTATTTTGATACATCCTAATGCTCCGTCGTAGTAGGGGAGTCATAATAGTTGTTATAGGGTATATCATAAACCATATGAGAGGTTCAATGAGCCAATAGAGGATTTGCCCCTTCTTTACGAGGAAGCTTGATATCCATAGCACCCCTATATGGTTGCATAACTAAAAGTGTATGGTCATACCCAGGTGAGAACCTGATTTAGTCATGACCATTTGATTAGGTCAAACAAGTGTGACACACTTGTCTAATCGGGACATCAGCTGGGCAAAAGGACAAAGGTGTATATGTACTTTGTCATAATTTTAGGGGATATCGATGACAACTCCATTCCCAATACTTGGGTAGCAATGATGTATTGCTAGGTGTCACTCATTGTTTATGATGACTTAAGATTATCATTGCCAACATCTGAAGAACATATAGGGTCATACACCTAGACACTCGAGATCCCGTTTTGATTGAGTTGCTTATGTTAGAGTCATTTGGTTGATTTGGGTCAGTTTGGGAGTTTGGTGCATCGCGGATGCATATGATGAGTTGGAGATGATATTATAGAGTGATGTTGCGTTTTGACTTCTATTGAGCCTAGTTGATCTTCGGGTGACCACATTTGACCTCAATGGACTAGGTCTAGTTGATGGGTCAAATGTCGTATTTTAGTGCCAAATTTATTCGGAGGCTTGTCAATGGAATTTAAATGTCACTAAAGGGGCCAACAACTTAAATACTAAAATGAATATTTATATTTATTTTATTTGTGACTTAAGTCGTGGGGGCCACGCACAACTTAAATGAATATTTATATTCAATTATATTCATAACTTAAGTTACGGGACCCGCTCTAATGCTCTATAATAGAGGCCTAGGTGCATAGATCATGATGGACATGCGATATCTCTTATCGGAGAAAACCTAGCCGCCACCCTTCTCCTCTTCCTCAAGCCACTTCTCCATGGTGCCACCATGAGAAGAAGTTGTCACGTCACCTCTTCAAGGGACAACAAGATTCTTCTCTCCTTGGCGCATGTAAAGGTGAGTGATCCCCTTCCTTTCTCCTTAGTGCATCCCTTAGAGGGATTGGCACTCGTGGAAAATTATTTTCCTCTATGGGCACAGCTTCCATGAAGTTGGCACCATACATGAAGGAGAGAAGGAAAAAGGGATTCTATCTAGAGATGGGCTTGTATTTTTCATCATAGCGCAAGTTGTAGTGCTACCCACTCCTTGCAGCCAAGCATTGATCTTCTTCTCCTTGGCATAATCTCCTTGAGATTGGCACAAGTTGATAAGAAGAGAGACTCCTACCTCTTGGCACATCTTGGTGATGGCGCAAACAAGAGGAGACACCCTTTGGTGCATCTTGGAGGTGGTGCAAGTAAAGGGACAGCATAGGCGACATGGATCTTCCTCCCAAAGGCTAGCACTAAGCGTGGACGGAAGAGATCTTGGGGAGTCCATGTGCGCATGATTGTAGAGGGCATTCACTTGTGTGCCTCAAATTTGTCATCGGTAGCCCCTATGATTTTTGCGCAAAAAGGTATATTACTCTATCACATCCAGTGGATCACTCGTAAGGATGATCCTGCATAGCACGGGAAACTATTTTCAGGCAATGCTTCTGCTATTAATTAAATTTTAAAATTACCCAGGCTTTCCCAACAAGTTAGTCTCCCGAGTTCTCTTGCTAACAAAATAAGGACTATCTAGATTTAGAGGGGTGGAAGGAGAAGAGAGTCTTGCGCCATGTAGAGACCTCCTTGTCCTTGTGCCATCTTCCTACAAGGAGCATACAAAGTGTAGTAAACTTGTTCTTGATGAGGGAAGAAAGGAAATCTCACAAAGAGTTAGAAAACTTAGCATGTTCAAAGTGATTTCATCAACTTGGCCCTCGGCTTCAAGTATGCCTACCACGCCAATGATTTGAAGGAACTTGCTTGCGTTTAGAGAATAACTTGTTGATGAGGAAGGGATAGAGCTCTCGGTTAAAAGAAGAGAAGAGGTGAAGGGAAAAGACTCGGCCCTTTAGAGAAAGAGGGAGAAGAGAAACGTTAGGCGACACAAGCACCAAGCAAACACCAATAATTTTTAACCTAGGCAACTAATCGACAATAAACAAGGGAGTTACACCTTATAGGTTGGTTAGAGCCATGGGCAAGGGTGACATTTCACCCTAGGCACAATTACAAACATGTAAAAAAAATACACATTAATGTCTTGGTTGGAGGTTGCCTTCTTGTAGCCGAATTGCCTTGAGCTCTTTGGCTTCTTGGTTTGGATGGAATCATGGCTTGATACATCGAACCCTTCACAATTTGGAAAACTTCCTTCAAAGGGAGGCTAGAAGACTTCCTCTATTGGCTTGGATGAAACTTGTGACTAGATGCAATGAACCTCCTTTGAATTTAAATTGCTTCCTTTGTTGGCTTCCCCAAATTTTGGATCTTAATTTGGAGCATTGATGGCTTGGTGCAAATGGTAGGATGTGGGCTGGTTTATTCCTTGCATTCAAATCCTCCTCAATGAGTGGTGCCTTGACTTGATTTGGAAGGGGAAGTTGCATTGATTGCAAGCATTTCTAACTTGAAGTCTTTAGTTGAAGTGTTGAAGTGCCTATTTCCATAGTTGGAGCTTCACTTGCTAAGTAGCATGAGTTGAGCTCCTTGGTATCTCCTTGAACTGATCCTAACCTACTATGTTAGTTGCAAATGCATATATACTACCCTAGTGTCACGCCCTGTTTTAACATAATACAATAATCAGCTAAATAAATTATTACAACACTTTTTAAAATGCCACGCAGGGCCAAATCAATTTAATATCCCTTGCAGGGGATAATTTTAGCCAATTATTCAGGTCCAGCGTGACCGGGCAGGGACACATCAGCGCATGCATCCCTCAGCCTCATCCAGTCCAGTCCAGGATCGCCAAATAAGGAGGGGAACAGAGGAGCAGCCATGTCAGATTCTAAATCAAATGGAAAGGATTAATTTTATACCTCAGCCGAATTAATGGGTCCAAACCCGGATCCGTTCACTTCCCTCGCGCCACCCGAAACCCGAAAATGCGTCCGCGTACGCGTGCGAGATGCAAAACTCGCGTCGTTCGCAAAGAAACGAGAAGGACTTTGTCTCCTTCGTTCGGCCGCCGAGGCGCCTGCGTTTCTTCCGGCGAACGTGTGACGATCTCGCCCTCTGTCCGGTAACTCGCGTCGAAGGGGGATACGAACTCAACGTTGCCCAAGGTCGAAGACCTAGAGCTCATCAAAGTCGTTGGAGAAGAAAGGAGCGGCGTGGAGAAGAGGGGAAGAGGTCGTAGAGGAGAACTCGGGTTGACGGCGCTCCAACCTCGCCACCCGCACCATCGGAGCGCACCGAGAGGGGGTTCACAAGCCCTCGCCGGCACCGCCGAGTTCGAAGAGAGAGGAGACGGAAGGAAGGATTCTCGGCGAGTTCAGATCGTCTGAAATTTTGCTGGCAGAGCACCTCCGCTTGAAGTCGCAGCCTCACAGCTCTTCTTCCTCAGTTCCTCCACTAACAGTCCCTTGTCGTCGTTAAATTCCAACCTCCTCTCTGACGAGCATAACGCCTTGCCCTTATATAGCAGTTCCTTGCGTCGCCTTGTCTCCGCCCTGGCGCATGCAACTGAAGAGCAGGCCGAGACAGTGCCACGCAAGATCCTCCCAGCGATGCACCAGCGCGTCGTCCTCTGATCCAAATCCGTTGTCCAGATTCAGCCAGCTGATTTCAAGTTTTTCCTCATGCCAGATCGGCCTCGGAAGCCCTCCTGCCATTTTGACGAACGCCACGCGGCATTGTTGTTACACCGAGCTGTAGCCGTCGCCTCGTTTATCAGTGAGTTTGTGTGCGTCTGGCGCCTTTGTCCACTGCCCTTGCTCCACGCGGGCGTACCGCCCAATCGACCCCCATTGGGACGGCTCCACGTGTCTAGACGCGAGCTTAGACGACGGGACTGTTCGCCGGAGGCGGGATTTTACCGCTTGACTCTAAATCGAGTCGCTGCTTTCTGCTCGTGCCGTCGCTTCGTCGTCAGTGCTTGCATCGTCACCTCGTTTGCTTGGAATCGCCGACAGTAGGCTAGTGTAGTCGCCTTCGTCCGAGGTGTCGGTCGAGGCGAGTTTCCTCTAAATCCAAATCCCTTTGATTTGGTTTCCATGGGCCAATTTTGGCTATTGGTCAGTGACCTGTTTGGTTGGGCTGAGATCATACTCAACGGCCCAGTTGACTAGGCTAAGTCAGTTGGGTTTGGGCCTAACACCTAGCATGCAATACATAACATAGTAATGGAAAACTACATGGTGCACTAGAAAGTATAGTGTTTAACCTACCAATGCATGCTAAATTACAAATATAGAAAGTGCAAATAAGGAAAGAGAAAGGAGGTGGTCTAGGAGGAAAAACCATACCTAGTCGGTTTCCTCCTTGTCCTACCAGATCTCCTAGGAGCATGGTTGGATCCCCCATCACCAATTGACACTCATTCCTATGGAGATAGGTATTTCTACAAATTTCACAAGGGGATGAATTAGCCATGATAGTATGCAACTCAAGTTTAATAGCTAAAAGATGTACCTTTTGTTCAACAGGGTAGTAGGCATCATCACTCTTACCTAACCGCCTATACAATACACCTCACTCATTAGTCCACTGATGGTGGTCAAGTGTCATATCCCTTATTAGTGTAATACCATCATCTATACTTTTGTTTCTTGCATCGCATGCTTTGTAAGAAGAAACATCTTCGTTTGTCTCTCTCCGCTTTCCTTGAGAAATTAAACAACTCTCTAATATCTAGTATTCAATTAACTAGTGAAGTGCGAATTATATAATCCTTTGCTTTGCCTTTCCAGATCCCCCTTTACAACATCCTATGTTTATTGTTTGGACAGCAAGGAGTGCATATCCCCCTTTCCTTCACTGAACCAACAGCTCGATTGACTGTTTTCCATGACACATCTGTGTTTGTGGTACAAGTTTTATTCCTGGTAAATGAAGAGAAGAACAAGCAAGATTCACTAACAATGCATTGTGGGATTCATAAAAATTAAGTTCTTCCATGAATTATATATATCGTTTTCAAAAGAAATAGATACTAAAAATTGATTACTAGTTGTATCAACTTAAAGCATGAGAAATCTTGGGATGCTTGGCACTCACATCACATGTCCTCCTGTAATAATCGAGTAAGAAAAAAGGCCTCAAATCCCTCCAAAGCTCCAAAAATACGCCCAAGGAGAAGAAACAGTTATATTTACATCATCCACCAGTATGCGGTTGTGCCGGTCAAAACTTTCCTAGACCACCGGCGACGGTTGCCGAGGGATCGCAGGGAAAGGCGGGGAAGCCGAGGGGGCAGCCTTGGATAATAGGATGGCCAAGGAGTTGGGCAGGTGATCTCCGTTGACGGTGGTGGAGGCGGGGGTAGCGGCTGTGGACGCGGTAGTCGCAGTCGTGGTCGTGGTCGTGGTTGAGGCGACGCGCTCGCAGGAAGGGCACATGGAGAGGGTAGTGGCAGGGAGATGCATGTACAAGGGGTGGGAGGTCTTGAGAGCCCTCAGCTCCGCCACCTCCTTGTGCAGACGGCGATTTTCCTCCGACAGCGTCTGGCAGCAGCGCTTCAGGTACTCGCAGTCTACTTGGGTCTGTTTCAACTTGGCCCTGCCATTGTTGGAGATTAATGATGAATTATGGTAGTTATGTGATAGAGATTTCTGATAGGGCAGATCAAAATACTATTAATACCTGGCTCTCCTGTTCTGGAACCAAACTTCTACTTGTCGAGGACGCAGGTTAAGCCGTTTGGCCAGGGCAAGCTTCTGCTTCTGAAATAGAGGAAACAGACTCAAGCATATGAAATCGGTCAATAATGAAGAAAAAGTTGGATATTTACGGGATTGAGGGTATTGTGCTCCTTGAAGCTCTCCTCGAGGAAGGTGGACTGCTCCTTGGATAGTCGGAGCTTCTTCCGCCCGTTTTCCTCTTCGTCGCTGATTCTGGACGACTCCCTCTCCACGATCGCCGCTTCGCCCCACTCAGCACTGCCTTGTGGGGCGGAAAACTCCATCGGAAAGGTGGAGAAAGTAGTGTTAGGCGACGAAGACGCTGTCAGTCCTTGCTCTGCCGACGGCGCCTTGTTTACGTCGAATCCCGGCGTCGAGGCATCCAAATTTCCTGCAAACACAAGAAAGAAAAAAAAAATCAAACTAGGAGACTCCTTTTTATCCACTCCACTGGAGTTACTGGAAGAAGGAAATTTGTTGTCTTCAATCCATTTCTTTTATCATATTCATCTAAATTAAAACAAAGCAACTGGATAATAATCTCGTATAGATTTGGTATGCACAAATCCTTATTAGGCATACTTAAAATCGAACAAAAACCAAAGTAATCGACAGGGCTCGCTCTTACTATTCTCCGACGCCCGTGAGAAGCCAAGTTGGAGAGAAGAAGGTTGCTCTGGAACAGGCAAGAGCGAAAGAAGGTTAGGTTGCAGCTCCTCGTCCGCCTCTTTTCCCTCTTGCTCATCCTCATTGTACACCACGGCATCGCGACCAAACCCGAATCCCATCCCCAGCACCAGGTCTGTCCCCCTCCACTCCTTGGACGACGCCGCCTTCTCCGTCGCCCAGAGCGCCCTAACCCCGGACACTTGCCCCAACCTGAGCGCTAGCTCCATCCCAAGCAAATAAGAAAACGACGAGAGAGAGAGAGAGAGAGAAAAAAAACGGAAGGGGGGCAGGAATGAGGGTAGGCTCTTGCCTCTTGGATAGGTGAGAAGAGTAGTAATGTTTGAGTGACGAAGCCCAACGTTGACAAACACACGTGAGGCGCCATAAATCCAAAGGCTAATGCCAAGACACCATCAAATCAAATTTAGACACTGTTTTTTTTTTTATCTTATTTACAATCTACAATTCCGTCAGAAAGCCAAATTAGTTTTAAAATAAAAAAATATTAAGGTTTTTATTTTATTATATTTGCGTTGGTACAATGATAGGTTATGATTGCATGTGGCAACTGGCAAGATGATGATGACGACAAATATCATCATCCTTTTCCTTATATAAATAATAATGTTTTACATATAATCAGACATACATTAAATTATGGATTATGGTTGCATATCCACCATCATTAAATTAACCACAAAGGATATGATTTTAATGCGTGCAATATTCTCCAAATAATGCGCAATTAATGTCCTTGCCTTGTGTCATTAAACACGTCAAATCAGTAATTGGAGCTCTGCTTAAGCCATCCATGAATTGCTTACTTGTGCTTTATTGTGAGGAGCGCGAGACGCGACAGTGGCTTACTTAACCCGCGCATTAAATTTACGGTGCACCCGCTGACGCAGCGCTGTGCCTGCATTTATTTTTACCATTACTATCCGTCCGATGCATCTCTTCATTGAATCCTGTCCGTACATTTCTCAAATATGAATTCATTGTTTGTGCTTTTACTAGTCAAATCTTTTGTTGAGAATGGGAATGCGCTGCTAGTTGGTCGTTGTGATGTATGGGTTACAAGGGATGGATTCAATAAATGTTGTATGCGAGGCAACTCATCCACCGTACAAAGGCTGTTTCGAGATGCATAAATAATAAGTTATTTTACATAGCATTTTCTTGGACGGATAATTAGA